>BQMB01000623.1:650000-1000000 GCA_027943415.1 Closterium sp. NIES-67 | reverse complement strand
CTTCCATCCAAACTGTCCCCCACTCCCTCCCTGCAGCGTACCCTCAGCTTGCTTTATCCCCATGCACTCCCCCTCACGCACTCCCTATCCTCACGACTGTAGCTCCTACAGGAACTTACCTGTCGCAAAACCACTATGATCGGCATGGGTTCGCACGAGAGGGGTGATGTGATGTTCTTTTGTTGGTGGCCCACACACAATCCTCCCTGTCGCCTTCCATCCACACTGTCCCCCACTCCCTCCCTGCAGCTCCTGCGAGCACTCACCTGAACAACAGAGAGCGGCGTTGAGAGGCCTACGAGAGGGACGCGGTGCTGGGACGAGGCTGCCAGAATTGCTTTTGAGGCGCCTCAAAATCCGTGTGAACTGAGACTGCTTTTGAGGCGCCTCAAAAGCGGACGTGGTGCTGGGACGAGGCTGCCAGCAGTTACTGCTCATATCACTCCCTGTCCACCTCCACCCCCCCTTTCCTCTCCCCCCCCCCACTGTCCCCGCTCTCCAGATCCTACGAGCCCTCACCTGCCCGGGAACCATGGAGATGACTTTTGAGTCGACTCAAAAGTCACCTCTCCAGCTCCTACGAGCCCTCACCTGCCCGGGAACCATGGAGATGACTTTTGAGTCGACTCAAAAATCACCTCTCCAGCTCCTACGAGCCCTCACCTGCCCCCCGGGAACCATGGAGAGCGGCATTGGAACGTACTAGAGGGACGAGGTGCTTGGTGACTGCTGCCTGCAGCTCTTGCTCATACCACCTCCTTTCTATCTTCTCCTTCCCCCCACCCCCCCCTTTCCAGCTGCTACAGGCTCTCACCTGCCCTGGAACAACAGAAAGCGGCGTTGGAACGTACGAGAGGGACGAGGTGCTCGGAGACAGCTGCCTGCAGCTCGCCGTCTCGTGCCACCTGTTTGCCACATCCATGCCACGTCAGCAGCACAGCCATAACCATGGGGATGGGCATGGGCATGGGCATGGGCATGGGCATGGGCATGGGCATGGTACACAAAACTACGTGCCATCATTCAGTGAGAGCGATGTCTACCTGCCAACATACGATGACATGAAGGGGCGGTGTGTGAAGCTGGTGTCCAACAAGCACCTTGCCTCGCTGGCTACCAAAGCCTGTGTGCCTGCCTTTGTTCGGTGGAAGCCATTTAGGCCCTCTGACTGGGTGGGCCCTCTCCTTCCTCCCTCCCATGCTGTGCTGCTGCTGGCTGACTCCCTCTCTCTCTCCCTCTCCCAACCACACTCACACTCACTCTCACTTGCCCAACCACACCCCTTCTCAAACACACAATCACGAACGGCTGTACCTCCTGCCTCTCACGCTCAAACGGCTGGACAACAATCACAAACGGCTGCAAGTCCTCACGCCCATCCTAGCCCCAAAGCCCTCCTTGACTCTGCGTTCGCCTCACTCGCAGCAGCGCAGGCAGCAGCAGCCGCCAAGTCAGCACGCCAGCTGGGGAAGAAGACCCTCGCTGACGTGGCAGAGGCCCTCGTGGGCGCCAGCTGGCGCTGCGGCGGCGCTGACATGGCGCTGCCTGTGCTGAGGTGGCTGGGCCTGCCGACAGATGGCGTGGGGCAGCTTCTGAGGGGCGAGATAAGATCGGGGGGAGAGGCAGAGCGGGCGAAAGGAGGGGTGGAGGGGGCGGTGAACGGAGGGGCAGAGGGCGTGTGGCAGCTTCTGAGGGGCGAGACGGGGAGGGGGAGCGGCACAGAGGGAGTGGTGAAGAAAGGCGCAGAGGCGTTGGGGGAGCTTGTGAGGGGTGAGATGGGATGGGGATGTGGGGAAGAGGGGGTGGTGAAGGAAAGGGTAGAGGGGTTGGCCCATGGAGGGTTACAGGGGTCTGCAGAAAAGCCAGATACGGTTGAAGGAAAGGCAGCAGCAGCGGGAGAAGCAGCAGCAGGAGAAGAAACAGCAGCAGCAGCAGCAGCAGCAGCAGCAGGGGGAGATGCAGCAGGACCAGCAGCAGGCGAGCAAAGCTTGTGTGGTAGCAAGCACGCACGGGAGTTAACCAAAGAGCAACCCCCACTGCCGCTTGATCCGCCAAACAAGCGCCCTCGGATGTATGAAGGGGAGTGCGCGCAGCAGCAGGGGCAGCAGCAGATTCCAGGTTTTTCGTCTCAGCAGCCAGTACGCACATCACCACCCGACCAGGTGCCGCCAGGTCAGCAGATCCGGCAGCCCAGCTTCTTAAAAAAATCCGTTGCTGCAATGAACCACAGGTGCCACGTGGCAGCAGCTGGTTGGCTGTCGAGGCTGCAGGGTGCAATGGGGTATCGGTTCACAGACGAGGCTGTTCTGATGGCCGCTGTGAGCGAACGGGAGCTCAAGGGAGGGGAGCGACGGTTTGTGTTCCTGGGAGAAGCCCTTTTAGACTTCCTGGTCATGCGGCACTTGGTGCATGCAACCTCTCCTGCCGCGTCATCGTTGCATGCCGTGTCATCATTGCACACTGCGTCAGCACTCGCCATGTCATCGCTTGCCGCGTCATCGCTCGCCATGTCATTGATTACCACGTCATCGCTCGCCACGTCATTACTTGCCACGTCATCGCCGCATCAGCTGACACTGCTGCGCAAGCCCGTGGTGCACGCGGAGCGGTCTGGCCAGCTGACGGCGTGCCGCGGGCTGCTGCGATTGGTGCGCAAGGTACAGCGGGCGGCGCAGGTTGCTGCAGACGCTTTTGAGGCTGCTGAGGACGTTGATGCTGCTGCTGCTGCTGCTGCTGCTGGAGCTGCTGGTGCTGCTGGTGCTGATGAGATTGATGGTGATGGCGAGCAGAAGCCATTCCCCAAGGTAGTCTCTCTAATCATGTAACCATGAGACCCTGTAACCCTGTAACCCTGTAACCCTGTAACCCTGTAGCCATGTGATGCTTCGTGCTCAGGTGGTGTCACCATGCTATGATCTCCCCCCTCCACACATCAGGACGTCTCTGATCTCATTAAAGCCCTCACTGCTGCTGTCTTCCTCGACTCCATGCCTCCAACACGACCTCCCACCGCTCTCAACCCCCCACATGAGCCAGACTGCACCTATTCCCCTGAGCCCCCATCTCCTTTCGTCTGCCCCCCATCTCCCCCTAACAACTCATCTGCACTCGATTCCCCCTGTCCTTCCAACCTCGCACCTCCCCTCGACCGCACATCTCCCCTCGACCGCACGTGGCGTGTGGTGTCCAACTGGCTCCGCCCCATCCCGCTCCTGCACCCGCTCTCCCTTCACCCCCCCTCCGCCCTCCTCCTCTTCTGCTGCGCGCTCGCCCTCCCCTCCCCCCTCTACCTCCCCAAGGCGCAGGGGCACGGGGGAGGGGGGGAGGCGTGGGGGGAAGGGGAGGAAGCGGAGATGGAGGGGGGAGAGGCAGGGGAGGAGGAGGGTGGGGGGGGAGGGAGGGGGGGATGGTGTGTGGAAGGGAAGGGGATGTAAGAGGAGGGGAGGGGGAGGAGGGGGTGGTGATGGAGGTTGAAGTGAGGGAGGTGGTACTTGGGGAGGGATGGGGGGTGGATGATGTGGCAGCAACGGTGGAGGCAGCTGCTGGGGTGCTGAGAAGAGCACAGGTGAATAATGAGTGGGTGAAAGGGTGGTAGTGAGGAGGTGAGGCAGGTGCTGGGGGAGGGGTGGGGCGTGGATGATGCAGCACCAATGGTGGAGGTAGCTGCTGGGGTGCTGAGGAGAGCAACGGTCAGTCGAATGAGGTCCATGACGTGAATACAAAGATGTGATTGTGCTTGAAACGAGGGGTGGCAGGGGAGGGGTGGGGAGTGGATGGCATAGCAGCAACTGCTGAAGCAGCAGCAGCGGCTGGGGTGTTGAGGCGAACACAGGTGATTAATAAGGGCGACTGTCAAGTGGTTAGGTTGGTGAAGAGTGTATTTTTTAGGCGCCTCAAAAAAAGACTCCTCTCAGCTGGGGTGTTGAGGCGAGCACAGGTGATCAATAAGGGCGACAGTCAAGTGGTTATGTTGGTGAATTGGACAATGTTGGGGCGCATTATTTTTGAGGCGCCTCAAAACTAGACTCCTATCACGCGGATTTTGAGGCGCCTCAAAATTAGGTTGGTGAATTGGACAATGTTGTGGTGAGGCGCATTATCCGTCACTTCCTGATGATGTGGTGATTGGGGGACAGGTGGTGGGTGGATGGTGTAGCAGCTTCTGTTGAAGCAGCTGCTGGCTGGGGTACTGACGAGAGCACAGGTGATGTAAGGCTTTTTGAGACGTCTCAAAACATACCTTATATCGGTTGGGGGGAGGACGATGTAGCAGCTACTGTGAAAGGGGTGAGAGGGGTACTGCTGTTGGCTGGGGTACTGAGGAGAGCACAGGTGCGTGTGCAAGAGCAATGAGTGGTGCTGGGGGGCGGGTGTGGTGCTGCATTTGATGATGTTGATATGAAGTGGTGCTGGGGGGAGGGTGGGGGGTGGATGATATGGCATCTACCGTTGAAGAGGTGAGCGGGGTACTGCTGCTGGCTGGGGTACTTAGAGTGGTGAGGTGAGTTTAAAGGGGGGAGTGTGAAGATGTGAGTGAATGAGAGTTGCAGTGAGTTCAGCGTAAAGGGGTGATACTCGCGGAGTGAGTGTTACAACAAGGTGAGTCTGCTAAGGTGGTGCCATGCACCATGCACCATGCACCATGCACCATGCACCATGCACCATGCACCATGCACCATGCACCATGCATCATGCACCATGCACCATGCATCATGCACCATGCACCATGCACCATGCATCATGCACCATGCACCATGCACCATGCATCATGCATCATGCATCATGCACCATGCCCCCCATGTGTGCTATTCACCCATGTCTCACTCTCCCATTAACCCCGCTCTCTTCTTTCATGGCCATGTACATGCACATGCCCCTTGTGTTTTCGGGACTCCTCCCCCTCTCCACCATCCCCATCAGACGGTGCAGGCCTTTCTGCAGCTGTACCAGGAGGCACAAGGCGCACATGCATTGGGGGCTATCCGAGCCATGTGGGAGAGAGAGGAGGGCGAAGTTGAGGAGAGGAGAGAGGAGAGAGGAGGGGAGAGAAGGGAGGAGGAAGGAGGAAAAGGGAGTGCACGATTGGAGGGAGAGGAAGCAGCAGAGGCGGCTGGGGAAGCAGGCTTGCTGGAAACGGGTTTACCTGGCGATGTTAAACCATGCAGAAATGCCAGTGGTGCTGCTGATACTGCTGCTACTGCTGGTGAAGTTGGGGGTGAGAATGAGACCATTGATGGGCAAAGGCAGGCAGGTGGGAAGAAGCGAAAGCGAGGGAAGTCAGGCAAAGCGGGGGCGGCAGCAGCTGGATTTGCAGGATGGGGGGGATGGGGGGGAGCAACACCCATGGAAGGGGAGAGTGATTCGGGTGCTGGTGCTCCTAGTGCTTCGGCTGGCTTCCGAGCCTGTGAGCCAGGTCCGGCTGCCATATCGGCTCTGAATCACAAGTGCATGGTGCAGCGGTGGACGGCAGTGTACAGCGATCGCAGTATCCCCATGTGGGGTGACAGAACAGAGGTGGCTTTTGAGTCGACTCAAGAGTCACCCATGGTGCAGCGGTGGACCGCTGTGTGCAGTGGCAGAGCAGAGGTTCAACTTGGCACAGTGGAGCAAGACACCGCGGCTTTGTCTGATTGCAACGGATCCAAGGCATTGGAGAATGAAGGAACGGATGCGGTAACAGATGTGGTAGCAGATGCCGTAACAGATGGTGACAACAGTTGTTTAGCAAGTGATGTTTTGAGCAACGGTGCCACTGGTGGGGATGCTTCTGGCGCTCTTGCACCTGACTCGAGTAACACTGGCATCAATGCTGGCATCAATGCTGGCATCAACTCTGGCATCAAGGACTACGGCTTTTCCACGTAAGATCAACAACCCAACAAGCATGCCACGGCTCTGTGTTTGATGTTTTCTAAAACTATGAAAGCGCAAAGAGTTTGTCTGTCCTAAACGCGCCGAGCAAGAGAAAAAAAGGAGGGAAACATACAAACTTTGACGACTAGCCAGGCGAAAACATTTGGGCGCTTCGAACACCCGACGAAATTCAGAGGCGACGAACGAAACAGATACCAGGGATGCAAGAATTGAGCGAGACCAGACCTTTGTTATGCGTGCCAGAAAAAAAGAAATAACAGGGAGTTGGAGAAACATGAGCACTAAGATCACTAAACAAAACACAAACTCCATAGAAGTGGAACGAAATGACGTGATACTCAACAGAAATGGAATGGATTTTTTTATGGGCATGCGGGTACCGCATGTGAAGCAGCGCTAGTTACTATGAAGGTAGGAGTTCAATTCGTCCCATCAACATGGTTTGAGCTTTCGTTTATGTGTGTTGAAACATCCAGCTTTCGTTTATGTGCGTTGAAACATCCAGCTTTCGTTTATGTGCGTTGAAACATCCAGCTTTCGTTTATGTGCGTTGAAACATCCAGCTTTCGTTTATGTGCGTTGAAACATCCAGCTTTCGTTTATGTGCGTTGAAACATCCAGCTTTCGTTTATGTGCGTTGAAACATCCAGCTTTCGTTTATGTGCGTTGAAACATCCAGCTTTCGTTTATGTGCGTTGAAACATCCAGCTTTCGTTTATGTGCGTTGAAACATCCAGCTTTCGTTTATGTGCGTTGAAACATCCAGCTTTCGTTGATGTGCGTTGAAACATCCAGCTTTCGTTGATGTGCGTTGAAACATCCAGCTTTCGTTTATGTGCGTTGAAACATCCAGCTTTCGTTTATGTGCGTTGAAACATCCAGCTTTCGTTTATGTGCGTTGAAACATCCAGCTTTCGTTTATGTGCGTTGAAACATCCAGCTTTCGTTTAGGTGCGTTGAAACATCCAGCTTTCATTTATGTGCGTTGAAACATCCAGCTTTTGTTTATGTGCGTTGAACATTGTGTTGTTCCTCGGTCTGTCAGCAGCTGGCTTCCTCATTCTCGTTCTGACTTGTCTCGTTCCGACTTGTCTCGTTCCGACTTGTCTCGTTCCGACTTGTCTCGTTCCGACTTGTCCGTCGTGTTGTTTTGCAGCTTTCTCATAGATCATGTGATTCACGCCTGTGGCTTCGAGCCATGTCCTTGTACATATTCTAAATAATTTTGTGCACCTACTGTAGGGATTGTTTGGTGGTTCGAGTAACTTTGGGCCTACTCGAACTGAACATTCCTTCTTTCTATTGGTTCCTCCTTCAATCTTCTGCAGCTTCTGCATGGATTGTGTGGTCCAAGCGAGTGACGGGTCAACGGTGGTCAAGGTGGCGGGCCAATCAATGCCCTCCAAAAGGGCGGCAAAGCAATGGACGGCAGCAGCTGTATTGCGAGCACTAGCTTCCAAAGAATGGGCATTGCCTCTCATGGGTACTCGATGATACAAGGCACCCGCCTAAGAGAGCCACCCCCCTAGGCAATGTTACTGCTATAGGCACGAGATAGGAGAATGGGACTGGACTCAGGTATGAGAGCACTTGGTCGTTACATATATGTCACTATTTTCAGCGGTTATGATTTTTCCAGTAAGCCTGGTTCCTTCTCACTTAGGGCGGATTCCTGCAAAGCTGGATACAGCGAAGTTGGATCCAACGCGTGCGGTACAGTACCCTTCAATTGTCGCAAATGCACAATCAGTGCGGTTCAGCTGGGTAGTGCGTGAAACTAGATCCAACTTCGTTGGATTCCACTTCGTAGGAATCCGCCCTTATTTCGGGGTCGAGACGAAGGTATGAAAGAAGTCAACACCCTCGCGCTGACTGAAGCCTCTAGCTACGTAGCGCGCCTTGAACATCGGCGGCTCTCCGGGAGGGCGCTTCACCTTAAAGAGCAATCGGCCATCGACCACGTTCACCCCACGTGGGGGAACTGCGACGACGTAGGTGCCGGTGGATCTCCAAGATGCCATCTTCGCGTCCATGGCAGCTATCCACTGAGAGGCCCAGGGTCCTGAGGTCGCCTCAGCGTAAGTGCGAGGGGTCGGGATGTCAAGGGCGTCTGGGTCACCCTCAAGGACTAGCAGCATGGAGCAGAGATGAGGAGGAGCCTCGGACAGGAAAGCGAGCTCGTACTGCCGGTCCTCCAGAACGTCACTGCCGAGGGTAGGAGCACCCCCGATGGACGGAGGATGGGCAGGGTCAGAGACCAGAGCGGTGGCGTAGTCAAGGCGGCGGGTAGCGATGGCATCGACAAGAGCGTCAAGACTCGAGACAGGAACAGACGGGTCGCTAACGAGGGGGGCAAGGACCCGAGGAACAAGATGACTAGCAGCATGAAGGTAGTCAGACAGGAGAGGCGGAGCGACAACAGGCGACGACGGAAAGCGACGACGGAGGAGGCGACGGGAGGAGGGGAGGACGAGACACGTGGGAACGAAGCAACACAGGGTGAGAGGGCTGGACAGGAGAGACAGGGCGAGCACGAGGGGGATGGCGAGACCAGAAGTGGGACGGAGGCGTGGGGTCATGAGACACAGGAGGAGAACGAGGGGGGAAACGAGCCGGAGACGAGTCCGGCGGAGGAAACACAGTGTCGTAGGCAGGTAGGGGAGGCGGCAACAGGGGAGGTACAAGTGGGTGGTCAGGGGAGGGAAGACCGAGGAGGCGAAGGGCGGAAACCGGTGGCGACTGCTGCTGCTGCTCCACGCCGACACCAGAACCTCCAGCTGCACCATGGCCATCTCTGGGACACTCCACACCAAAACCCCCAGGGCAAGAACCCTCTCCAACACCGGTGCCACCCCCAAGACCGCCGGGATGAGCCACGACAGTAACCCCAGGGCGAGCACCCCCAGAGGTCACGGACCCCTGCGGCGGCGACTGCGGCTGCTGCTGCGGCGGCGACGGCGGAGGAGGAGACACCGGGGCTAAGACAAGTGGCGAGAACGGTGCCACAGGGCCACCAGAGTCAGCCGACTCCTCGAACGGGACAACCGACGGGAGGGGAGTGACGTGAGACACCCCAGACGGGGCAGGACGGGGAGGGAGAGGAGCAAGGGCTACCGGGGGAGTGGGAACCAGAAATAGGGGTGGGCAAACCCGGAGACCTCGGTGGGGAAAGCGGGTGTAGAAAGAGACAGACTCGTCAAAAGTGACATTACGCGAGTGAAAGAAGCGGTGAGACGGCGGGTGGTAAAAGTGTCGTTCAGACGCGTCAAGGGGGAAACCAAAGAAGACACAGGGGACGGTCCGGGCAGTGAGTTTGTTCGTGCCGGAGGCACAAGCCCGTGATGGGACATGCGACGCAGACGCAAGAGAGCAGGGTGACCTAGGCAGTGGTTCCACAACTGTGAAGGGTGGGTGAGTGACCGACACGAGCAGGCTGCAGCTATCTGAGAGGACGCGCCAAACTGGGGGGACGCTCCGACCGGGGGGACGCAGTGTCCAGCGTGAACAGGCTAGACACGGAGTCCCGGGGGAATGTGGTAAGAGGGGCACCTGTGGCGGCCTCGGTATAGACGGCGAACCGCTTGTGTCCAGAGAACGTAGCGGTGACGCCGAGGTCCTGAAGACAGCCGACACCAGCTAGGATCCTGGAGAACGAGGGGATGTGCAAGCCTGTAAGAGAGCTCGAGGGAACCGCCGGACAGGGAAGAAGTGGAGCTACGTGCAACTACCGGACCTGAGGAGAGGTCAGCAAGAGCTACATTGGCAGGGGCAGCAAGCGGCGTGAGTGAAGTGTGGTCGAGGAAGAAGCAAGCAGACGCTCCAGAGTCGAGCATGAAAGAGAGCGAAGAAGTAGCGTCTGAAGTAGCGGCAGCTGGCCGGGGGGCTAGCGTAGAGCCTAAGCTAAACAAGGCAGGAGGTCCTACGCCTGACGCAACAGGGGAACCTGGATCCGGTCACACTAGGGTCATCAGCATACATGACATATATAGCCATCCTAATCCGATCCATGTCAAGCTCAAAGACAGGCACACGACGGTGGGCGAGGGCGTACCACTCAGGAGGATCCAAGGTGGGACCAAAGCGGAGACAGTAGAGGTCGTCGAGGCGGCGGTGTGACCTGGACGTCGTAGACGGTGCCACGGCATGGGCCGGTCTGAAATTGGTAGTGGCAGGTGGCCACACTGGAGCCACCACCAGGCACCGAGCTGTGCGGCGCACCACCACGACCACCACCACCAGCGCCACCAGGCAACCACGGTGGCGGGGGTCCCCACAGCAGCAGCTGCTACTGCTGCGTCTACTGCTGCTGAGGCTGCTGCTACTGCTGCTGCTCCCGGGCACCAGCCCCGGTCCCCTTGTCTGCACCACTGTCCCCGCCCCCACGTCCACCACCCCCACCACCCTTCCCTCTGCCACGTCCCCCCTTGGGGCGGCGGCCCCTGCCCTGACGATGCTGCGCTGAGGCCGCAACGGCAGTCTCAGCAGCAGGGGCTATCTCAGCAACAGCTGCAGAAACGTCAGCGGAAGTGCACTGGGAGGGAGCACAGCCCTGGAAGATAGGGACCGGCGCAGTACCGCTAGACTGAGCGATAGTGCGTTGGTGGGTCTCTATCACGGACAGGGTGGTGACAAAGCCAGTGAGGGTGAGGTCACCTGGGTGCTGACTAAGGAAATGGTCGTGGGCAGTAGCTAGGCGGTCAGGCAGGCGCGTGGCGATGAGGTAAAGGGTAGCACAGAGGGGCGGTGAGAAGGCAGTGAGCTGTGCCTCAGTGCTTGCGGCACGGTAGCTAGTCTTCACTGCACGGAGGTGAGTGGCAAGGTCAGCGATAGTGGGAAAGGACGCAAGGTCAGGGAACACCATGGGGTGGATCAAGCGGCCGGCAGAGGTTGAGGCAGGGGTGGAATAGCGCGCGATGACGGCATCTAAGTATTCATTGGCGTTCGCTGCAGCAGTAAAGCGGAGACACTTAGACAGGGGGAGGGCGTGACTAATGAGAAGCTGATCAACGGCGTTGCGTGAATCCCAGGCAGCGCAGGCAAGCTCAGCAGCGACAAAAGCCTCATGCTCAGCAGATGTGGGGGCGTCAGGGAGGGCAGCAGGCGGGGCGGGGCGAGGGAGCTCACCATCGACATGGACGGCCAGGGAGTGGCCGTCCTGGTGCTGCCTGGTCAGCTGGCGGTGGAGGTCGACGAGCCACGCCTCAAACTCAACGGCCCGACCCTCCACGTCCAGGCGGAGCAGAGAGTCCGCCATCACCACAGCTGCAGCAGCTGACTGTCGCTGACAAGGGGAGGAGGGAAAGCGGAGGAGGGCAGTGGAGAGCGGTGGAGTGCGGTGGAGGCTTCCAGCGGGAGCGCCGGCTGAGAGGGGGAGCCAAGGCCGGCAGGTCAACTCGACTCGGCGGTAGGAAGGGCCGGGGCGGGCTGGGACTGGCGGAGCTGCGGCTGGCGGAGCAGTGGCAGACGGTGCTGCCAGGCGGGCTGGGATCGGCGGGAGCGCAGGGCCGGGGCAACGGGGTTGGCGCGCGTGGGGCTGGCAAACGCGGGGCCGATGGGCACAGGGCTGGTGGGCGCGGGGCTGGTGAACGTGGGGCCAGCGGGCGCGGGGATGGCGACTGCTGAGTGTGAGGCTTTTGTCACTGCTGAGCTTGGCTGTGCTGTCTAGGATTCGCGCAACGCCGTTGCTAAGCTTGCCATCAGTCACGCCCCCCCCCCCTGTCTGAGCGTCCCCGCTTTACCGCTGTCTCAAACGCCAACAAATACTTAGATGTTGTCATCGCGCGCTATTCCACCCCCACCTCTGCCGGTCACCTGATCCTCCCCATGCTGTTACCTGATCTTGCATCCTTCCCCACTGTCGCTGACCTTGCCACTCACATCCGTGCACTGGAGACTAGGTACCACGCCGCTAGCACTGAGGCACAGTGCACTACCTTCCCGCCGCCGGTTTGCGCTACCCTGTACCTCATTGCCATGCGCCTCCCCGACCGCCTAGCCACAGCCCGCGGCCACTTCCTTAGTCAGCACCCAGGTGATCTCACCCTCACTGCCTTTGTCACCGCCCTGTGCGCGATAGAGACCCGCCAGCACACTATCGCTCAGTCTAGCGGTCCCTATCTTCCAGGGCTGCGCTCCCTCCCAGTGCACTTACTCTGACGTTTCTGCCACAGTCGCTGAGACAGCCCCTGCTGTTGAGACCGCCGCTGCGGCCTCAGCGCAGCAGCGTCTGGGTAAGGGCTGCCGCCCCAAGGGGGGGGTGGCAGAGGGAAGAATGGTGGAGGTGGGGGCTGGTACGTTGGTGCAAACGAGGGGACCGAGGCTGGTGCTCCGGAGCAGCAATAGCAGTAGCAGCCTCGCAGAAGCAGAAGCAGCAGCCGCCTCAGTTACAGCCTCAGCAGTAGCAGTCGCAGCAGCAGCAGCAGCCGCCGTGGTGGCCTGGTGGCACTGGTGGTGCTGGTCGTGGTGGTGTGCCGCACAGCTCGGTGTCGGGTGGCAGCTCCAGTGTGGTCATCTGCTAGTACCAACTTCAGACCGGCCACCGTCGCGGCACCGTCTGCGATCATCCACGTCATACCGCCACCCGCTGCTACTGACGCCTCGACGACCTCTTCTGTCTCCGCTTTGATCCCACATCGGACCCTCCAGACTATTACGCCCTGGCGCGCCACCGTGTGCCTGTGTTTGAGCTTGACATGGATCAGATTAGGTCTTACCATGTATGTCGTGTATGGCTAGTGTGACTGGACCCTATTACCTGGTGTTGCCTAGTGTAAGTTTGTCCACTGAGTGCAGTCTAGTTTCCCCTGCTACATCAGGCATAAGAACACTTGCATTGTTTAGCATCGGCTCCACGCTAGCTCTTCCGTCTGCGTCTGCTACCGCCGTGATCTCGTTCATGCTAGACTCTGGTGCGTCCGCCTGCTTCTTTCGCGACCACACTTCTCTCACGCCGCTTGCCGCCCCAGCCGCTGTAATGCTTGCTGACCCCTCCTCAGGGCCGGTAGTTGCCCGTAGCTCCACAACCCTTCCCTATGGCTCTCTTGCAGGCTTGCACATCCCCTCGTTCTCCAGGAACCTAGTTGGTGTCGGTTGTCTTCAGGACCTCGGCGTCACCACTACGTTCCCTGGACACGAGCGGTACGCAGTCTGTACCGAGGGCGCCACTGGTGCCCCTCTCACCACGTTCTCCCGGGACCCCATGTCTGGTCTGTTCACGCTGGACACCGCGTCCCCCCGGTCAGAGCGTCCCCCTAGGTCGCCACGTCCTCCCATGTAGCTGCAGCCCGCTCGTGTCGATCGCTCACCCATCCTTCACTGCTGTGGCACCACCGCGTAGGTCATCTCGCACTCCCGCGTCTGTGTCACATGTCCCATGACGGGCTTGTCTTTGGTCTCCCTGCGTCGCTCCCTGCCCTTCCTCCCTCGCCTGCACCGCCGTGCATGCCCTACGTCGAGGGCCGACTCCGCCGTGCTCCTCACTACTCCTCACTCCCCCCTACCACTGCGCGACTCCAGACCCTGCACCTGGACGTTTGGGGCCCAGCCCCCGTCCCTTGGCCGCGTCGAGAGCGCTACTTTCTAGTGCTTGTCAATGACTACACGCACTACACTATGGTGTTTCTTTCGGAGCGGAAGGCAGACGTGCCCAATGTTCTTATCCCGTGGGTCGTAGCTGCGTGAGTCCACCATGGCCTCCCTGTGCTGCATCTTCACTTCGAACGTGGCGGCGAGTTCGCCTCCAGTCGACTTGGCCAGTTCTGTCGTGGGGAGGGCGTCACCCATTCGTACACCATGCTGGACTCCCCGCTGCAGAATGGGGTCGCTGAGCGTCGCATCAGTTTGGTCATGGAGGTGGCTCGTACCTCCATGATCCATGCCGGTGCACCCCATTTTCTGTGGCCGTTCGTTGTCCGCTACGCCGCTCACCAACTTAACCTGTGGCCACACTCCCAGGGGCCGCAGGTTTTGCCGACCCTTCTCTGGACCGAGTTCCCTGGTGATGCATCTGCGTTCCACGTCTTGGGATGCCTTGCTCACGTTCGTGCCTCTAGCATGGACAAGCTCACTGCCCGCACCGTCCCTTGTGTCTTCCTTGGTTCCCCATCGACGCGTCTGACTGGCACTTTTACCACCCGCCGTCTCACCATTTCTTTCACTCTCGTGACGTCACTTTTGAATAGTCTCTCTCCTTCTATACCCGCTTTCCCCACCGAGGTCTCCCAGTTGCCCCGCCCCTTCTCTTTGTCCCCACTCCCCCAGTAGCCCCTGCTCCTCTTCCTCCTCGTCCTGCCCTGTCTAGTGTGTCTCACGTAACTCCCCTCCCGTCGGTTGTCCCGGTGGAGGAGTCGACTGACTCTGCGGTCCCACAGCTTCACTCTCGTCGCCTATCTCCGTCCCGGTGTTTCCTCCTCCGTAGCCGCCATAGCAGCCGCCGTCGCCGCCGCAGCCGCAGCCACCGACGCCGCCGCCGCAGGGGTCCGCGAGCTCTGGGGGTGCGGGCGTTAAGAAGGGTGCTAGTCCTGGGGGTACTGTCGTGGCTTGTCCCGGCGGTCTTGGGGGTGGCACCGGTGCTGGAGAGGCTTCTCGTTCTGGGGTGCTGTCGTGGAGCGTTGCGGAGGTAGCTGTTGTGCAGCTGGAGGTTCTTGTGTCGGTGTAGAGTAGCAGGAGCAGCAGTCGCGGCCAGTGTCTGCCCTTCACCTCCTTGGTCTTCCCTCCCCTAACCGCCCACCTCCGCCTCCCCCGCCTGTCTACGGTCCTGTGTTTCCTTTGCCGAACTCGTCTCCGGCTCGTTTTCCCCCGCGTTGTCCACCTATGTCTCCTCCTGTGTCTCCTAACCCCACGCCTCCGTCCCACTTCAAGTCTCGCCGTCCCTCTCATGCTCGTTCTGTCTTCCCTGTCCAGCGCTCTCACCCTATGTTGCTTCGTTCCCACGCGTCTCATCCTCCCCTCCTTCCGTCGCCTCCTCCGTCTTCTCTGTTTGTCACAATGCCTCCCCTGTTTGACTTCCTCCGTGCCGCTAGTCCTCTTGTTCCTCGCGTCCTCGCCTCTCTTGTTACCAACCTGTGTGTTCCTGTTTCCAGGCTTGACGCTCTTGTCACTGCTGTCACTGACTTTGCCTCTACTCACCACCTTGACTACGCCACTGCACTGGTCTCTGACCATGCCCATCCTCCGTCCCTCGGAGGTGCTCATGCCCTTGGCAGTGACGTCCTGAAGGACCGGCAGTGTGAGCTTGCTTTCCTGTCCGAGGCCGCGCCTCATCTCTGCTCCATGCTGCTAGTCTTTGAGGGTGATCCAGACGCCTTTGACATCCCGTCCCTCGCACTTACGCTAAGGCGACCTCGGGACCCTGGGCCTCTCAGTGGATAGCTGCCATGGACGCAGAGATGGCATCTTGGAGATCCACTGGCAGCTGCGTCGACGCAGTTCCCCCACCTGGGATGAACGAAGTCAATGGCCGGTGGATCTTCAAGGTAAAGCGCCCTCCTGGAGAGCGTTCGATGTTCAAGGCGCGCTACATTGCTAGAGGCTTCAGTCAGCGCGAGGGGGTGGACTTCTTCCAGACCTTCGCCCCGACCCCAAAGATGACCACTCTTCGGGCGCTGCTACATGTAGTAACACAGCGTGACTACGAGCTGCACTCTCTTGACTTCTCGACAGCGTTTCTTCATGGCAGTCTACACGAGCAAGTCTACCTTCGTCGCCTGCCAGGCTTCACCGGCACCTTCCCCCCGGGGACCCAGTGGCTCCTTCGGCGCCCGGTTTACGGCCTGCGGCAGGTGCCTCGAGAGTGGCACGACACTCTTCGTGCTACGTTAGCTGACCTGCAATTCTTCCCATCCTCTGCAGACCCTTTGCTCTTCATTCGTTAAGGCCAGACAGCGTTCTACATCTTTGTCTGCGTAGACGACCTGGTCTTCGCCGTTGCAGACAGAGACGGATTGGCCTATGTGAAGGCCGAGCTGCTGAGGAGACACACCTACAGTGACCTAGGAGAGCTTCGCCGCTACCTTGGCCTGCAGATCTCTAGGGACAGAGCAGCGCGCACCATCACTCTCACCCAGTCACACTTGGTGCCACGTCCTTCAGAGGTTTGGTCTTCAGTTCTCCTCCGCACAGCCCACACCTCTGCCAGTAGACCATAGGTTCTCGGCTCCAGTCCCTAAGGAGTTGATAGAGCCTAGTGCTCCATACGCAGAGGTGGTGGGTTGCTTCATGTACCTGCTGACTTGAACTCGTCCACATCTCGCATACCCTCTTAGCATCCTGGCTTGCTTTGTGGTGACAGGCGGATACCGACCGCAGCACTGGTCGCGCACGAAGAGGGTTTTGCATTATCTAGCGAGTACATTGGGTAGGGGGCTAGTGCTAGGAGGACGCAGGCCAGTGGTCCTTACTGGGCACACAGAGGCTTTGTGGTCAGACGACGCTGAGATGCTCAGGTCCTCACAGGGCTACTGCTTTAGCCTTGGTTCGGGTGCCATCTCGTGGAGGTCCACTCGCTCGTCGTCTGTTGCCCAGTCTAGCTGTGAGGCTGAGATCTACGCCGGTGCCATGGCGGCACAGCAGTTCCGCTGGCTGACTTTCTTGCTCGCAGACTTAGGTGAGCGGCCTAGCTCTGCCCCGGTCCTCTACGCTGAAAACAGGGCCATGATCCTCCTGTGTCAGGAGCCTCGACTGGAGGGCAGAGCGAAGCACATTCAACTGCGGTACTTCCTCCTGCGCGAGCTACAGCAGCGCCGCCAGGCGCGCGTAGTACACTTGGCCTCCGGTGCCAACACAGCTGATATCTTTACTAAGGCACTTGCGCTTAAAGAACATCAGCGGCACTGTGTCCAGCTTGGTCTGGTTCTTGTAGATTCTCACTTCCTAGGACCTTGATTGTGTACTATATCTCATATTACCTTGACTGGCCTTGTGGCTCGTGCTCCAGTGGCTAGACTTGTAGTGTCGCCCTGGATTACTCTTGTTTAGTTTGTACTCTTGCTGACTGGTCTTCGGACCATTGCCTCAGAGTTTGGACTAGTAGTGCCACCCTGATTTGCGTGTCTCATGCTAGTCGCTGCCCTTTGTCTAGCCTAGGGGGTGTGTCAACATATATTTTGTATATGTTATAGGCTAGATAGGTGAATGCTTATATAGATTACTACACCTTAGGTGATATTCTCTTGTGCCCGATCATTCTAGTCAATTTCTTACTCTGAGGGTTCCTGCCCGCTTAGTCTTCCGTAGAGTAGCCCTTTTATATCGGGAGAGGTGACAGAATAGGGGGTTGGCCAGCGGTTGGTAGGTGAGCTCGTTAAAGCTCCTCCAACTAAAAGCGTGTGCACTCTCAGATCTGTCAGGTAAAATTTCCAGCATGCCTACCACGCCGGAAACCTCTGCCCGCCGTAGTGTTAGAAACGTGATCCAGCAGGAGTTTGATGAGTTGCAAGCTAGGGCGGCTACAGTGACGACAGTGCAAGCCCAGCTTCAACAACTCGCTGAGAAGTTCGAGACAGTGGGAAGCAAAGTACAAACGTTGTGCAACGAAAACTCGTCGCTTCGCCAGGCGCGGGGTGAAACGTGTCAGGGGCGGCATGTTACCCGAGATGAAGATGCTGCGAGCGAAGCGAGGGCGTCGGCGACACCTGAAGCAGTTGAAGAAATCCACAGCGAACCGCGGGCGGCCATTAAAATCAAACCACCCATGCCTCCGCCGTTCAACCCGATCGACAAATCCACTACAGTGAGCGGTTGGTTGTTCGCCATGGAGATCTTCTTTACAGCAGCCAGCATTAATGACAATACTTCACGCGTCAACTTGGTTATGTCACTGCTGAGGGGACCGGCACTCGACTGGTGGCGCATGCATCTGGATGAGGGAGGAGCCTCGGTAGGGAATCAACAGGCGGGAGGTGGGGAGAACGGTTCATCAACGGCACAGGCAGAACCGATCTTTGGGTCAGCCACGATCCGCACGTGGAAAGCGTGGGGTGAAGCATTGATTTTTTTTTTTTTTTTTTTTTTTTTTTGGGGCTTTAAGGAGATCCCAAGAGGAAACCAGGCCACATTGAAGCATGGGGTGAAGCATTGAAGAGCCGCTTCGAGCACATATCCATGCGCGAAAACGCTCGCACAAGGCTTTGGATGTGGAGATAGTTGGGCTCTGTCTAGGAATACACGGCTTCATTCCTGGCGCTATGCGATCAAATCGGCGGGCTCAGTGACGACGAGAAAATTGATTGCTGCGTCGGTGGTCTCAAGCCAGAGATTCAGCAAGAGATCGTCCTGCGAGGCCCGGCGACCTTCAACGAAATCATCTGAATCCCGAATGGCTTGGACGCGAGACATGGACTAGCGAGAGTGGGTTTCCAGGAGGGAAACCGTTTTCGAGGCCAGCCCCAACACACATCAATCAACGGCGTTGTTGTATTTGCAGCCTGGGTATTTTCCGGATGCTGTTTCAATTTCAACCAGCCGGGTCACATGGTGAAGGACTGCTAGCAGCTAAAGAAGAACTTAGCTAACGACGGGAAGCAGTCGGGAAATGGAAACAGTCAGTAGCTGATGGGCCGCCTACTGACTTGACTGTGTCGCCCAAAATCCAACACCCCCACCATGTTATGGTGCCAATTTGGGCTATCGACCATTCCTGACTGAATAAGGGGGATGCAGCAGTTGATAACCCTGTGCTGGTTGGACACCCGCATCAAAAATTTGTTGATGGTGGGGCGAGCCACAGTTTGATGGATGTGACAAAAGTGAAGAAACTTTGATTGCAACTGGAGCGCTGCATGCCCGAAATCGACGCGAGGTTGGTTGATGGCACCCCATTGGCGATTCGGGAGCGTGTGCCTCACGTACGAGTCAACTATGGCGAAAACTTCAGTTTCACGACGAAAATGCTGGCGACAACTCTGGATGGGTGGGACATGCTGCTGGGACGTGATTGGTTACGAGAGCACAACCCAAGCATTGATAGGCGGACGGGCGATTGTCGCATCAAGTGGAGTGGCGAGTGGCGACGCCTTCCCAATTGGAGCAGTCAAGACTCGGCCACGTCAACGGTCAGCACTGTGACTATCAAGCGAGCAATTATTCTCGGAGCGCAGCTGTATGCCGTCCGATGGATCGCATCCACGGCTGTCGACACGCTAACCGGCATCGACAAACTCTGCGCAGCTGTCCCGGATGATTTGGCAACCGTGATTCGGAAGCATGCTGACATTTTTCCAGATAACCTACTGGTCGGCTTGCCACCTCAGCGACCGCATGACCACAAGATCGAGCTCGAGCCCGGCACGCAACCAACGGTTCGGACCCAGTGGCTGCTGACTTCCAGAGTTGGGTGAACTTCGACGCCAGCTGGACTACCTGCTCGAGAAAGGATTCGTCCGCTCCAGCACATCCCCGTTTGCAGCTCCAATCCTGTTCACCCCGAAGAAAGATGGCGGCTAACGTATGTGTATCAACTACCACGCCTTGAATCGGGTTATCATCAAATCTCGCTACCCAATTCCGCGTGCCAACGAACTCATCGACCGGCTTCGCGGGGCCCGGTTCTTCTCGAAAATTGATATGCGAGGCGGTTACCACCAGATTCACGTGGACGAAGCTGACTGCTACAAGACGGTGTTTCGGACCCGGTACGGGAGTTACGAGTGCATGGTTATGCCATTCGGTTTAACAAATGCGCCTTCGATATTCCAGCTGACCATGAACAAGATTTTTGGCCACTACTGGATAAGTGCGTCATCGTGTACCTCGACGACATCCTTGTCTACAGCACTACCCGGGAGCAGCATTTGAAGGATTTGGAAGCCTCTTTCTCTCTCCTGCAGCAGAATCAACTCATCACCAAGGGCTCTAAGTGCGAGTTTTTTTAAACACGAACAGGAGTTTTTGGGCCACGTCATCTCCATCGACGGTGTTAAAATCGACCCCAAGAAGATTGCGACGATCCAAGACTGGAAGTCGCCGACTAATCTCTGCAAACTTCAGATCTTTTTAGGGTTTGTCAATTACGTCCGCCGTTTCATTCCAAATATGGCAGGGGTAACTTCCCCTCTCACGGATCTCTTGAAGAAGGGCACGTTCGCAGGGGGGGGGGAGAGCAGCAGGCTGCATTAAAAAGGCTCAAACTTCTCCTGACTACACCTCTGGCTCTTCGGATTGCGGATCCTTACCATCTGTTCAAGCTCATCACCGAAGCTAGCGATCTGGCCGTTGGCGCAGTCTTGTTACAAGACTTCGGCGAAGGCCTACAACCCATCGCCTACGAGTTACGGAAGTTGAACCAAGCCGAGCGAAATTATCCTGTCCACGACAAGGAGTTACTCGCCATCGTTCACACTTTCAAGGTTTGGCGCTGCTACCTGATGGGCGCTGGCATGACAGTCCGAACAGACCACAAGTCACTACAGTTTATCTGTGCCCGACCGACACTGAACCCCCGACAGATTCGCTGGCTTGACTATCTCAAGTCAAACTTCCATTACAGAGTCACCCATAAATGAAGGGTTAGCAACATCGCTAACACACTGACCCGCCCCTCGGTCCACACCGCCGCCGTCCTAATTACCCAAACGAATCTGCTGCTAACTGGCCTATTTACCCACGAATACAGTACTGACCCATTCTTCGCCACTTATAGTCACCCCCAACTGACGGTCAGCCAAGGGGCCTATTATCTAAAATCCGGTACCAATCGGATTTGGGTTCCTGCCTACTGTACCCTATGGGATTTACTGATCCAGGAGGCACGTGACTCCAATTTCTCAGGTCACTACGGCATCGACAAATCCACTAAATTACTGAGTCGCAATTATTACTGGCCTGACCTACCGACAGACATGCAGCGGTCGCCTCGTGTGCCACGTGTCAGCGCATGAAGTCCTCCCGGCTTCGACGTATTAGATTGATGCAGCCGCTCGAGCCACCCAGCCGACCTTGACAACAAATGACGATGGAATTCGTTACTGGCCTACCAGTTGGTCCAAGCGGCAACGACACGATCTTAGTCGTCGTTGATCGGTTGCCGCCTGCAAGACAAAAATTACTGCCGAGAAGAGAGCGAAACTGTTCCTCACAAACATCGTGCGGCTACATGGCATCCCCTCGGCAATCATCAGCGATCGTGACCCACGCTTCATGTCCAGCTTTTGGACAAAAACATGGCAGCAGTACGGCACACGTCTGCATCTGTCCACCGCTTACCACTCGTAATCGGACGGTCACACTGAGCGCACCAATCAGACGATGGAGCAGCTGATTCGCACGACGTGCACAGACCCGGCCCAATGGGAGGACGCCCTTTCTTTTATCGAGTTTGCATACAACAATGCCCCATAAGCCACGACTACTCAGTCCCCGTTCTTCCTTAATTACGGGATAGATCCGACAACCCCTCTATCGCCACCGATAGAAAACCCGGCACCAAGATCTTAGCAGTTCATCGAAAACCTCCTACAGTCTCAGCAAAAAGCCGCCGAGGCCATCCTCAAAGCCAACTAGAGGGCTAAGCATCAAGTTGACCGACGACGCCGAGACTTAACACTTGCCCTTGGCAAATGGTCTTGCTCGGCACCAAGAATTTGGCAATTCCCCTCCCAAATAAATTACGACCAAGATTATTCGAATGGTGACACCAGACACCGCCTAGCTGCAACTGCCGGCCGACTGGCGAATTCATGATTCGTTCCACATCAGTCTCCTACGACCGTTTATCCCGAGCGCGACCAATCTCGACCGCCAACACATCAATCCTACTGTTAACCCAGTACCCGAGCCCACGACTGAGCCGTCCAAGATTCTCGCTCATCGCCTACGAGGATATCCAGATACAACTGCCGTTGATTTCATCGTAAGATGGGTCGATCGCACGAGTGACGACGACCCATGGGTTCTCGTAGCTACGCTCGACGAACACAGAGTTGTTCGGGATTATTTACACCGACGACGTGTCCCGAATGTGGGTAATCTCGTCCCGGAAGGGGGAGGGGGGGGGGGTGTAAGGAAATTCCTTTTCCTTACTGGGCTCGACTACAGCACGTACGCCCTCGACTCTCGGAAGTTCAGGCTCGGCCAACTACTTCGGTCCAGAACCACTTTGCGAACCCAAACCTAGACGCGTGGCGCTTCCGTAGCTTTCGCCAACCGGACCGCCCCAACCTGTTCGCGTGGTTCTCGGCTAGCCCTGTTCGTGCCTAAAAATGCGTAGGCCCTCATTTGTATAGACACTCTTGAATAACGACTCCATTACACTCCCTGTTATTACTCAGATTGATTCATAACAGTCTTCAGCGACTTCCTGCCTCTGTGTGGTGGATCGACGTTGACCCTAGCTGGAACCACCTCGTGCTGATTGGGCAGGACAGCTGTTCTGTAGATACGCTGTCCAGTCCAGTCCAGTGGCCCAAACACCCGCTCTCTACAGAATATCTCAAGCGTCCATCGCTACCGTTCATTCAACACCAGTGCAACATTGACGATCGCACGTGTGCATGCGTGAAACCTAAATCGAGTCGCATCACATGTTGAACCCTCGCGTCGGCCCCATTGCACCAACTCGCTGGCTAGCTATCAAGGGGGGGGTATGGTGTAGGAGGCAAGTCCGGCTTGCACGAACAGTCCTGTTTTGTCACAAACCCTACTCAACCATTTTAAGAAGTTTACAAATTGTTCGAGACCGCAAACCATCTTACCTAACCGTAACTGAGGACATCCCACCTCTGGCAGCCCACACTCCGATAGCTGGCCTGGCGAGGCGAGTCGCCCGCGATTCGGCAACTTCAGTTGACACGACATTGGAATTCTGGAGATCTTCCCTGGCCCGCCCTTTCAGCCAGCTCACCCCCCACCTGCCCCCTTCGCCTTCATGCCTCACTTTTGCCTGGGAAATGGGCATCACCTGCTGCGCTTTCTTTGTGTTCCATTTTCAGGTATCGAATCTGTCGGTGCAAAGCTTTCAGCCTCGCGAGGAAAAAAACACACTAGGACTCGACAACGCTCCCAACCAGCCTTGCTACGACGCCGCCGCCTTTACTTTGCTTCGCCCGCAGCAGCAGCATCCATTTTCACGCTGCTCGAAACAGACACCACTCTTGCGACCTGAGGCTCTCTCTTACGTTTGATACTCGATTACAGCCGGATTGTTCCTTCCAATCTTACCTAGTTGCTCACTGAGGTCTGTGGCTATAATAGAATCAAATGACGGCTGCGACGTTTCGCGTACCACTCATCGCGTGACTGTCGGTGAATCGGCGTATCCTGAGTCCTGACCACTGTCGGCGTATCGGCTCGTGACGGCGCTATAAAAGGACTGCTCGTTATTTCAATAACAGTCAGTTAGTCGACCCGGTAGTCGAAACTTGTCTTTTTTCCTCAGCGAGGAATCCGGTAGTGACTGCCTCCCACTTTTCATTGGGTAGTGATTTGCGACGCAGCCCCCTTGACCCAGCTTCCCACGTCCCACGACCCACTTGCCAGTTTCCGTTAACGACTCGGTCACCGAGTGCACGACTCCGTTGACGCATTCCGTGACATCATTCGAACAACCATGGCGATGACTTCCATGCATCCGCGGCGCGGACTTCCCACGCTCGTCATTCCGACCTGCGGCGGCCGCAAGTCACGCTCTATCCACCGTGACGTTCTCTACCTCGGCCCAACCCCGCCAGCCTTGCTCCCGCTCCTCCTTCTCCTGTCACTCGTCGCGTCGGTGCTGCTTCCCGCCGCCACCGCCGCAGCAGCAGACAGTTCCTCGCGCGACAACTGGGCCGGCGGAACGCCCGTCCAGGCGGAGTCTCTCGATATAAGCACGTCGTTCGGCGTGAGCACCGACCTCGGTGTAGGAACGGAGCTGGTTTCTGCTTCCCCCCTATCCGTGAAATCCGCGTCTGCTGTCGACGGTTCAGATCGCACGATCGATCTCATGGCGATGACGGCAGCGGCCGGCAAGGGGAAAACTTCTGGCACCGGCAAATCCGCCGGAACAGGCGCGGCCGCGGGGTCGGGCGCGGGGACGGGCGGGAGTAAGGGAACGGGAGCGAGCGCGGGGAAAGGAACGGGGACGCGCGCGGGGAAAGGGACGGGGACGGGCGCGGGGTCGGGCGCGGGGAAAGGTACGGGGACAGGTGCGGGTAAAGGTACAGGAACAGGCGCGGGGAAAGGTACGGGGACAGGCGTGGGTAAAGGTACGGGGACAGGCGCGGGGAAAGGTACAGGGACGGGAGCGGGTAAAGGTACAGGGACAGGCGCGGGGAAAGGCACGGGGACAGGCGCGGGAAAAGGTACGGGTAGTGGCGTGGGGAAAGGTACAGGGTCAGGGACGAGGGCGGGGGCGGGGACGGGGGCGGGAGCGGGGAAGGGGACGGGGACGGGGACGGGGGCGGGGACGGGGGCGGGGACGGGGACGGGGACGGGGACGGGGACGGGGACGGGGACGGGGACGGGGACGGGGACGGGGACGGGGACGGGGACGGGGACGGGGACGGGGACGGGGACGGGAGTGGGGACGGGGAAGGGGACGGGGAAGGGGAAGGGGACGGGGACGGGGACGGGGACGGGCAAGGGTGCAGGTGCAGGGAAGGGAACCGGCGCGGGCAAGGGGAAGGGGACGGGGGCGGGAAGCTCAAGGGGTTCCGGATCTGGCGCGGGGAAAGGCACGGGCACGGGGACAGGCGCTGGCTCGGGAACGGACGCTGGATCTAAGTCGGGAAGGTCCTCGGGGGACGGCGGGGATCTTGTCCGCGGAGGGGGGGGCGGAACGGGGAGCGGGGCGGGGAACGGGACGGGGGGCGGTGGGCAAACGGGAAGCGGGGGGACGGGGAGCCAGACTGGGAGCGGAGGGGACGCGGGCAGCGGAGGGCAGTCGAGCGGAGGGGGCGGAGCTACCAGCGGAGGCGGAGCAGCAGGCTCCGGAGGCCAAGCGCCAGGCGGAGCGCCGGAGTCTAACCTGACGGCGGAGCAGCAAGCAACACTGGCCATAGTGAACGAGGCTTTAAGGTTTTTGTACGAGCGGAAATTCACAGGAGCTGCAACGGGGATCCGAGCAAGCGGTGAGTTAAACCTCCCACAAATCTCAAGTGATACCTGAATCTCATAACACCATTTTCATACTCTTGCTGTAGTGTGACTCATATCGTATGCTTGGATGCAACGTCCTCTTAATCTGCTATCCTATTGTTTGTGTTTCTAATCTATCCATTTTTGCCCCCCATTGCCTGCTCCAAATTCCCCAGGTTTGAACGAGACACTTATGAATACACTGCTCACCGGCAACGTTACGATATTTGCACCAACCAATGGAGCGTATTTCCGCATGCCCAAGAACACACGCTTCGGTGGACTGCAGAGGAAGAAGGCCATTCTGTGGCAGGTGATGGCCTATCACGTGCTGCCACGTCGGATGGAGTTCAACGACCTTAAGGCCCTTGGGAATGGATTCTTGGTGAGCTCTCACCTGCCCCGATATCCCCCCATCCCCCCACACTCCCATGTCGTTCATTTTCACCATCTCAATTGCCAGTTTCGCTCATTCGACCACTCTCCCTCTCTTGCCCCTAACACAAACCCCAATTCGCAGCTGGAAACACTCGATAAGATTCCGTTGAAGAAGAACCAGACTGACTCTTCGTTGCGCATATCCAAGGCAGATGACTCTTGGGGGGCCCGAGTGGTGCTTCCAAACATGTACATAACCCCGTCAATCGTCATTCATGGGGTCGATACCGTGCTCTTGCCGACAAAAGTCAAGAACAATGGCACATGGACATCGATATAATAAAGGCGTCCTTCTACGATGGTTATTTGTGCTGCAGGTTGACGTGGATTGTGTGTATGCATAACTTTTCGGTTGTCTAGTCTAGTTGTAATGGCCCTTCCTTTTGCTATTGTGCTGTCTGCACAACATCGAATTGCTGAGGCAATCTAGTGGGGAGATGAGGTGCCTCAATTCACTAATGTATCTGATGGAGCTAGGCATAGGAAAGTAGCGTGAGGTTTTAGGCTAGGGGAAAATGTCCACTACAGAGAGAAGAGTGATGGACTAGAAGAGAGAGGGATACAAGAAGGGGGTTGTACCCACTACAGTAGGATCAAGGAAATGCAGTACACCTACCTAGCCTATACACACACACACACACACACACACACACACACACACACACACACACACACACACACACACACACACACACACACACACACACACACACACACATATATATGTATGTATATATATATATATATATATATATATATGTTGACACACCCCCTAGGCTTGGTAGGCGATACGCAGAGAATAGACCAGGGTTGTACTACTAGCCTGTCCATTGGTTTTAGTAGTAATGCAGGTCAAAAGAAAACACACCACACACACAACACACTAACCCACACACTGCCTAAGCCTAGCACCCCCATACTCAACAGCAGCGACGGCTTCTCAAGCATGGTCAACCCCTCGGCGTGCGAGGCGGCGACGTCGGCAGCGAGGGCAGGGGCTGCAACGGCGGCGACGGCGGCAGCGACGACAGCAGCGGCAGCGGCGGCGTGCGGCGGCGAGGCCAGCGGCACAATCTGCGGCGGCGGCGGAGCTCGCAGCACTCGGCGGCGTGGCTTGACTCCACGACGGTGGGAAGGCCCGCGCGAGTCAGCCATCAGCCGCGGCGAGGAAGGGGATGCAGGGGAAGGGGGCTTCGGCAGCGGAGCCAGGGAGCGTGCCGCCCCGTGTGGCGCGCTGACTGAATGCGGGCGTGCTGGCCAGCACTAAGACCGGGCGCTAGCCGCTGCCGTCCGTGCCGTCCGAGCGCTGGCGCGTCGACGCCGCCACAGCAGCACGACGACGCCGTCACTGCAGCACGACATGGCCGTGGCGGCGGCGCAGAAAGGACACGAGGGAGGAGCGAACATTGCGAAAGCGTGATGAGCAGGCCCGAGCAGAAGGACCTGCTCCGAAACCATGTTAAGATAGGGCTGTTAGAATACAAGAATGACTAGAACAGGTGAGAACAAGGGAGATATAGGGTTGGAGTTGTACCCTCTAAGAACATACACTACTCTAGCCTATAACTTCTACATACAAATATACGTATAAGTTGACACACCCCCTAGGCTAGATAAGGGGCGGCGATGAGCAAGAAACATGCAGCTCAGGGTGGCACTACTAGTCCAACCTCTGAGTCAGGGGCTCGAAGACCAGTTAGTAAGAGTACAAACAAGACAAGAGCAAACCAGGGCGGCACTACTAGTCCGGCCACTGGAAGAGAAGCCACAAGGCCAGTCTGGAAGGTACAAATATAGACGAGTACACAATCAAGGTCCTAGCAACGAAGAGCCTACAGGAACTAGACCAAGCTGCAAACAGTGCCGCTGATGATCTTTAGGCGCAACCGCCTTAGTCAAGATATCAGCTGTGTTGGCAACGGAGGCCAAGTGGACTACGTGGGCCTGGCGACACTGCTCTAGCTCGCGCAGGAGAAAGTACCGCAGCTGGATGTGCTTCGCTCTGCCCTCAAGTCGAGGCTCCTGACACAAGAGAATCATGGCCCTGTTGTTAGCGTATAGAATCGGGGCAGAGCTAGGCCGCTCAACTAAGTCGGTGAGCAGGAAGGTCAGCCAATGGAGCTCCCGTGCCGCCATGGCACCGGCGTAGAACTCAGCCTCACAGCTAGACTGGGCAACAGACGAGGAGCGAGTGGACCTCCACGAGATGGCACCCGAACCAAGGCTAAAGGAGTAGCCCTGGGAGGACCTGAGGGTCTCAGCGTCGTCTGCCCATGAAGTGTCTGTGTGACTAGTAAGGACCACTGGCCTGCGTCCTCCCACCACTAGCCCCATGGCCGATGTACTTGCTAGATAACGCAAAACCCTCTTAGCGGCCGACGAGTATTGTGGTCGTTGTCTTCCTGTGGCCACAAAGCGAGCCAGGATGCTGAGAGAGTATGCGAGATCTGGATGAGTGCAAATCATCAGGTACATGAGGCAACCCACCAGCTCTGCGTAAGGACCACTGGGCTCTACTGACTCCTCAGGAATTGGAGCTGAGAGCCGGTGGTCTACTGGCAGAGGTGTGGGTTGTGCGGAGGAGAACTGAAGACCGAACCTCTGAAGGACGTGGCGCACCAATTGTGACTGTGTGAGATTGATGGTGCGTGTTGCTCTGTCCCTGGAGATCTGCAGGCCAAGGTAGCGGTGCAGCTCTCCTAGGTCAGTGCGGGTGTGTCTCCTCAGCACCTCGGCCTTCACGGAGGCGAGTGCATCTCTGTCTACAATAGCGAAGACCACGTCGTCTCCGTAGCGAAGGATGTAGAACGGAGTCTGGCAAGCACGAACGAAGAGCGAGGGGTCTGCAGACGACGGAAAGAATTGCAGGTTAGCTATCGTAGCACTTAGCGTGTTGTGCCACTCACGGGGCGCCTGTCGCAGGCCGTAGACCAGGCGCCGGATGAGCCACTAGGTCCCAGGAGGAAAGGTACCGGTGAAGCCCTGCGGACGGCGTAGATAGATCTGCTCATGTAGACTACCCTGGAGAAACGTTGTGGAGAAGTCGAGCGAGTGTAACTCGTAGTCACGCTGTGCTTCTACGTGTCGCAACGCCCGAAGAATAGTCATCTTTGGGGTCGGGGCGAAGGTCTGAAAGAAGTCCACCCCCTCGCGCTCACTGAAGCCTCTAGCCACGTAGCGCGCCTTGAACACAGGAGGCTCTCCAGGAGGGCGCTTCACCTTGAAGAGCCACTGGCCATCGACTACGTTCACCCCAGGTGGGGGAATTGCATCGACGTAGGTGCCGGTGGATCTCCAAGATGCCATTTCCTGCTCCATGGCAGCTATCCACTGAGAGGCCCAGGGCCTCGAGGTCGCCTCAGCGTAAGTGCGAGTGGTCGGGATGTCAAAGGCGTTTGGGTCACCCTCTGGGACTAGCAGCATGGAACAGAGATGGGGAGCAGCCTTAGACAGGAAAGCAAGCTCGTACTACCTGTCCTCTAGGACGTCACTGCCAAGGGCACGAGCACCTCCGACGGACGGAGGACAGACAGGGTCACGGACCAGAGCGGTGGCGTAGTGAAGGCCACCGCGAAGTCAGCGCCAGCAGCGACAAGAGCGTCAAGACTCGAGACAGGAACAGACGGGTCAATAACGAGGGAGGCAAGGACCCGAGGAACAAGAGGACAAGCGGCACAAAGGTAGTCAGACAGAGGGGGAGGCGCGACAACGAGCGACGACGGAGGAGGCGAAGGCAGGAGAGGAGGACGAGACGCGTGAGAACGAAGCAACATGGGGTGAGAGCGCTGAGTAGGAGAGATAGGACAAGTACGAGAGAGACGGTAGGACCAGACGTGAGACGGAGGCATCTGGTCAAGAGACACTGGAGGAGACACAAGAGGGGAACAAGGAGGAAGACGAGCAGGAGACAAGTCCGGCTGAGGGAATACAGGGCCGTAGACAGGAAGAGGAGGTGGGGTCGAGGAAGGCGCAGGCGAGCGGTCATGGGAGGGAAGGCCGAGCAGGCGAAGGGCGGACACTGACGCCGATTGCTGCTGCTGCTGCTGCTCGACGCCGACACTTGGACTGCCAGCTGCACCACGGCTACCACAAAAACATTCCACTCCAGCAACCCCTGAACGAGCACCCCCAGAGCGAGAACTCTCTCCGACACCGGTGCCACCCTCAGGCCAGCCGGGACAAGCCACGACAGGAACCCCAGGACTAGCACCCTCCTCAACGCAAGAACCCGCAGAGTCCACGGAGGGCTGCTGTTGCTGCTGCGGCTGCGGCTGCAACGACGGCTGCGGTGGCTGGTGCGGTGGCGATTGCGACGGCGGATGAGGAGATACCGGGGGAGAGGTAGGCGGCAAGAACTGCGGCGCGGGGCCGCCAGAGATAGCCGACTCTTCGACCGGGACAACCGACGGGAGGGGAGTGACGGCGAATGGCCACAGAAAATGGGGTACACCAGCATGAATCATGGAGGTACGAGCCACCTCCATGACTAGACCGATGCGTCGTTCAGCAACCTCCTTCTGCTGCAGGGAGTCCGGTAGGGTGTACGACTGGGTGATGCCCTCCGCACGGCAGAACTGTCCAAGCCGACTAGAAGCGAACTCGCCGCCACGGTCGGAGTGGAGACACAGCACAGGGAGACCATGGTGGCGACGCCCAGCTATGACCCATGGGATAAGAACGTCAGGCACGTTAGCCTTCCGCTCCAGGGGAAACACCGTGGTGTAGCGTGCGTTGTCGTTGACGAGCACGAGAAAGTAGCGCTCGTGGTGCGGTCCGAGGACGGGGGCGGGGCCCCAGACGTCCAGGTGCAGGGTCTGAAGGGGTGCGGCGGCAGGGCGAAACGAGGAGGAGTGAGGAGCATGGCGCAGTCGGCCCTCGACGCAGGGACTGCATGGCGGCGCAGGCGAGGGAGGGAGGGCAGGAAGCGACGCAGGGAGACCTAGGACGAGACCGTGCTGGGACATGAGACGCAGACGGGGGAGTGCGGGGTGACATAGGCGGCTGTGCCACAGAAGCGACAGGTGAGTGAGCGACCGACACGAGCACGCAGCGGCGACAAGGGTAGACGAAGGACCCGGGGAAGACGCCCCACCCAGGGGGGAAGCAGTGTCCAGCGTAAACAGGCCAGACACCGGGTCTTAGGAGAACTTCGCAAGGAAGGGACCTAAGGCAGCCTAGGTAAAGACAGTGTATCACTCATGACCCGGGAACGTAGTGGTAACGCCGAGGTCCTGAAGACAGCAGACACCAACTAAGTTCCTGGAGAACGAAGGGATATGCAAGCCTGTAAGGGATCCGCTGGACAGGGAAGGGTAGTGTAGCTGCGAGCAACGACAGGACCAGAGGAGGGGTGAAAAAGTGCGACGGTGGCAGGCGTGGCAAGCGGCGTGAGGGCGGCATGGTCGCAGAAGAAGCATGCAGACGAACCGGAGTCAAGTGTGAAGGACAGCGAAGCGGTAGCGGCGGATGAAGGAGGAGCGAGTGTAGAGCCTAGGCTAGACAAAAACAGCCGATCCTACGCCGGACGCAACAGGGGAATCTGTACTACACAGAGGTGCTACGCCTAAGCTAAAGAACTTAGGGTAATTAGATCCGGACACACTAGAAGCGTCAGCATACAGAGAATGCAGGGAATAACTAATCTGATCCATATCTAAGTAAAAAACATGCACACGGTGGCGCAGCAGACTGGGCCAGTCAGGGAGGTCCGGGGCCGGTGCCGAAGCGGCGACGGAAAAGGTCGTCGAGGCGGCAGAAACAGCGGGCGCCGGGTGCGGGCGGCGGCACACAGTGCCACGGAGGGGCCCGGTCTGGAGCTGGTACTAACAGCTCACAGCACCGAAGCCCCCGCTAGACGCCGAGCTGCGAGGACCGCCACCATGACCACCACCTCCAGGGGCTCCTCGCCACCCCGGCGGGAGGCGGGTCCACGGCTGCTGCTGCTGCTGCTGCTGTTGCGGCTGCTGCTGCTGGGTCTGCTGCTTCTCCTGGACACCAGCCCCAGCCCCCTCGTCAGAACCACTGTCTCCGCCACCACCACCAGGACCACCACCACGCCCTCCCTTGGGGCCGCGACGGCCGCGACGCTAATGCTGCTGCGGGAAGACCGCAGCTGCGGTCTTAGTGGCAGGGGCAGTCATAGCGACCGTGACGGAAACGTCAGCGTATGTGCACTGGGAGGGAGCACAACCCTGAAAGATAGGGACTTCCGCAGCACCGCTCGACTGAGCGATAGTGCGCTGGCGAGTCTCTATCTCAGACAGGGTAGTGACAAAGGCGGTCAGGGTGAGGTCACCAGGGTGCTGGCTAAGGAAGTGGTCGTGGGCAGTGGCTAAGCGGTAAGGCAGGCGCATGACAATATGGTATGTGGTAGCGCAGAACGGTGGGGGGAAGGCAGTGAGCTGGGCGGCAGTGCAAGCAGCGCGGTAGCTAGTCTCTAGTGCACGGAGGTGAGTGGCGAGGTCAGTGACAGTGGGAAAGCGGAGAGATCCGGGAGTAGCATGGGGAGGATCAAGCGGCCAGCGGAGGCGGAGGCGGAGGCGGGTGTGGAGTAGCGCGCAACTACTGCATCTAGGAAGTCCTTGGCGTTCGCGACATTAGTGAAGCGCGGACGCTCAGACAGGGGAAGCGCACAACTAATGGCGAGCTGCGCTACAGCATCGCGAGAATCCCAGACAGCGCGAGCGAGCGCAGCAACAGAAAAGGCCTCACTCTCAGCAGTGGTGGGGTCAGCAGGGAGGGGGTCAGGCGCGGGGGGGGCGGGGAAGCAAGCCATCAACATGCATATCCAGGGAGTGCCCATCCTCGCGCTGACCTGTCAAGTGCTGGTGGAGATCGACAAGCCAGGCGACGAATTCGATCGCGTGCCCCCCATGTCTTGGCGAAGTAAGGCGTCCGCCATCGTGCAACCTCAGCGACACAACGTTACGGCGGCACAGCGGCACGACGACACAGCGGCACAGGTACTCAACGACACGGCAACACAGCGGTAGGACTCTCTGGCGAGAAGACCAGGCGGAAGGCCGAGGAGGGGCCGGAGGCGCGCGGGGCCCGGGGCGCGCAGAGACGGCAGGGCGCAAGGGGCCGGCGTAGCGCTGGGGCCAACGGGGCGCTAAGTGGCCGGCGAGGCGCTAAGGGCCGGAGAGGCGCAAAGGGGCCGGCGAAGCGAAGGGCCGACGGGCACGGGAGGGGCCGGCGGGCACGGGAGGGGCCGGCGGGCGCGTGAGGGGCCGGCGAGTGCGAAGGGACGGCGAGGCACGCGGTGGGCCGGGAGGGTGCGCGAGGGGCCGGGCGAGCGCCCGAGTGGCCAGCTAGGCTCGAGGGGGCCGACGGGGACGCTAAAGGGCCGGCACGGTGCGGTAGGGGCTGGTGGGGGAAGTGAGGGGCCGGCACGGCGCTTAAGGGATGGCGGGGACGCGAGGGGCCGTCGAGGTGCACGAGGGGCCGGTGGGCACGCTAGGGGCCGGCGCGGCGCTTAAGGGGCGGCGGGTACGCTAGGGGCCGGCGAGGTGCGCTAGGGGCCGGCTGGGCGCTAGGGGCCGGCGGGTACGCTAGGGGCCGGCTAGGCGCGAGGGGCTGGCAGGGTACGCAAAATGCCGGCACGGCGCTGAAGGGGCGTCGGGCACGCTACCGACGAGGTGCGCGAGGGGCTGGCGGTACGCTAGGGGCCGGCGGGCACGCTAGTGGCCGGCGGGGCGGTAGGCTAGAGCGAGGGGCGGAAGCGGGTGGGCGGACCTAACCTACTAATGATACCATGTTAGAATATTAGAATGACTAGAACAGGTGAGAACAAGGGAGATATAGGGTTGGAGTTGTACCCTCTAAGAACATACACCTATCTAGCCTATAACTTCTACATACAAATATATGTATAAGCTGACAAGGGCTAGGTTAAGAGCTAGGCATTGGAAAGCAGCGAGAGGTTTTAGGCTAGGGGAAAATGTCAAGAGAAAATAGTGATGGACTAGAAGAGAGAGGGATACAAGAATGAAGTTGTACCCTCTACAGTAGGATCCAAGAAATACAGTATACCTATCTAGTCTATACATACATATACATATATATATAGTATATATGTTGACAGTATGCACCTCTCTAAAGCTATTGCGCCATTTATAAGAAAGTTTGAAGGGCCCCAAACCAAAGTGCTAGAACATGGGTAGATATAAAATACGGTAGCAGTTCCGGAATCAGGATGCTGCTTTTAGAGTTTTCCTTTGCAGCTTCCCTGGTTATGGTCCCTGGGTACGAGCAATAGCAAGGGTCTTCTAAAAGGAATGACTTTATGCAAACCAAGAATGCAACCAAAAGTTAATTGTTTTTAGACTCTAGGGTAGGCATGTTCAAAATCAAACGTACTTCATTTTCTTGTTGGCGACAGCCTCGATACAAGTTCTGTACGCGAAACCAAAGTTGCCCTTTCGTCGTGCTGACTACAGAATTCCAACCCCTCACCGCTGTCGACCCTAGGAGATCCACGGCCTTACATGTTTCACAGGAAACCCGAGCCGAGTCGCATGACGAACCCACCTATCGGCCCCGTTGCACCAACTCGCTGCCTAGCAATCTGCCAGCCAGGCCACACTCCTCAATGTGTAGCAAAGCGAGTCGCCCGCGATCCGGCAAATCGATTCGAATTTTGAATTCTTGTCTGAAGGAGATCCTACCTAACCCAGCCCACCCCTTCCTCCCTGTCATGTCTCTCTCTCTCTCTGCTCCGCTGTGCCTTGCTATGCTCAGCTTGGCTTGGCTCCGTTCAGGACTCCACAATGCTCCCCACCCCGCTACCACACGGATTCACCCAACGCCTTGTCGTCGTGCTGCTCGACGACTTGCACGCCTACTCGTACGACCTGAGGCTTCGCTCGGCATCTTGCACGCCTAAGATACAGACTACTCATGCGACCTGAGGCTTCCGCACTATCTGAAACGACAGTTGAGCTATCCGAAACGTTTTTTTCCAGGTCTCCTCGCTGTTCACGTCGCTAGAACTTAGGCGACGACCACGTATAGTGTAACCGTCGCACTTAATGCGATAGGCTGTCGGTGAATCGGCGTATCAGCTCACGGGTGAGGCGCGCGAATCGATTTTTCAACTCGAACTGTCGCTAACTGCATCGACGGGATTTTTTTCCTCAAGACTCGCTTGTAGTGTAACCCGAAGCGCAGACTCGCCAAGTCGCGTTCACACGGAGTCAGAATCCTCTCGTAACCATCGCGCAAACAAACGTTCCTATCGCAGAATCCTTGTAGCCGATGTAGAGGAGCGTTGCGAGTATCGCTCGTACGATACCATCATCATCATGGCCTGCTCCATATACCAACAGCCTGTTGGCGCTGAGCGCTGGCGCTCCATTTCCTTTGCAAGAAGAAGCGACCGCAAATTGCGTTCAGACTACACCACTCTCCACCCCTCCCAACCCCCTCTCCCCCAACACCCGTTCACGCGAACCCCGCTAGCCCAACTACCGTTCGCCCTAACCCGCCTAGCCCTGCTCCCGCTCTTGATCCTTCTGCCTCTCCTCGCGTCGCCGTTGCTCTCCGCCGCCGCCGCCGCCGCCCCCGCTCCCGCTCCCGCCACAGCAGACGGTTCCGAACAGGACAACTGGGCCGCAGAAATGACCGTGGGCGAGCCTCTCGATATAAGCACGTCGTTTGGTGAGAGCACAGACCTCGGTGAAACTCCGGACCTCGGAGCTAGCTCTCTCTCCGTGAAACTCTCTCCAGCGGACGGTCTGGATCACAAGATCAATCTCAAGCGGGCATTCAAGGGAAAACTGCCGTTTCCCCTCCGCCCACCGGGGGCAGGCGGGGGGAAGAGAAAGAAACCGGGAAAGGGCAAGGGAGGCCCAGGCACGAGACGAGGAGCCAACCCAGGCAAGGGGAAGGGGACGGGGACCGGGACAGGTACTGGTTCTGGTACGGGCGCAGGCTCGGGATCTGGTTCGGGAAATGACACGTCTAAATCGGGAAGGTCTTCGCCAGGGGACGGCGGAGATTCTATCCGCGGAGGCGGTGGCGGAACGGGGAATGGGACGGGGAGCGGAACGGGAAGCGGAACGGGGAGCGGAACCGGGAATGGAACAGGAAGCGGAACAGGAAGCGGGACAGGGAGCGGAGGGCAAGCGGGAAGCGGGGGGGCGGGGAACCAGACTGGGAGCGGAGGCTCTGGAGGGCAAGCGCCCGGCAGAGCACCAGTGTCAAATCTAACGGCGGAGCAGCAAGCAGCGCTGGCCAAAGTGAACGAGGTTTTGGGGTTTTTGGAGCAGCGTAGATTCACGGGAACGGCAATGGGCATCCGAGCAAGCGGTGAGTTGCGAGATTGACCTCCCAGTAGCAGAATCGCTAGGAGAATGGAATACTACACGAATCTACAGGCATTTTACACTTGTCTACGATATTATATGCTATGGTATCTTACTGCATGAAAGCTCGTTGTTAAGCTATCCTCTTTCCTCCTATCCATCCTCATCCTACAGGCATGAATGAGACTCTTATGAATACACTCATCACCAACAATATCACAATTTTCGCACCAACCAATGGAGCATATTTTCGCATGCCCAAGAACACGCGCTTTGGTGGACTGCAGAGGAAGAAGGCCACCCTATGGCAGGTCATGGCCTATCATGTACTGCCACGTCGGATGGAGTTCAGTGACCTCAAAGGCCTTGGGAATGGATTTCAGGTGAAGAGAACAACGAACTATTTTCGTATTTTCCGCTTGCATTTTAAATTCCCAGAGTTCATGCCCTACATCACCATGTATCCACTAAGTATACCATTTGTTATTTAAGATTCCCATGTAACGTCCCACTCACTCGTCTTCCCTTGTCCTGCTCTTTGGCTCACTCAGTCAGTTTCCATTCCCCACGAGTTCTGCCATCCCTCCCCCCCACAAATCCCTAGCACAACCACTTAATCCATACCATCTTTCACTCCATTGGCAACCTCCCTCTTCGCCCATGCACAACCCCACTTGCAGCTGGAAACACTCGACAAGCTATTGTTAACGAAGATTCAAACAGACTTCTGGTTGCGCATCTTCAAGCTGCATGACTCATCATCGGGGTCACGAGTCGTGCTTGGAAACATGTATACAAGCCCATCAATTGTAGTTCATGGAGTAGATACAGTATTACTGCCGACAAAGGTCAAGAACGGTGGCTCTTCATTATGATAAAAGGATCTGTATGTCACCTTAACCAAATTTTTGTATGTAGAAGTTATAGGCTAGATAGGTGTGTGTTCTTAGAGGGTACAACTCCAACCCTATATCTACCTTGTTCTCCCTTGTTTCTAGTTATTCTCGTATTCTAACATGGTATCATAGTAGGTTAGGTCCGCCCACCCGCTTCCGCCCCTCGCCCTAGCCTACCACCCCGCCGTACCCTAGCCTTACCGCGCCCAGCCGGCCCCTAGCGCCCCGCCGGCCCCTCGCTCACCCCGCCGGCCCCTAGCGCGCCCGCAGGCCCCTAGCGTACCCGCCGGTCCCTCGCGCACCTCGCCGGCCCCTAGCGTGCCCGCCACCCCTTGAGCGCCGCGTCGGCCCCTCGCGCCTAGCCGGCCCCTTGCGTGCCCGCCGACCCCTCGTGTACCCGCCGGCCCTTCGCGTACCCCGCCGCCCCTCGCGCCTAGCCGGCCCCTCGCGCCTAGCCGACCCCTCGCACCTAGCCGGCCCCTCGTGTACTCGCCGGCACATCGCGTACCCTGCCGGCCCCTTGCGCTCCCGCCCGGCCCCTCGTGCACCTCGCCAGCCCTTCGCGCTCGCCGGCCCCTCGCGCCCCGCCGGCTCCTCGCGTACCTCGTCGGCATCTCCTGTGCCCGCCGGTCCTACGCGCCTCACCAGCCCTTAGCGCCCCGCCGGCTCCTTGAGCACCCACTGGCCCTCGCGCGCCACCTGGCCCCAGCGCTCCACCTGGCCCTTTGCGCCCTGCCGGCTCTGCGCGCCTCGGGCCCTCCTCGGCCCCCCGCCCGGTCTTCTCACCAGAGAGTCCTGCCGCCACGCCGCAGTGCCACCATGCCACTGAGTACCTGTGCCGCTGTGCCGCCGTGTCCCTGTGCCGCTGTGCTGCCGTGTCCCCGTGCCGCTGTGTCGCCGTGATGCTGTGCCGCTGAGGTTGCACGATGGCGGACGTCGTACTTCGCCTTGACGCGAAGGGACACGCGATCGACTTTGCCGACTAGCTTGTTGATCTTCGCCGGCACCTGACAGGTCAGCGCGAGGATGGGCACTCCCTGGCTATGCATGTTGATGGCTTGCTTCCTCGCCCCCCCACACCTGATCCCCTCCCTGCTGACCCCACCACTGATGAGAGTGAGGCCTTTTCTGTTGCTGCGCTCGCTCGCGCCGTCTGGGATTCTCGCGATGCTGTAGCGCAGCTCGTCATTAGTTATGCGCTGCCCCTGTCTGAGAGTCCGTGCTTCACTGCTGTCGTGAACGCCAAGGACTTCCTAGATGCAGTAGTTGCGCGCTACTCCGCACCTGCCTCCGCTTCGCTGGCCGCTTGACCCTCCCCATGCTATTCCCCGATCTTTTTGCTTTCCCCACTGTGGCTGACCTCGCCACTCACCTCCGTGCACTAGAGACTAGCTACCGCGCTGCTAGCACTGTCGCCTAGCTCACTGCCTTCCCCCCACCGTTCTGCGCTACCCTGTGCCTTATTGCCATGCGCCTGCCTGACTGCTTTGCCACGGTCACTACAGCTGCCCCTGCCACTGAGACCGCAGCTGCGGCCTTCTCGCAGCAATGACAGCGTCGGGGCCGCCACGGCCCCAAGGGAGGGCGTGGTGGTGGCGCTGGTGGTGGTAGTGGTGGTGGCAGGGAAGGATAGTGTAGCTGTGAGCAATGACAGGACCAGCAGAGGGGTCAGCAAGTGCGACAACGACAGGCGCGGCAAGCGGCGTGAGTGTGGCACGGTCGCGGAAGAAAAAGGCTGACGAACAGGAGTCAAGTGTGAAGGACAGCGAAGTAGTAGCGGCAGACGACGAAGGGGGGCCTGTGCATCCCCTTGTTCTCCAGGAACTTAGTTGGTGTCGGCTGTCTTCAGGACCTCGGCGTCACCACTACGTTCCCTGGTCACGAGCGGTACGTTGTCTGTACCGAGGTCGCCTCAGGTTCCCCCCTTGCGATGTTCCCCCGGGACCCGGTGTCTGGCTTGTTTACACTAGACACTTCTTCCCCCTTGGTTGGGGCGTCCTCCTCGGGCCCTGCGTCTACCCAGGTCGCCGCTGCTTGCTCATGTCGGTCGCTCACTCACCCGTCCCTCCTGTGGCACCACCGCCTAGGTCACCCCGCACTCCCACGTCTACGCCACATGTCCCAGCACGATCTTGTCCTAGGTCTCCCTGCATCGCTTCCTGCACTCCCTCCCTAGCCTGCGCCGCCGTGCACGTCCTTCGTTGAGGGCCGGCTGTACCGTGCTCCTCACTCCTCCTCGCTTCGCCCTGCCACCGCACCCCTCCAGACCCCGCACCTGGACGTCTGGGGCCCAGCCCCCGTCCACGTGCTCGTCGATGACTACACGCGCTACACCACAGTGTTTCCCCAGGAGCAGAAGGCCGACATGCCTAACGTTCTTATCCCATGGGTCGTAGCTGCGCGCCTCCACCACGGTCTCCCTTTGTTGTGTCATCACTCCGACCAGGGCGGCGAGCTCGCCTATGGCCGGCTTGGACAGTACTATCGTGCGGAGGGCATCACCCAGTCGTACACCCTACCGGACTCCCCGCAGCAGAATGTGGTCGCTGAGCGACGCATCGGTTTGGTCATGGAGGTGGCTTGTACATCCATAATTCATGTCGGTGCACCCCATTTTCTAAGGCCGTTCGCCGTTCGCTACGCCGCTCACCAACTGAACCTCAAGCCGCCCTCCTAGCGGCCGCAGGTTTCGCCGACCCTTCTTAAGACCGGGTTCTCTGGTGACGCATCCGCGTTCAACGTCTGGGGTTGCCTTGCTCACGTTTGTGCCTCTGGCACGGACAAGCTCACTGCCTGCACGGTCCACTGTGTCTTCCTCAGCTTCCCCCTTGACTTGTCTGACTAACACTTTTACCACCCGCTGTCTTACTGTTTCTTTCACTCCCGTGACGCTACTCTCGACAAGTCTGTCTCCATTTACCATCGCTTTCCCCACCGAGGTCTCCCAGTTTCCCCTCCCCTATTTCTGGTTCCCACTCCCCCGGTAGCCCCTGCTCACCTCCCTCCCAATCCTGCTCTATCTGGTGTGTCTCACGCCACTCCCCTCCCGTCGGTTGTCCCGATCAAGGATTCGGCCAACTCTGGTGGCCCCGCGACGCCGTTCTCGCCGCCTGCCTCTCCCCCGGTGTCTCCTCCGCCGTTGCAGTCACCATCGCAGCAGCCGCTGCAGCCGTCGTCGCAGCCGCAGCAGCAGCAGCAGCCGCCGCCGCCACAGCAGCAGCCGTTCGTGGACTCTAGGGGTGCTAGCGTTGAAAAGGGTGCTACTCCTAGGGTTCCTATTATGGCTTGTCCCGGTGGGCCTGGGGGTGGCACCGGTGCTGGAGAGAGTTCTTGCTCTGGGAGTGCTCATTCGGGGTGTGCTGGAGTGGAGTGTTACGGAGGTCGCCGGTCGCCGTGGTGTAACGCCCTTGTTGTCGCGCCTCCCCCACTGTCTGACTACCTTCGTGCTGCTCGTCCTCTTGTTCCTCGGGTCCTTCCCTCCCTCGTTACCGACCCGTCTGTTCCTGTCTCGAGTCTTGACGCTCTTGTCGCTGCTATCGCTGACTTCGCCTCTACCCATCGCCTTGACTACGCCACCGCTCTGGTCTTTGACCTGTCTGTCCTCCGTCGGTCGAGGGTGCGTCTGCCCTTGGAAATGATGTCCTAGAGGACAAGCAGTACGAGCTTGCTTTCCAGACTGAGGTTGCTCCCCATCTCTGTTCCATGCTGCTAGTCTCTGAGGGTGACCCAGACGCCTTTGACATCCCGACCCCTTGCACTTACGCTGAGTCAACCTTAGGACCCTGGGCCTCTCAGTGGATAGCTACCATGGAGCAGGAGATGGCATCTTGGAGATCCACCGGCACCTACGTTGATGCAGTTCCTCCACCTGAGGTGAACGTAGTCGATGGCCGGTGGCTCTTCAAGGTGAAGCGCTCCCCTGGAGAGCCGCCTGTGTAAAAGGCGCACTATATGGCTAGAGGCTTTAGACAGCGCGAGGGGGTGGACTTCTTTTAGACCTTCGCTCCGACCCCGAAGATGACTACTCTTCGGGCGGTGCTACATGTAGCAGCATAGCGTGACTACGAGTTACACTCCCTCGACTTCGCCACAGCGTTTCTCCAGGGTAGTCTACATGAGCAGGTCTACCTGCGCCGTCCGCAGGGCTTCACCAGTACCTTCCCTTCTGGGACCCAGTGGCTCATCCGGCGCCCGGTCTACGACCTACGACAGGAGCCCCGTGAGTGGCACGACACGCTGCGTGCTACCCTAGCTGACCTGCAGTTCTTTCCGTCCTCTACAGACCCTTCGCTCTTCGTTCGTGCTGGCCAGACTTCGTTTTGCATCCTCATCTACGTAGACGACCTGGTCTTGCTGGCCAGACTCCGTTCTGTATGATAAGTTGTATTATGGTTTTGCATGGCATGAACAATCTGCATAACCAATTTTGACCAGGGGTAAGGGCAGACCGGTACTGTTGTACAAGTCTCTCCACACAAGAGAAATCTGGATAGCCATCTCCTGGAGTAGACAAATTACATGGACAAATTGCATTGTGAATGGGCACCACTAGTGGAGAATGTCTAAACAAAGGTCGCTAGGTGCATGGGTGGACCAAGGCCATCACAGATGCGGTTCGGTATTCCCTCTTTGAGGGGGATATCAAGGTAATGAAGTGAACTAGGTAGGGTGGTACAGGGTAGTTTTGTGCTAGGTGTTGTATTCGCTATGGCATGCACTTATCTAGCCTAAAGGAATATACATCAATATGTTGACACACCCCCTAGGCTAGACAAGGGGCAGTGCCTGGCAAGAGACACCCAGCTCAGGGTGGTACTACTAGTCTAACCTCTGAGGCAAGGGCCCGAAGACCAGTCAGAAGAGTACAAACTAGACAAGAGCAAACCAGGGCGGTACTACTAGTTCGGCCACTGGAACAAAAGCCACAAGGCCAGTCAAAGTAATATAAGAGATAGTACACAATCAAGGTCCTAGCAAGTGAGAAGCTAGAGGAACTAGACCAAGGTGTACACAGTGCCGTTGATGATCTTTAGGCGCAAGCGCCTTCGTAAAGATATCAGCTGTGTTGGCTCCGGAGGCCAAGTGTACTATGCGGGCCTGGCGGCGTTGCTGTAGCTCGCGTAGGAGGAAGTACCGCAGCCAGATGTGCTTCGCCCTACCCTTCAATCTAGGCTCCTGACACAGGAGGATCATGGCCCTGTTGTCAGCGTACAGGACCGAGGCAGAGCAAGGCCGCTCACCTAAGTCAGTGAGCAAGAAAGTTAGCCAGCGGAGCTCCTCTGTCACCATGACACCGGCGTAAATCTCAGCCTTACTGCTAGACTGGGCAAAAGACGAGGAGCGAGTGGACCTCCATTAGATGGCACCTGCACCAAGGCTAAAGCAGTAGCCCTAGGAGGACCTGAGCGTCTCAGCGTTGTCCGCCCACAAAGCGTCTGTGTGCCCTGTAAGGACCACTGGCCTGTGTCCTGCTAGCACTAGCCCCATGCCCGATGTACTTGCTAGATAACGCAAAACCCTCTTAGCCGCCAACCAGTGCTGTGGTCGGTGTCTGCGTGTGGCCAAAAAGCAAGCCATGATGCTGAGAGGGTATGCGAGATCTGGACGAGTGCAAGTCATCAGGTACACGAGGCAATCCACCAGCTCTATGTACAGACCACTAGGCTCTACTGACTCCTCAGGGACTGGAGCTGAGAGCCTCTGATCTACTGGCAGATGTGTGGGCTGTGCAGAGGAAAACCAAAGACCGAACCTCTGAAGGACCTGACGCACCAACTGTGACGGTGTGACAGTAATGGTGCACGCTGCTCTGTCCTTGGAGATCTGTAAACCAAGGTAGCGGCGCAGCTCTCCTAGGTCAGTGCAGGCGTGTCTCCTCAACAGCTCGGCATTCATGAAGGCAAGTGTGTCTCTATCTGCAATAGCAAAGACCAGGTCATCTATGTAGACAAGGATGTAGACCGGGGTCTGGCCTGGATGAACGAAGAGCGAAGGATGTGCGGAGGATGGGAAGAAATGCAGGTCAGCTAATGTAGCACGAAAAATGTCGTGCCACTCGCTCGGTGCCTACCGCAGGCCGCAAACAGGGAGCAGGAGGAGCCGGAGGAGCCACCGTGTCCCCCGGGCAAAGGTGCCGGTGAATCATGGCGGGCGACGCAGGTAGACCTGCTCGTGCAAACTGCCATGAAGAAACGCTGTCGAGAAGTTGAGAGAGTGGAGCTCATAGTCCTTTTCGGGGTCGGGACAAAGGTCTGGAAGGAGTCAGCACCCTTGTGCTGTTTGAAGCCTCTCGCAACATAGCGCTCCTTGAACACAGGCGGCTCTCTAGGAGGGCGCTTCACCTTGAAGAGCCACCGGCCATCGACTACGTTTACCCCAGGTGGGAGAACTGCGTCGACGTAGGTGCCGGTGGATCCAAGATGCCATCTCCGCATCCATGGTTGCTATCCACTGAGAGGCCCAGAGTCCCGAGGTTGCCTCAGCGTAAGTGCGAGTGGTCGGGATGTCGAAGGCGTCTGGGTCACCCTCAGGGACTAGCAGCATGGAGCTGAGATGCGGCGCGACCTCGGACAGGAAAGCAAGCTCGTTCTGCCGGTCCTCCAAGGAGTTACTGCCAAGGCAGAAGCACCCCCGTCGGACGGAGAACGGGCATGGTCTGAGACCAGAGCGGTGGCGTAGTCAAGGTGGCGAGAAGCGGCAAAGTTATTGACGGCAGTGACAAGAGCATCAAGAGTGGAGACATGAACAGATGGGTCAGTAACAAGAGAGGCGAGGACCCGAGGAACAAGAGGACTGGTGGCACGGAGGAAGTCAGACAGGGGAGGCGGAGCAACAGCCAGCGACGAAGGAGGAGGCGACTGGAGGAGGGGAGGACGAGATGCATGGGAATGAAGCAACATAGGGTGAGAGTGTTGGAAAGGAGAGATAGGACGAGCATGAGAGGGACGACAAGACCAGAAGTGGGACGGAGGCGTAAGGTCAGGAGACATAGGAGGAGAACGCGGGGGAAAACGAGTCGGAGACGAGTTCAACGGAGGAAATACAGGGCCGTAGACAGGCAGGGGAGGCTGCGGTGGGGGAGGCGCAGGCAGGTGGGCAGGGAAGGAAATAGCGAGGAGGCGAAGGGCGGACACCGGCGATGACTGCTGCTCCTCCACTCCGACACTAGAACCTCCAGCTGCACCACGGTTACCTCCGGGACACTCCACGCCAACACCCCCAGAGCGAGAACCCTCTCCAACATGAGTTCTACCCCCAGGACTCCCGGGACGAGCCACTAGAGTAACCCCAGTTCTAGGACCCCCAGAACAAGCACCCCCAGAACGAGAACCCTCTCTAGCACCGGTGCCACCCCCAGGGCCACCGGGACAAGCCACGATAGGAACCCCAGGGCTAGCACCCTCCTCAGCACCCTCACCCCCAGAGCTTGCGGACCCCTGCGGTGGCTGTGGCTGCTGCTGCGGCGGCGACGGCGGCGACTGCTACGACGGCGGAGGATGAGACTCCGGGGCAGAAGCAGGCGGCAAGAGCGGCACCACGGGGCCACCAGAGTCAATCGACTCCTCGACCGGGACAGCCAACGAGATGGGAGTGACGTGAGACACACCAGATGGGGCAGGATGGGGTGGGAGAGGAGCAAGGGCTATCAGAGGAGTGGGAACCAGAAACAGGGGCAGGGAAACCAGGAGACCTCAGTGAGGAAAGCGGTGGTAGAAGGAGACAGACTCGTCAAAAGTGATGTCACATTAGTGAAAGAAGCGGTGAGACGGCGGGTGGTACAACTGCCAGTCAGACTCGTCGAGGGGGAAGCTAAGGGAGACACAAGGGACAGTGCGGGCAATGAGCTTGTCCGTGCCAAAGGCACGAGCTTGAGCAAGGCAGCCCATGACATGGAAAGCAGACGCGTCACCAGGGAACCCGGTCCAGAGGAGGGTCGGCTAAACCTGTGGCCGCTGGTAGTGCAGCCACAGGTTAAGCTGGTGAGCAACGTAGCGAATACCGAATGGCCGTAGAAAATGGGGTGCACGACATGGATCATGGAGGTACGAGCCACCTCCATGACGAAACCGATGCATCGCTCAGCAACCCCATTCTACTGCAGGGAGTTCGACATGGTGTATGACTGAGTGATGCCCTCCGCATGACAGAACTGTCCAAGCCGACAAGAGGCGAACTCGCCGCCACGGTCGGAGTTAAGACGCAGCACAAGGAGGCCGCGGTGGACTCGCGCAGCTACGAACCACGGGATAAGAACGCCAGGCACGTCGGCCTTCCACTCCAGGGGTAACATCGTGGTGTAGCGCGTGTAGTTGTCGACAAGCACTAGAAAGTAGCGCTCTCAACGCGGCCCAGGGACGGGGGCTGGGCCCCAAACGTCCAGGTGCAGGGTCTGGAGTTGCGCAGTGGTAGGGGGGAGCGAGGAGGAGTGAGGGGCACGGCGCAGCCGGTCCTTGATGCAGGGCATGCATAGCGGCGCAGGCGAGGGAGGTAGGGCTGGGAGCGATGTAGGGAGACTGAAGACAAGACCGTGATGGGACATGTGATGCAAACGCGGGAGTGCGGGATGACCTAGGAGGTTGTGCCATAGTAGCGACGGGTGGGTGAGCGACCGACACGAGCAAGCCGTAGCAACTTGGGAGGACGCGGCAATCTAGGGGGATGCTCAGACTGGGGGGGACGCAGTATCTAGGGTAAACAGGCCAAACATGGGGTCCCGGGGAAAACGTGGTGAGAGGTGCACCAGTGGCGGCCTCGGTACATAATGGAAACCGCTCGTTTCCAGGGAACGTAGTGGTGACGCCGAGGTCCTGAAGACAGCCGACACCAACTAGGTTCCTAGAGAATGAGGGAATGTGCAAGCCTGTAAGAGAGCCCGAGGGAAGTGCCAGAGAGGGAAACATAGTAGAGCTACGGGCAACTACCGGACCTGAGGAGGGGTCAGCAAGCGTTACAACGGCGAGGGCAGAAAGCGGCGTAAGCACAGTGTGGTCGTGAAAGAAGCAAGCGGACGCTCCAGAGTGAAGCAGTAGCTTTATCTGGCAGAGGGGCTAGCTTGGAGCCTAGGCTAAAGAAGGCAGGGGGTCCTACGCCTGACGATGCAGGGGAACCTACACTACACATAGAGGACAAACCTACACTAGGCAACACTGGGTAATAGGGTCTAGTCACACTAGAGTTATCAGCATTCATGGCATACATCGTAGACCTAATGTGATCCATGTCCATCTCAAAGACAGGCACACGACGACGCACCAGGCTGTACCAGTCGGGGGGGTCTGCCGTGGGGCCGAAGCGGAGACAAAAGAGGTCGTCCAGGCGGTGGTAGCAGAGCGTGGCGGTGTGACCGGGACAGTCGCAGACGATGCCGCGGCGGGGGCCGGATTGAAGCTGGTACTGGCAGGTGACCGCACTGGAGCCGCCACCCGAGACGGAGCCGCGCCCCCCACCACCATAACCACCACCACTAGCGCCGCTAGTCCACGACGGCGGCGGGGGTCCCCATAACGATTGCTGCTGCGGCGGTTGCTGCTGCTGCTGCTCCTGGTCACCAGCCACGGTCCCCTCATCTGAACCACCATCCCCGGCCCCACCTCCACCACCCCCACCACCCTTCCCTCCGCCACGCCCCCCCTTGGCGCAACAACCCCTACCCTGACGTGGCTGCGCTAAGGCCGCAGCGGCGGTCTCAGCAGCAGGGGCTGTCTCAACGACAGCGACAGAAACGTCTGAGTAAGTGCACTGGGAGGGAGTACAGCCGTGAAAGATAGGGACCACCGCAGTACCGCTAGACTGAGCGATAGTGAGCTGGCGGGTCTGTATCGCGGACAGGGTGGTGACAAAGGCGGTAAGGGTGAGGTCACCTGGGTGCTGACTAAGGAAGTGGTCGCGGGCAGTGGTTAGGCGGTCAGTAAGGCGCGTGGCAATGAGGTAAAAGGTAGCGCAAAGCGGCGGCGGGAAGGCAATGATCTGGGCCTCGGTGCTAGCGGCGCGGTAGCTAGTCTCAAGTGCGCGGAGGTGAGTGGAAAGGTGAGCGACAGTGGGGAAGGACGCAAGATCAGGGAACCGCATGGGGAGAATCAGGCAGCCAGCAGAGGCTGAGGAGGGCGTAGAATAGCGTGCAACGACTGCATCTAAGAATTCCTTGGCGTTTGCTACAGTGGTAAAGCAGGGAGGCTCAGACATGGGGAGGGCGTCGCACGATTCTCAGACAGCGGCATGGCGCGGCGGCATGGTGGGACTGGGATTGGCGTGAACTGGGGCCGGCATGCGCGGCACCGTCAAGCGAGGGGCCGGCTAGCAAGGGGGGGGGGTGCTAGCGAGCTGGGGGGCCGGCGCGAAACGGGGCGGGCGAGCTGGGGCCAACTAGCTAGGGGCCGGCGAGCGAGGGGCTGGCGAGCACGGGGCCAGCTAACGAGGGGCATGCAAGATAGGAGCCGACGTGCAAGAGACCGGCTAGCGAGGAGCCAGCAAGCTAGGGACCAGCAAGCTCGGGGGCCGGTCAGCGCGGGGACAGCAAGCGCGGAGCCGGCGAGCGCAGGGTCAACGAGAAGGTGGGCAGCTAGCACAAGGCCGGCGAGCACAAGGCCGAGAGCGCGGGGCGGCGAGCCCGGGGCCAGCAGGCTTGGGCCAGCAAGCGCAGGGCCAGCGAGTGTGGGCCAGCGAGTGTGGGGGATAATCGCGGGCCAGCGAGCATGGGGCGACGAGCGGGGCCTACGAGCACGGGCTAGGAATAGGACTAGCGCTAAGACTAGGACTAGGACTAGGGCTAAGACTAGGGCTAGGACTAGGGCTAAGGCGGAAGCGCGGGTGGGGGAGAAGAATCTAGCCTAGCGTGATACCATCTCAAGGTAACGAAGTGAACTAGGTATGGTGGTACAGGGTAGTTTTGTGCTAGGTGTTGTACTCGCTATGACATGCACCTATCTAGCCTATAGCAATATACATCAATATGTTAACAAGGGGAACTACCCCCGACCAGGCCCTCAGATTGGTTTTAGGGATACCGATTGCTCAGGGTCGCCCATGTGAGAACCCATGTTTTTCAGGGTCGGGTTTTGGGCGTGGCATGTTTTTCAGGCCAATTGTTTTTTTTAGTCTGACTACTCAGGCCTACATTTTTGTAGTTTCTTATTCTTTGGCCGGATCGGACTTCACTCTCAAAGTTAGAATTTTGTTGAGTAGAATGAGAGTATACAGGGGTATATAGCTAGTGGGTTGTACTCTCTATGGCATGACCTTATGAAGTCTATTGAACATATACACATATGTTTGACACACCCCCTAGACTAGATAGGGGCAGAGCCTGGTGAGAGACAAGCAACTCAAGGTGGCACTACTAGTCCAACCTCTGAGGCAGGGGTCTAAAGACCAGTCAAAAGAGTACAAACAAGGCAAGATCAAGACCAGGCCAGCACTACTACTCTAGCCACTGGGAAGAGGCCACAAGGCCAGTCAGGGTAATATATACAGTGACGGAAACAATTGTCCGGATGTTTTGCATTAATTAGGGTTTTTGGGCTTTTCGACCACTATACAGAAAGTTTCTGTGTTTACTGGTGGTATGCTTTGGGTGGGGCACATAGTGGATATATTCACATCGCTAAAATCCATAATAGGACAATGGATCTAGCTTAGTGCCAAAAGATATACAAAGGGTACATCTGGACAATTGTTTCCCGGGACAAAGAGCAAACTTCCGAGCAGCGTTTCTAGTACCTACTCCACTGACACTTGGCCTTGATCACCACCCGCACCCTCCTAGGCATGTTATCTACGAGGCTAGTGCAAACCTTTACAGGGATCTTCTCTCAATCTTCCTAGACCCACACTTTTGCATAAGGGGGTGAGCACTAGGAAATTTGTGAAATATTTGCGCGTATGTAAGAGTATTGTGCACGATTTCATATTGAATGTTATCTCTCAGACTAGGCATGTTGAGGTGTGGCCAAAGATGCCATAAGTCGATTAGTCCCATCTTATCATGGATCGTCTTCGTCGTACCGTTGTAGGATAAAATTACGAGCAGAGTGGCGGAAACTAGCGTATCCGCCACGAAACTTAGGGTAACATAGCACGGTTGACTATGCACCCTTTCACTAATAGAATCACACTAGGATCCGTAGGTCTCGTCATAGTGCAGCAGTCGAAGAATTTGCGACTGTTCATAACGAATATCCACATTGAGATCTGGTGAGGATAAGGGTCACTCCAGCGCAACATACTAATGCTCTCCAAGCCATTCTAAGCCATGTGTCCTACCTAGGCTGGGAATGGCTTGGAGAGCATGAGTTTGTTGCACTAGAGTGACCCTTTTCCTCACAAGACCTCAACCTGGATATTCTTCCCCACCAGTCGGGGCTTCATGGACTGCTGCACCGTGATGAGACCCGTGGATTTTTGCATGATTCTATTAGTGAAAAGGTGCATAGTCGACCATGCTATATTACCCAAAGTTCCGCGACAGATACGCTAGTTTTCGCCACTCTGCTCGTAATTTTACCCTACAACGGTACGACGAAGACGATCCATGATAAGATGGGACTAATCGACTTATGGCATCTTTGGCCACACCTCAACGTGCCTAGTCTCAAAGATAACATTCAACTAGAAATCGTACACAATACTCTTGCATACACGCAAATACTTCGCGGTTTTCCTAGTGCTCACCCCCTTATGCAGAAATGTGGGTCGAGGAAGAGTGCAAGAAGATCCCTGTAAAGGTTTGCACTAGCCTCATAGATAACATGCCTAGGAGGGTGCGGGTGGTGATCAAGGCCAGTGTCGGTGGACTAGGTACTAGAAACGCTCCTTGGAAGTTTGCCCTTTGTTATGGGAAACAATTGTCCGGATGTACTCTTTGTATATCTTTTGACACTAAGTTAGATCCAGTGTATTACTATGGATTTTAGCATTGTGAACACATCCACTATGAGCCCCTCCCAAAGCGTACTACCATTAAACATTAAGACTTTATGTACAGTAGTCGAAAAGCCCAAAAACCCTAATTAATGCGAAACATCCGGACAATTGTTTCCGTCACTGTATATAAAGGTCTGTACACAATCAAGGTCCTAGCAAATGAGAGGCTACAGGAACGAGACCAAGCTGTACACAGAGCCGCTGATGATCTTTAGGCGCAAGCGCCTTCGTAAAGATATCAGCAGTGTTGGCACCGGAGGCCAAGTGTACTACGCGGGCCTGGCGACGCGGCTGAAGCACGCGAAGGAGGAAGTACCGCAGCTGGATGTGCTTCACTCTGCCCTCGAGTCTAGGCTCTTGACACAGGAGGATCATAGCCCTGTTGTCAGCGTACAGGACCAGGGTAGAGCTTGGCCGTTCACCTAAGTCTGTGAGCAAGAAAGTCAGCGAACGGAGCTCCTGTGCCGCCATGGCACCGGCGTAGATCTCAGCCTCACAGCTAGACTGGGCAACAGACGACGAGCGAGTGGACCTCCACAAGACAGCACTTGCACCACGGCTAAAGCAGTAGCCGTGGGAGGACCTGAGAGTCTCGGCGTCGTCTGCCCAAGAAGCGTCTGTGTGCCCGGTAAGGACCACAGGTCTACGTCCTCCTAGCACTAGCCCCATGCCCGATGTACTTGCTAGATAACGCAGAACCCTCTTAGCTGCAGACCAGTGCTGTGGTCGGTATCTGTCTGAGGCCACAAAGCGGGCCAGGATGCTGAGAGGGTATGCGAGATCTGGACGAGTGCAAGTCATCAGGTACTTGAGGCAACCCACCAGCTCTGCATAAGAACCACTAGGCTCTACAACCTCCTCCGGAACTGGAGCAGAGAGTCTGTGGTCTACTGGCAGAGGGGTGGGCTGTGCGGAAGAGAACTAAAGGCTGAACCTCTGAAGGACCTGGCGCACCAAGTGTGACTGTGTGAGAGTGATGGTGCGCGCTGCTCTTTCCCTGGAGATCTGCAAGCCAAGGTAGCGGCGCAGCTCTCCTATGACAGTGCAGGTGTGTCTCCTCAGTAGCTCGGCCTTCACGGAGGCCATCGCGTCTCTGAATGTAGTAGCGAACACCAGATCGTCTACGTAAACAAGGATGTAGAACGGAGACTGGCCGGAACGGACGAAGAACGAGGGGTTAACAGACGATGGGAAGAACTGCAGGTCAGCAAGTGTAGCACGCAGCGTGTCGTGCCACTCACGGGGCGCCTGGCGCAGGCCGTAGACGGGGCGCCGGAGGAGCCACTCGGTGCCAGGGGGAAAGGTACCGGAGAAGCCCTTGGGGCGGTGTAGGTAGACTTGCTCGTGTAGACTGCCCTGGAGGAAAGCTATGGAGAAGTCGAGTGAGTGTAGCTCGTAGTCACGCTGTGCTGCTACGTGTAGCAGCACCTGAAGAGTAGTCATCTTCGGGGTCGGGGCGAAGGTCTGGAAGAATTCAACCCCCTCATGCTGACTGAAGCCACGAGCAGTGTAGCGCGCCTTGATGACAAGCGGCTCTCCAGGAGGGCGCTTCACCTTAAAGAGCCATTGGCCATCGACTACGTTTACCCCAGGTGGGGGAACTACGTCGACGAAGGTACCGGTGGATCTCCAAGATGCCATTTCCTGCTCCATGGCAGCTATCCACTGAGAGGCCGAGGGTCCCAAGGTTGCCCAACATAGGTGCGAGGGGTCGGGATATGAAGAACGTCTGGGTCACCCTAAGGGACTAGCAGCATGGAACGGAGATGGGGAGCGGCCTGTGACAGGAAAGCAAGCTCGTACTGTCTGACCTCTAGGACGTCACTGCTAAGGGTAGCCACACCCCTGACGGAAGGAGGGCAGGCAAGGTCAGAGACCAGAGCGGTGGCGTAGTCAAGGCGGCCGGTAGCGGCGAAGTCAGTGACAGCAACAACAAGAGCCGACAGACTCTCGAGACAAGAATGGAGGGGTCGGTAACAAAAGAGGCAAGGATACAAGGAACAAGGGGAAGCGCGGCACGGAGGAAGTCAAAAAACAGAGGTGGGGCCGTAGCGAGCGACGACAGAGGAAGAGATGGGAGGAGCAGAGGAGCACGAGACGGTCGACGAGCCCTGACGAGAGACGGAGGAGTCGGGTCAGGAGAGAGGGGAGGAGACACAGGAGGAGAACGAGGAGGGAAACGAGCTGGAGAAGAGTCCAATTGAGGAAACACAGGGCCGTAGACCGGCAGAGGAGGAGGCGGTGGCGACCAAGGAGCCACAGGCAGGCGGTAAGGGGAAGGGAGGCCGAGGAGGCAAAGAGCGGACACCGGCGGCGACTGCGGCGGCTGCTGCCCGACGCCAACACCAGAACCTCCAGCTGCACCACGGCTCTCTCCGAGAAGCCCCATGCCAGCACCCCCAGAATAGGAACCCGCTCTTGTACCCGCTCCGGCACGCTCCCCAGCACCCCCAGAACGCACAAACCCTTGCGGCGGTGACGACGGCGGCTGCGGCTGCGGCGGCGGCAACAGCTGCGGAGGCGGCTGTGGCCGTGACAGCAACCTAGGAATTCACAAGGGACGGTGCGGGCAGTGAGCTTGTCCGTGCCAGAGGCACGAACGTGAGCAAGGCAGCCCAAAACGTGGAACGCAGACGTGTCACCAGGAGACCTGGTCTAGAGGATGGTCGGCGAAACCTGCTGCCGCTGAGGGTGCGGCCACACGTTAAGCTGGTGGGCGGTGTAGCGAACGGCGAACGGCCACAGAAAATGGGGTGCACCTGCATGGATCATGGAGGTACGAGCCACCTCCATGACCAAACCGATGCGTCACTCAGTGACCCCATACTGCTGCGGGGAGTTCGGCAGGGTGTATGTCAGGGTGATGCCCTTCGCACAACAGAAGCGACCAAGGCAGCCACAGGCGAACTCGCCACCATGGTCAGATTGAAGACGCAACACAGGGAGACCTCAGTGCACCTGCGCAGAGACAAGGCACGGGATAAGAACGTCGGGCATATCGGCCTTCCGCTTTAGGGGAAACACAATGGTGTAGCGAGTGTTGTTGTCGACAAGTACTAGGAAGTAACGCTTACGACGCGGCCCATAGATGGGGGCGGGGCCTTAGAGGGGCACGGTCTGTAACGGTGCGGTTGTGGGGGGGAATGAGGAGGAGTGAGGGGCACGGCGGAGCCGGCCCTCAACACAGGGGGTGCACGGAAGCGCTGCCGAGGAGGGGAGCACAGGGAACGACGCAGGGAGTCCTAAGACAAGACCGTGCTGAGACATGTGACGGAGACGTGTGAGGGTGGGGTGACCTACGCAGTGGTGCCACAGAAGCGATGAGTGAGTAAGCGACCGACACGAGCAAGCCGCAGCAACCTGGGTAGACGCTGCCAACCTGGGGGGCGTCCCAACCGGGGGGGACGCGGTGTCCAGCGTGAACAGGTCAGATACCGGGTCCGGGGGGAACATGGTGAGGGGGCACCAGTGGCGGCCTCGGTACAGACAGCGTACCTCTCATGACCAGGGAACGTAGTGGTGAAGCCGAGGTCCTGAAGACAACCGACACCAACTAGATTCCGAGAGAACGAGGTGATGTGCAGGCCTGTAAGAGAGCCCAAAGGAACTGCCGGACTGGGGAGAGTGGTGGGACTACGGGTGACTACCGCACCGGAGGAAGGTTCTGCAAGGGCAACTGCGGCAGGGACGGCAAGCGGCATAAGCAGAGTGTGGTCCCGAAAGAAACACTGAGACGTGCCAGAGTCAAGAGTGAAGGAGAGCGCGACGGTGGCGGCTGGGGGCGGAGGAGCTAGGGTGGAGCCAAGGCTAAACAAAGCAAAGGGTCCTACACCTGACGCAGCAGGGGAGACTAAACTAGGCACACTAGGCACACCTACACTAGGCAACACGAGGTAATAGGAACCAGTCACACTAGAATCATCGACATATTGTACATACAATGCAGAGCTAATCTCATCCATGTCCATATCAAAGATCCTAACACCATGGCGGAGCAGACTGTGCCGGTCGGGGAGGTCTGGTGCGGGGCCGAAGCGGAGACGAAACAGGTCGTCCAGGCGACTGAAACAGCGAGTGGGGTTATGACCGGTCTTACCGCACACGAGGCCACGGCAAGGACCGGTCTGGAGCTGGTACTAGTAGTGCCCGTCACTCGCACCACCACGCGACGACGAGCTACGCCCACGACCACCGCGACCACCACCACCACTAGCGCCAGGCCACCCAGGCGGGAGGCGGCCGACCCTCCGCTGCGACTGCTGCTGCTGTTGCTGCTGGTCAAGCTGTAGCGCTTGCTGCTGCTCCCGCTGGGGCTGCTGCTCCGAGGCACCAGCCTCAGCCCCCTCGTTGGTACTACCGCCAGCGGATGAACCACGTCCACCACCACCTCCACCCCCTCCTCCACTGCCACTGCCGCGCCCAACCTTGGGGCGGCGGGCCTTACCATAACGGGACTGCGCTGTGGCCACCGCGGCAGTGGTCTCAGCAGCAGAGGCTGTCTCAGCTACAGCCGCAGAACCGTCAGAGTAAGTGCACTAAGCGGGAGCACATCCCTGAAAGATAGGGACCAGCGCAGTACCGCTAGACTTGGCGATAGAGCGCTGACGGGTCTCTATGGTAGACAGGGTGTTGACAAAGTCAGGGAGGGTGAGGTCTGCAGGGTGCAGACTCAGAAAGTGGTCGCGGGCAGTGGCAAGGCGGTCAGGGAGGCGGGTGACAAGCAGGTAAAGGGTAGAGCAGATAGGGGGCTGGAACACACGAAGCTGGGCATTAGTGCAGGCAGTGCGCCTGCTCGCGTCGAGCATGCGCAGGTGCGTGGCCAGGTCAGCGACAGTGGAGAAAGACGGGAGATCAGGGAAGAGCATGGGAAGGATCAGGCGGCTGGCAAAGGCAAAGGACGGGGTGGAATAACGCTCGACAACAGCCTCTAGGAACTCCTACGCAGTCCTGACCGACTTAAAGCAGGGATGCTCAAACAGAGGGAGGGCATGGCTAATCACGAGCTGAGCGGCAGCGTCTTGCGACAGCCAGACAGCACAGGCAAGGGCAGCAGCAGCGGCGGACTCACGGTCAGCAGACGTGGGGTCAGTGGGGAGAGCAGCACGGGGGTTAGGGCAAGGGAGCGTACCGTCAATGTGGACGGCCAGGGAGTGGCCGTCCTGCTGCTGACCAGTGAGGTGACGGTGGAGGTCGACGAGCCATGCGTCGAACTCAACCGGCTGACCCTCCGCGTCAAAGTGCAGCGCCGAGTCCGTCATTAAAGCCGCTGCAGCTGTGAGCAGGCGGTGAAGGGCGGGACGGAGCGACGAGGAGCAGTGGGGAGCAGTGCTGTACGGTGCAGTGCAGTGGAGTGCGGTGTAGTGCAGCGCCACGCGGTGCATAGTGGTGCAGTGCAGTGGGGCGCCATGCAGTGCGGAGCCACGCGGTGCAGAGCGGTGCCGTGAGGTGGGGCGCGGTGCAATGCGGTGCAGTGCGGTGCAGCACGGTGGGGCGCGGTGCAGGACGGTGGAGAGGGCCGGTTTAGCGAGCGGGGACCGGGAAACACAGTGGAGTGGGGGGGAGGGGGGGGGGGGGGGCGTTGAGAAGCTGGGAGACGGGGCCCCAGGGTGGCTGGGCGACGGGGCCGCGGAGCAGCGGGGCGACGAGGTCGCGGGGTGGCTGGGCGACGGGGCCGCGAAGCAGCGGGGCGACGAGGCCGTGGGGCGGCTGGACGACGAGGCCGCGGAGCAGCCGGGCGACAAGGCCGCAGGGCGGCTGGACGACGAGGCCGCGGGGCGGCTGGGCGACGGGGCCGCGGGGCGGCGAGGCGATGGGGCGGCTAGGCGATGGGGCGGCTAGGCCACGGGGCGGTAGGGCGGCTAGGCCACGGGGCGGCAGGGCGGCTACTCTAGGGGCGACCCGGCCGCGGGGCCAGCAGGACGGCTAGGCACAAGGCGACGAGGCGACGGGGCCACGGGGCCACGGGGCCGTTAGGCGCCAGGTGACGAGACGACGGGGGACAGGGGCAGCTAGGCGCTGGGTGACGGGGCGACGGGGCCACGGGCGGCTAGGCGCTAGGTGACGGGGCCGCGGGGCCAGCGGGGCGGCTAGGCGCTAGGTGGCGGGGCAACGGGGCCACGGGCGGCTAGGCGCTAGGGAACGGGGCTGCGGGGCAAGCAGGTGCTAGGAGACGGGGCCGAGGGGCCAGCTAGGCAACGGGGCAGCGGGGCCAGCGGGGCGGCTAGGCGCTAGGCGACGGGGTCGGCTAGGACGTAACGCGGAAGCGCGGGTGGGAGGGGGGGACCTAACCTACTCATGATACCATCTCAAAGTTAGAATTTTGTTGAGTAGAATTAGAGTATACATGGGTATATAGCTAATGGGTTGTACTCTCTATGGCATGACCCTATGTAGTCTACTAAACATACACACATATGTTTGACATTCACTGTGTACAATTCTTCTTTTCGGATTCCTGCATGATTTTAGCGAAGGACTTGTCAACCCCCTCATATCTGCTCCAGCTTGCCTCGAACTTGCGTGATTCTGGTCAAGGACCAATCACGCCCCTCTCACCTATTCTAGCTCACCTCGAAGTTCTGTGATTCTGGTCAAGGACCAATCACGCCCCTCAAACCTGCTCCACCTCGCCTCGAACTTGCGTGATTCTGGTCAAGGACCAGTCATGCCCCTCACACGTGCGCTAGCTCGCCTTGGCAGATAAGATTCAGATTCAGGGCGAATTTCGAGTAAGGCTGATTCGTCAGGCTTGGTAAAACAAGAAGATACTATTTTTAAGGCCTTGGAAAATGGGAACACATAAATTTTCAGGTTTGACAAAAATAAAAACCTGAAAAATCAGGGTTATGCCCTAGAAAATACCCTGATATACAGGCTTTCAGGCCTTTTTTGCCTGACTTATGAGGTCCTGCACCCAACCCAACCCAGGCCCTAGACCGAGGCTATTCTGCACAATATGCATTGATAGCAAGGAGATAACTGCCTTGTGCTGAACTAGAAAAACATTAATATAATTTATATGCATACAACACACCATTCCATAACGCAGCCAGCTCACATGTGACCATAACGACTTTATAGGATGGTGGTCTATCTATCAGATCCCGTTATTTTTCACTTTGGTTGGAAGTAGCACGGTATCCACTCCATGAACGACGATTGATGGGGACATGTACATGTTTCCAAGCACCACTCGCGCTCCCCAAGTGTCCCCTGGCCGGGCAATGCGCAGCCAGAAGTCCGTTTTGTTCTTCTTTAGTGCCACGTTGTCAAGTGTATCCAACTGTGAAAGGGATAAGATACGACGCGTAAGGGGGGTGCACAAGGGGGACAGGAAGGGGGAAAAGATGAGGAGAATACAAGGCTATAGAAAAGGAGGATTTGAGGCATGGAAACGCTAACACTTGCATGGCGTTGCGATAGCGAATTAGAGGGATACGAGTGTCTTGAACTCACCAGGTATCCATTCCCAAGGGCCTTCAGGTCATTGAATTCCAGCCGACGTGGCAGCACATGATAGGCCATGACCTGTTTCAAAACGATTGGCTTCCTCCTCAACCCTCCGAACCGCACGTTCTTGGGCATGCGGAAAAACGCTCCATTGGTTGGCGCGAAGATTGTAATATTAGCGGTGACGAGTGTACTCGTCAGAGTCTGATTTAATCCTGGACGGAAGGAGCACAAACAAAGCAAAATAAAAACAAAGATCAGTTACTAATAGAAATGCGAGAGAGTGTTTATGCAATGATTGTATATAAGAAATGAAGTGCTGTACAACTTCGGACCAGAACCAACCAGCGTACCACTGGTAGCGATGCCCGTCGCAGTTCCCGTGAATCTCCGCTGCTCCAAGAATTCTATGACGTCGTTCACTGCTTGCTGCTCCGCCGTCAGTCCACCTCCGCTGCTTGTGCCTCCGCCACTCCCCGTGTTGCCGCCGCTCCCGGTGCTTCCTCCGCTGCTCGTGCTTCCTCCGCTGCTCGTGCTTCCTCCGCTGCTCGTGCTTCCTCCGCTGCTCGTGCTTCCTCCGCTGCTCGTGCTTCCTCCGCTGCTCGTGCTTCCTCCGCTGCTCGTGCTTCCTCCGCTGCTCGTGCTTCCTCCGTTGCTCGTGCTTCCTCCGCTGCCCGTGTTCCCCCCGCTGCCCGTGCTTCCCCCGGTCCCCGTTGTTCCCCCAGTCCCCGTTGTTCCCCCAGTCCCCGTTGTTCCCCCAGTCCCCGTTGTTCCCCCAGTCCCCGTTGTTCCCCCAGTCCCCGTTGTTCCCCCAGTCCCCGTAGTTCCCCCAGTCCCCGTTGTTCCCCCAGTCCCCGTTGTTCCCCCAGTCCCCGTTGTTCCCCCAGTCCCCGTAGTTCCCCCAGTCCTGGTAGTTCCCCCAGTCCCCGTAGTTCCCCCAGTCCCGGTAGTTCCCCCAGTCCTCGTAGTTCCCCCAGTCCCCGTAGTTCCCCCAGTCCCCGTAGTTCCCCCAGTCCCCGTAGTTCCCCCAGTCCCCGTAGTCCCCCCAGTTCTCGTGCTCCCCCCGGTTCCAGTATTTCCCCCTGTCCTCGTGCCACCGCTGCCACCTCCTTCCCCCGTGACCGTACCGCCCGTGTTTCCGGTACCACCCGTGTTTCCGGTACCACCCGTGCTGCCCGTGGTGCCAGTGCTGCCCGTGCTGCCGCCCTTGCCGCCGCCCCTACCCCGCCTCCCCGGCCAGGGAACAGTGATTTTCCACTGCCATGATGGGCCCTTGTTTTTCGACGGCGCGTTATGGTTGCCGAGGGGAAACGCCGCGAAACCCATATCGTTGAGTTTACCCGTGCCCGTCGCGGCCTCCCCTGTTTCGCTTGCTTGACCTGCTCTCATGCCCCGCCACGCCTTCTCAAGAGGGAGCGTGCTTTTAACGAGCCGCGATGTGCTTAAACGGAGCGAATCGCCCATGGCGGAGGGCCGCGGGACACCCATCGTCCGCGGGACACCCGCCGCCAACTTGGTTTCCGCCGCGCGAAAGATCGCGCGCCGGTCGAAAGGTTTCGCTGCTAGCGACGGCGACGCGAGGAGGAGCGACAAGAGGAGCAGGAAAAGCGGAAGGAGCGTGAGCGGGAGAGGGGTATTTGAACGTGAGAGGTGGAGAACGGGGAATATTGACCGTGATTGACTGCAGTCACGGTCCCCGATGGCCACGACCTCAAAATGTTCCCCGACGGCCGGGACCTCAAAATGTTCCCCGACGGCCGAGACCTCAAAATGTTCCCCGACGGCCGGGACTTCCCGACGTTTCCGAGCTGAAACCTGGACTCTTTGGGGGAACCGCTGCTGCCGATGTGCCTTGGATTCCATGGCTATGCGATGCACGAAAATAGTTTCCTTGTCGCAGTCAAGTGAAAGTCGCGTGTCTGAAATATAGCGGCGGTACTACTGCATTACATCTAATAGAGAGCTGTCTCTTACGTTGACGAAACGAGCTTCTACACTAGACGCCTCAACGCAGAAAAGGGGGGTGCCATTGGCAGTGAATCGTACGTTTTGACTCAAGATTCGGTGCGTTCTGCCTACCACACTAGAACTGTTAACGCTGCACAAGTAGTCCGAGTCGCACGAAAGAATAGTAGTAATAACAATTGTTTCTCTCGTATACAGTTTTGCCAACAGCGCGAGCTCACTGGCAGTCAACGTAGTAGTACTCGGAAAAGCCTTCCAGGGGGGAATAACCTGCTAACGAACTTCTGACTCTGCCGACAATTTCTATCGGCGCGAAGTTTGAGCCAGGATGTCCTTGTCTGATTGGCTGGATCCAGCAAAGAGGGCCGCTCCGCTGACGCGACTGGCGCAGTCATCGCGGAAATTGCGGGAACTTCCCGCCTTGAATCGTTTCTGACACACGACCTAGGCGCTGAGTTCGAGATCCGAGAAGCGGGAGGGAGCGAGTAACGTCCAAATTTCAGACAGAGAGAGAGAGCGCGCACGAAAGAGAGAGAGAGACGTAGACGGAGTTCAGTCAGGCTGTCAGTCAGGCCAGGGGTTGCGGTGGTGAGGTTGAGTGGTGACAGGCAGCGAGAGCAGGGTGTGCTGCTGCATAAGCGAGCTGCCGCAGCGTGACCCAGCGGGGTTTTGCAGCGACATGGCTGCTGGGCTATTGGGAAGTATTGTCGGGTGACGCGTCCAAGTAGGGTCTTTGCTTGCTACTAAACAAAATCTGTGTTTTGTCCCAAACAAGCCACCAGCAGAAACAAGATAGTCATCTAACACAACAGCGAGTAGACGAAGAGTGAGGGTTGCTGGAGATGAAAGGTTGCAGGGGAGGGGAAGGATGGGGAGAGCTGGCAGGAGTGTGGACAACTGGCAACGCAACCGAAACGAACCCAACCGCGCTGCGAACGAATGTACACATGTTTTTTGACACCACCCCCTACATCACATTGGCAATGTTGCCATGGGATGGGAACCATGCGCGCCTCGTCGAGGCCCATTTCTCCCGAATACGCGCTTCGGTATCAACGCAAATGCTGGTTGGTGTTGGCTGGCGCACGTGGATGGTCAATGTCAACACGTCAGCGGGCCTGCAACAGAAATGAGGTCAAATCGGGTAAAGTGGGCATAGGCAGGCATTCTTTGCATTGCAGTGCTGCGCATTTTCAAAAGCTGGCGCTGGCGGGTTCGGCTGGGTTCGTGGCATGGGTGGGTGGGTGGGAGGCAAAGTTTCGATAAGCGGGTGGAACCGTTTTCCAGCCAACTTGTCTGCCATTCAGTCGACAATGTACGGTCGAACAACGAACTTCAGTCGACAATGGTGAAATCCCTAAAAATTCCAGAGCATGCTTGGCATGGCGCGAGGCAGCAGGACTCGCGGATCGCCAGTGCATCGAGCCAAGTTGGTGGGGTTTTTAGGTTACCGGTAACCCTTACTAGCGTTTTACTCTTTGGGATCACGTTTATCCCCTATTACGGAAGGGTTTCTCGCCGATCAAACCCCCCAGGGACAGTTTTTTGTTCTTCGAGGTTAGTTCTCTCCACAGCGAACCACGTGGCACAGCGGCCGAAAGTCCTGGGAAACTGAGGGTTTGGTCCAATAAGTTTCGAGAAACTCACTCGAAATGCAAGCACTCGCGACGCTACTGGGTTTCCAAGTGCGCTGAAAACAGGGAAACAAACATCGCAAACCAATTTCTCGAAATCACCACACACAAAACCACGCGTCATCTTTTCCCCTCTTGGCTAGGGTACATGTGGGCGAGTTTCACGAGAATTCTACGGCGAAGAAAGCTTGGTGGACGTGTGGTTACTGATTTTGCGAGTGTTACTCTACTTGGAGTTGAATTCGCATTTTCGCGAGGTTGGCGCGCTGTGGGGCGGACCTTGACACGCATTCCCATGCCTTGGCAACAGACAGTGCATCGAGCACTATTGGGACGTGCCAGGAATAGCCAAAGCACAGAGATTTCCGTTATTTATCAGCCTGGCGTGACAGCTGGGAACGTGTCGTCTCGGCACGCAAAGTTACCACCACGTCCTTATCGATTTGGCGAAACCAAGTACTATACTTCAGGTTTCTGACGACCACAGGGCGAGCTTCGCCAGCATTGTTACTATCGTAGTACTGTAGTTCTCAAGTGTCAGTTTCATGTTCCATTCGCCAGACTGGACAGTACCGGCTGGAAAGACGTTGAAACAGTAACGTGCGACAACCATATTTCAACGTGCGGCAACTTTGTGAACGGGGTCTCGTTACACCTCGTTACCATAACCAAGAACAAAATGCATAACTAGCTGTAGAATGTGTAAGCTTTGCATGCTACTATAGTAGCATGCAAACAGAGGGTGGGAAAACCGGAGGGCCTGTCTGATCATCAAATGAAAAATTTTACCAATTTCTGAAAAATCATATGAAACCTTGTAAATTTTATGATCGTCACAGTCCACAGGCTAAAAAAACACACCTTGGGTGCTCTTGAAAACTGTGTTTTTTGGTGGTCAGAATAAAAGACCCAAACTGGAGCACTCCACATGAAAAGTAACGAAAAAACATATCTTGCGACATTTTGAAACGTAGCGAGAGGGCCACGACGCACGAAGCACCCCCACGACTTCGGTGGAATATGGTGCGACAAGAACTGAGGTCGCAAAATTGTTTCTGTGCGACCACAACCTCGAACCCATCGTTCAAGAGCTCCATGGGTGTGCTTCACGTTTCTAAGGAGGAGATAATCTCGTAGTCACACAAGCTTAAGAACCCATAGCTGCCACAGCACAGGTCAGATAAAAAAAACCGCCCCGCGCATCGACGACCAACTCATACCACTAGGGGGAGACGGATTTATTCTCCGAGTAGGCGACCTCCATATGTGTCATACCGCAACACACAGAGGGACAAGCTAAAACCAGCGTAAACGAGCCAACGAAGCCGTAGTTTGCGACGCGAATCTAGGGTAAGACCTGCCATTAGGCCCCGTGACTAAACGCATGTATATAGCCGGCGTTAAAGCGGCACGGGGGGCCGCGGATAGCGACGAGATCGGGGGACGCATAGGAACGAGAGGGGGAAACCGATGGCGAAATGAGGGGGGCCGGATGGCGAGGAGAGGGGGAACGGACGGCGATGATAGGGAGAACGGACGGCGAGGATGGGGGGAAAGGACAGGGGTGAGGGGTAGCGGATGGCGTGGAGAGGGGGAACGGACAGCGAGGCTAAGGGGAACGGACAGGGGTGAGGGGGAGGCGACGCGAGGGGGAACGGATGGCGAGGTGAGGGAGAAGGGATGGCGAGGATAGGGGGAACGGATGGCGCGAAGAGGGAGAAAGGACGGCAAGGATAGAGGGAACTTCCAGGGGTGAGGGGGAGCGGATGGTGCGAAGAGGGGGGACGGATGGCGAGGGGAGGGGGAAAGGATGGCGAGTTGAGGGGGAACGGATTGCGAGGTGAGAGGGAACGGAGGGTGAGGCTAGGGGGAATGGAGGGCGAGGCTAGGGGGAACGGGGACGAGCAGAGAATGAACGGATGGCAAGGTGAGGGAGGGACGGAGCCGCGTAAGGATGGGGGTGTGGAGAGGGTGAACGGTGTGGGAGAGGGTGAACGGTGTGGGCGAGGGCGAGGAGACCGGGAGGACTGTGCATAGAGAGAGGGGGAGAGAGGAAGAAGTGAGGGGTAACCGAGGGTGCAGAGAGAGGGAGGAGAGTGCATAGAGAGAGGGGGAGAGAGGACGAGAAGTGGGGTAACAGAGGGCGGGGAGAGATGGGGGAGAGGGTGAGCGAGGGCTGATGAGAGGGCGGGCAGATTCCTGAATCTGCTTCCCAAGTCAGATTCCTAACTCAGATTCTCAAGTCAGATTCCCAAGTTAGATCCCCAGGTCAGATTCCCATATCAGAGTCCCATGTCAAATTCCTGAGTCTCATTCCCGAGTCAGATTCCCATGTCTGCCGCCCGTCCCTCCCTCTCGCCCATCCTCCCCTGCCGCCCTTCCCTCCCCTCTCGCGTGTCCCTCCCCACTTGCCCGTCCCTCCCCTGCCGCCCATCCTTCCCCTCTCGCCCGTCCCTGTGCGTGCGCCCGTCCCTCCCTTCTATCTATCCCCTCCTGACAGCGTGTCTCTGGATTCCGTCCCCGTCTCCCTTCCCCTCTAGCTCCCATCACCCCCTCAGCTCCCACCATCCCCTCAGCTCCCACCATCCCCTCAGCTCCCACCATCCCCTCAGCTCCCACCATCCCCTCTAGCTCCCACCATCCCCTCAGCTCCCACCATCCCCTCAGCTCCCACCATCCCCTCAGCTCCCACCATCCCCTCAGCTCCCACCATCCCCTCAGCTCCCATCACCCCCTCAGCTCCCACCATCCCCTCAGCTCCCATCATCCCCTCAGCTCCCACCATCCCCTCAGCTCCCACCATCCCCTCAGCTCCCACCATCCCCTCTAGCTCCCACCATCCCCTCAGCTCCCATCACCCCCTCAGCTCCCATCATCCCCTCAGCTCCCACCATCCCCTCAGCTCCCACCATCCCCTCAGCTCCCACCATCCCCTCAGCTCTCACCATCCCCTCTAGCTCCCACCATCCCCTCAGCTCCCATCACCCCCTCAGCTCCCACCATCCCCTCAGCTCCCACCATCCCCTCAGCTCCCATCATCCCCTCAGCTCCCACCATCCCCTCAGCTCCCACCATCCCCTCAGCTCCCACCATCCCCTCTAGCTCCCACCATCCCCTCAGCTCCCACCATCCCCTCAGCTCCCATCACCCCTCAGCTCCCACCATCCCCTCAGCTCCCACCATCCCCTCTAGCTCCCACCATCCCCTCAGCTCCCACCATCCCCTCAGCTCCCACCATCCCCTCAGCTCCCACCATCCCCTCTAGCTCCCACCATCCCCTCAGCTCCCACCATCCCCTCAGCTCCCACCATCCCCTCAGCTCCCATCACCCCCTCAGCTCCCACCATCCCCTCAGCTCCCATCATCCCCTCAGCTCCCACCATCCCCTCAGCTCCCACCATCCCCTCAGCTCCCACCATCCCCTCAGCTCCCATCATCCCCTCAGCTCCCACCATCCCCTCAGCTCCCACCATCCCCTCAGCTCCCATCACCCCCTCAGCTCCCACCATCCCCTCAGCTCCCACCATCCCCTCTAGCTCCCACCATCCCCTCAGCTCCCACCATCCCCTCAGCTCCCATCACCCCCTCAGCTCCCACCATCCCCTCAGCTCCCATCATCCCCTCAGCTCCCACCATCCCCTCAGCTCCCACCATCCCCTCAGCTCCCACCATCCCCTCAGCTCCCACCATCCCCTCAGCTCCCACCATCCCCTCAGCTCCCATCACCCCTCAGCTCCCACCATCCCCTCAGCTCCCACCATCCCCTCTAGCTCCCACCATCCCCTCAGCTCCCACCATCCCCTCAGCTCCCACCATCCCCTCAGCTCCCACCATCCCCTCTAGCTCCCACCATCCCCTCAGCTCCCACCATCCCCTCAGCTCCCACCATCCCCTCAGCTCCCATCACCCCCTCAGCTCCCACCATCCCCTCAGCTCCCATCATCCCCTCAGCTCCCACCATCCCCTCAGCTCCCACCATCCCCTCTAGCTCCCACCATTCCCTCAGCTCCCACCATCCCCTCAGCTCCCACCATCCCCTCAGCTCCCATCACCCCCTCAGCTCCCACCATCCCCTCAGCTCCCATCATCCCCTCAGCTCCCACCATCCCCTCAGCTCCCACCATCCCCTCAGCTCCCACCATCCCCTCTAGCTCCCACCATCTCCTCAGCTCCCATCACCCCCTCAGCTCCCACCATCCCCTCTAGCTGCCACCATCCCCTCAGCTCCCACCATCCCCTCAGCTCCCACCATCCCCTCAGCTCCCACCATCCCCTCTAGCTCCCACCATCCCCTCAGCTCCCACCATCCCCTCAGCTCCCATCACCCCCTCAGCTCCCACCATCCCCTCAGCTCCCACCATCCCCTCTAGCTCCCACCATCCCCTCAGCTCCCACCATCCCCTCAGCTCCCACCATCCCCTCAGCTCCCACCATCCCCTCTAGCTCCCACCATCCCCTCTAGCTCCCATCATCCCCTCAGCTCCCACCATCCCCTCAGCTCCCATCATCCCCTCAGCTCCCACCATCCCCTCAGCTCCCACCATCCCCTCTAGCTCCCACCATCCCCTCAGCTCCCACCATCCCCTCAGCTCCCACCATCCCCTCAGCTCCCATCACCCCCTCAGCTCCCACCATCCCCTCAGCTCCCATCATCCCCTCAGCTCCCACCATCCCCTCAGCTCCCACCATCCCCTCAGCTCCCATCACCCCCTCAGCTCCCACCATCCCCTCAGCTCCCACCATCCCCTCTAGCTCCCACCATCCCCTCAGCTCCCACCATCCCCTCAGCTCCCATCACCCCCTCAGCTCCCACCATCCCCTCAGCTCCCATCATCCCCTCAGCTCCCACCATCCCCTCAGCTCCCACCATCCCCTCAGCTCCCACCATCCCCTCTAGCTCCCACCATCCCCTCAGCTCCCACCATCCCCTCAGCTCCCATCACCCCCTCAGCTCCCACCATCCCCTCAGCTCCCACCATCCCCTCTAGCTCCCACCATCCCCTCAGCTCCCACCATCCCCTCAGCTCCCACCATCCCCTCAGCTCCCACCATCCCCTCTAGCTCCCACCATCCCCTCAGCTCCCACCATCCCCTCAGCTCCCACCATCCCCTCAGCTCCCATCACCCCCTCAGCTCCCACCATCCCCTCAGCTCCCATCATCCCCTCAGCTCCCACCATCCCCTCAGCTCCCACCATCCCCTCAGCTCCCACCATCCCCTCAGCTCCCATCATCCCCTCAGCTCCCACCATCCCCTCAGCTCCCACCATCCCCTCAGCTCCCATCACCCCCTCAGCTCCCACCATCCCCTCAGCTCCCACCATCCCCTCTAGCTCCCACCATCCCCTCAGCTCCCACCATCCCCTCAGCTCCCATCACCCCCTCAGCTCCCACCATCCCCTCAGCTCCCATCATCCCCTCAGCTCCCACCATCCCCTCAGCTCCCACCATCCCCTCAGCTCCCACCATCCCCTCAGCTCCCACCATCCCCTCAGCTCCCACCATCCCCTCAGCTCCCATCACCCCCTCAGCTCCCACCATCCCCTCAGCTCCCACCATCCCCTCTAGCTCCCACCATCCCCTCAGCTCCCACCATCCCCTCAGCTCCCACCATCCCCTCAGCTCCCACCATCCCCTCTAGCTCCCACCATCCCCTCAGCTCCCACCATCCCCTCAGCTCCCACCATCCCCTCAGCTCCCATCACCCCCTCAGCTCCCACCATCCCCTCAGCTCCCATCATCCCCTCAGCTCCCACCATCCCCTCAGCTCCCACCATCCCCTCTAGCTCCCACCATCCCCTCAGCTCCCACCATCCCCTCAGCTCCCACCATCCCCTCAGCTCCCATCACCCCCTCAGCTCCCACCATCCCCTCAGCTCCCATCATCCCCTCAGCTCCCACCATCCCCTCAGCTCCCACCATCCCCTCAGCTCCCACCATCCCCTCTAGCTCCCACCACCTCCTCAGCTCCCATCACCCCCTCAGCTCCCACCATCCCCTCTAGCTCCCACCATCCCCTCAGCTCCCACCATCCCCTCAGCTCCCATCACCCCCTCAGCTCCCACCATCCCGTCAGCTCCCATCATCCCCTCAGCTCCCACCATCCCCTCAGCTCCCACCATCCCCTCAGCTCCCACCATCCCCTCTAGCTCCCACCATCCCCTCAGCTCCCACCATCCCCTCAGCTCCCATCACCCCCTCAGCTCCCACCATCCCCTCAGCTCCCACCATCCCCTCTAGCTCCCACCATCCCCTCAGCTCCCACCATCCCCTCAGCTCCCACCATCCCCTCAGCTCCCACCATCCCCTCTAGCTCCCACCATCCCCTCTAGCTCCCATCATCCCCTCAGCTCCCACCATCCCCTCAGCTCCCATCATCCCCTCAGCTCCCACCATCCCCTCAGCTCCCACCATCCCCTCAGCTCCCACCACCCCCTCAGCTCCCACCATCCCCTCAGCTCCCACCATCCCCTCTAGCTCCCACCATCCCCTCAGCTCCCACCATCCCCTCAGCTCCCACCATCCCCTCAGCTCCCACCATCCCCTCTAGCTCCCACCATCCCCTCTAGCTCCCATCATCCCCTCAGCTCCCACCATCCCCTCAGCTCCCATCATCCCCTCAGCTCCCACCATCCCCTCAGCTCCCACCATCCCCTCAGCTCCCACCACCCCCTCAGCTCCCACCATCCCCTCAGCTCCCACCATCCCCTCTAGCTCCCACCACCTCCTCAGCTCCCATCACCCCCTCAGCTCCCACCATCCCCTCAGCTCCCACCATCCCCTCAGCTCCCACCATCCCCTCAGCTCCCATCACCCCCTCAGCTCCCACCATCCCCTCAGCTCCCATCATCCCCTCAGCTCCCACCATCCCCTCAGCTCCCACCATCCCCTCAGCTCCCATCACCCCCTCAGCTCCCACCATCCCCTCAGCTCCCACCATCCCCTCTAGTTCCCACCATCCCCTCAGCTCCCACCATCCCCTCAGCTCCCATCACCCCCTCAGCTCCCACCATCCCCTCAGCTCCCATCATCCCCTCAGCTCCCACCATCCCCTCAGCTCCCACCATCCCCTCAGCTCCCACCATCCCCTCAGCTCCCACCATCCCCTCAGCTCCCACCATCCCCTCAGCTCCCACCATCCCCTCCAGCTCCCACCATCCCCTCAGCTCCCACCATCCCCTCAGCTCCCACCATCCCCTCAGCTCCCACCATCCCCTCAGCTCCCATCACCCCCTCAGCTCCCACCATCCCCTCAGCTCCCACCATCCCCTCAGCTCCCACCATCCCCTCTAGCTCCCACCATCCCCTCAGCTCCCACCATCCCCTCAGCTCCCATCACCCCCTCAGCTCCCACCATCCCCTCAGCTCCCACCATCCCCTCAGCTCCCACCATCCCCTCCAGCTCCCACCATCCCCTCAGCTCCCACCATCCCCTCAGCTCCCACCATCCCCTCAGCTCCCATCACCCCCTCAGCTCCCACCATCCCCTCAGCTCCCACCATCCCCTCAGCTCCCACCATCCCCTCAGCTCCCACCATCCCCTCAGCTCCCACCATCCCCTCTAGCTCCCATCTCCTCAGCTCCCATCACCCCCTCAGCTCCCATCATCCCCTCAGCTCCCACCATCCCCTCAGCTCCCACCATCCCCTCAGCTCCCACCATCCCCTCAGCTCCCACCATCCCCTCAGGCTCCCATCATCCACTCAGGCTCCCATCATCCCTTCAGCTCCCATCATCCCCTCAGCTCCCATCATCCCCTCAGCTCCCACCATCCCCTCAGTTCCCACCATCCCCTCAGCTCCCACCATCCCCTCTAGCTCCCACCATCCCCTCAGCTCCCATCACCCCCTCAGCTCCTACCATCCCCTCAGCTCCCATCATCCCCTCAGCTCCCACCATCCCCTCAGCTCCCACCATCCCCTCAGCTCCCACCATCCCCTCAGCTCCTACCATCCCCTCAGGCTTCCATCATCCACTCAGGCTCCCATCATCCCCTCAGCTCCCATCATCCCCTCAGCTCCCACCATCCCCTCAGTTCCCACCATCCCCTCAGCTCCCACCATCCCCTCTAGCTCCCACCATCCCCTCAGCTCCCATCACCCCCTCAGCTCCCACCATCCCCTCAGCTCCCATCATCCCCTCAGCTCCCACCATCCCCTCAGCTCCCATCATCGCCTCAGCTCCCACCATCCCCTCAGCTCCCATCATCCCCTCAGCTCCCACCATCCCCTCAGCTCCCACCATCCCCTCTAGCTCCCACCATCCCCTCAGCTCCCACCATCCCCTCAGCTCCCACCATCCCCTCAGCTCCCATCACCCCCTCAGCTCCCACCATCCCCTCAGCTCCCATCATCCCCTCAGCTCCCACCATCCCCTCAGCTCCCACCATCCCCTCAGCTCCCATCACCCCCTCAGCTCCCACCATCCCCTCAGCTCCCACCATCCCCTCTAGCTCCCACCATCCCCTCAGCTCCCACCATCCCCTCAGCTCCCATCACCCCCTCAGCTCCCACCATCCCCTCAGCTCCCATCATCCCCTCAGCTCCCACCATCCCCTCAGCTCCCACCATCCCCTCAGCTCCCACCATCCCCTCTAGCTCCCACCATCCCCTCAGCTCCCACCATCCCCTCAGCTCCCATCACCCCCTCAGCTCCCACCATCCCCTCAGCTCCCATCATCCTCTCAGCTCCCACCATCCCCTCAGCTCCCACCATCCCCTCAGCTCCCACCATCCCCTCTAGCTCCCACCATCTCCTCAGCTCCCATCACCCCCTCAGCTCCCACCATCCCCTCAGCTCCCATCATCCCCTCAGCTCCCACCATCCCCTCAGCTCCCACCATCCCCTCAGCTCCCACCATCCCCTCTAGCTCCCACCATCCCCTCAGCTCCCACCATCCCCTCAGCTCCCATCACCCCCTCAGCTCCCACCATCCCCTCAGCTCCCACCATCCCCTCTAGCTCCCACCATCCCCTCAGCTCCCACCATCCCCTCAGCTCCCACCATCCCCTCTAGCTCCCACCATCCCCTCAGCTCCCACCATCCCCTCAGCTCCCACCATCCCCTCAGCTCCCATCACCCCCTCAGCTCCCACCATCCCCTCAGCTCCCACCATACCCTCAGCTCCCACCATCCCCTCAGCTCCCACCATCCCCTCCAGCTCCCACCATCCCCTCAGCTCCCACCATCCCCTCAGCTCCCACCATCCCCTCAGCTCCCACCATCCCCTCAGCTCCCATCACCCCCTCAGCTCCCACCATCCCCTCAGCTCCCACCATCCCCTCAGCTCCCACCATCCCCTCTAGCTCCCACCATCCCCTCAGCTCCCACCATCCCCTCAGCTCCCACCATCCCCTCAGCTCCCACCATCCCCTCAGGCTCCCATCATCCACTCAGGCTCCCATCATCCCCTCAGCTCCCATCATCCCCTCAGCTCCCATCATCCCTTCAGCTCCCACCATCCCCTCAGCTCCCACCATCCCCTCAGCTCCCATCATCCCCTCAGGCTCCCATCATCCCCTCAGCTCCCACCATCCCCTCAGCTCCCACCATCCCCTCAGGCTCCCATCATCCCCTCACTCTCACCTGTTCCGCTCTCTCCTTCCCTCACTCTTGCCTTTTTCGCAGGTCAGGTGCTCTTTCGTGTCCCTATGCTCACCCGCTGCATCTATGCATACGAGGGTAGTTTTGGAACATTGGAAGACAAGGGTGTGGATTGCCTTTTTTTCGTTTCCACCAGGATAAGGCCCTTTTCTGTTTGCCTCCCATTCATAGTATCAATATTTGATAATGCTATCCAATGGAAGAAGTATACGTAGATTGTCTGAATGCTAGAATGGGCGTGTCAACTACATGTTTGTTGCGATGTTGCAATTAATATTTGTATCTTTAGTAGCAATGTGAGAGTACATCGTTTAGTTTCCAAGTCGTAAGTTGCACGAATTTATAAGGGCTAGAAGTTTCATGTTGGAGTGTGTTCTTACTTGAGACCAGTTTGAGTTGCCTACTGACTTTCTATGCATGTTTCGACGCGACGTCAAGTTCCCTGGCCTTCAAGAAGGCCTTCTAGGTGCACTTTTCTTGAACAAACACGCCCTGGTTGCAACTTCTTTTCCGTATCGGCAATTGGGTGGTGGTCGCGTATGGCCTTGGCTCCCTTGTCGCACGCATCCCAGTTTTCGTCCAACCTCCCCTTGGTGCGCAATGTGGTCTGTTCGTATCTGCCCAGCTGCCCCAAAATTGTCCCCTCAGTTTCGCCCACTGAACCCTTATTTTCAATGGTGACCCATGTTCAAGAGGGGCGCTCTTGAAGCCCCCCCCTTGCTTTTTTGGCCTGTGGTTTTAAGTTACGTGCAACAAGGGGAAACATTTTTTTCCGACATGAATTTCTAAATGCCCGAGGGTCATTAGGCGGATGGGGCGCGTTCGAGTGAAACGTGTGGCAAGAAGAACACGGATTTGCTCGTGTTGGGCAAAATCAGGACACGGGCGAGCAGAGGTTGGGGAAGAATCGAGAGATTTCAGGAGCGGGAAAACAGAGATTGTAGAGGGGGGGGGGAGGGGGATCGAGCTGGGGGTGGTGGGGAGATTCGACATAGAAGGGGCTGGGAAGGGGAATCTCCCAGAGTTTGAACGAAATGACTAGAATGAGAGAATGCAGGAGTATATAGCTAGTGGGTTGTACTCTCTAAGGCAAGACCCTATGTAGTCTACTAAACATACACAAATATGTTTGACACACCCCCTAGACTAGATAGGGGCGAAGTCTGATGAGAGACAAACAGCTCAGGGCGGCACTACTAGTCCAACCTCTGAGGCAGGGGTCTAAAGACCAATCAAAAGAGTACAAACAAGGCAAGAAAAAGACCAGGGTGGCACTACTAGTCCAACGACTGGGAGAAAGCCACAAGGCCAGCCAGGATAATATATAAAGAGTTATACACCATCAAGGTCCTAGCAAATGATGTGCTACAGGAATGAGACCTAGCTGTACACAGTACCGCTGATGATCTTTAGGCGCAAGCGCCTTCATAAAGATATCAGTTGTGTTGGCACCGGAGGCTAAGTGTACTACGCGGGCCTGGCGATGCTGCTGTAGCTCGCGCAGGAGGAAGTACCGCAGCTGGATGTGCTTCGCTCTACCCTCAAGCCTAGGCTTCTAACACAGGAGGATCATGGCCCTGTTGTCAGCGTACAAGACCGGGGCAGAGCCAGGCCACTCACCTAAGTCTGTGAGCAAGAAGATCAGCCAACGGGGATCCTGCGCCGCCCTGGCACCGGCATAGATCGCAGCCTCACAGCGAGACAGGGCAACAGACGAAGAGCGGGCAGACCTCCACAAGACAGCACTTGCACCAAGGCTAAAGCAGTAGCCCTGGGAGGACTTGAGAGTCTCGGCGTCGTCTGCCCAAGAAGCATCTGTGTGCCCGGTAAGGACCACTGGTCTACATCCTCCTAGCACTAGCCCCATGCCCGATGTACTTGCTAGATAACGCAGAACCCTCTTAGCCGTAGACCAGTGCTGTGGTCGGTGTCTGCCGGAGGCCACAAAGCGGGTCAGAATGCTGAGAGGGAATACGAGATCTGGATGAGTGCAAGTCATCAGGTACATAAGACAACCCACCAGCTCTGCGTAAGGACCACTAGGCTCTACAGCCACCTCCGGAACTGGAGCAGAGATTCTGTGGTCTACCGACAGAAGGGTGGGTTGTGCGGAAGAGAACTCAAGACCGAACCTCAAAAGGACCTGGCGCACCAAGTGTGACTGTGTAAGAGTGATGGTGCGCGCTGCTCTTTCCCTAGAGATCTGAAAGCCAAGGTAGCGGCGCAGCTCTCCTAGGTCATCGCAGGTGTGTCTTCTCAGCAGCTCGGCCTTCACGGAGGCCAGCGCGTCTCTGTCTGCAGTAGCAAAGACCAGATCGTCTACGTAAACAAGGACGTAGAACGGAGTCTGGCCGGAACGGACGAAGAGCGAGGGGTCCGCAGACGACAGGAAGAACTGCAGGTCAGCAGGTGTAGCACGCAGCATGTTGTGCCACTCACAGGGCGCCTGGCGCAGGCCGTAGACGGGGCGACGGAGGAGCCACTCGGTACCAGGGGGGAAGGTACCAGAGAAGCCCTGGGGGGGCGCAGATAGACCTGCTCGTGTAGACAGCCCTGGAGGAAAGCTGTGGAAAAGTCGAGTGAGTGCAGCTCGTAGTCACGCTGTGGTGCTACATGTAGCAGTACCCGAAGAGTAGTCATCTTCGGGGTTGGGGCGAAGGTCTGAAAGAAGTCAACCCCCTCACGCTGACTAAAGCCACGAGCAACGTAACGCACCTTGAAGACAGACGGCTCTCCAAGAGGGCGCTTCACCTTGAAGAGCCATCGACCATCGACTACGTTCACCCTTGGTAGGAGAACTGCGTTGAAGAAGATGCCGGTGGATCTCCAAGATGCCAACTGCGTAGGGGTACCGGTGGATCTCCAAGATGCCATCTCCTGCTCCATGGCAGCTATCCACTGAGAGGCCCACGGTCCCGAGGTGGCCTCAATGTAGGTGCGAGGGGTCTGGATGTCAAGAGCGTCTGGGTCACCCTCAGGGACTAGCAGCATGGAACAGAGATGGGGAGCGGCCTCTGACAGGAAAGCAAGCTCGTACTGTCTGTCCTCTAGGACGTCACTGCCAAGGGGAGCCACACCCCCGACGAACGGAGGGCAGGCAAGGTCAGAGACTAGAGCGGTAGCATAGTCAAGGTGACAGGTAGCAGTGAATTAAGCGACAGTAGCGACAAGAGCGTCAAGGCGCGAGACAGGAACAGACGGATCGGTAACGAGGGAGGCGAGGGCACGAGGAACAAGGGGATGCGCGGCATAGAGGAAGTCAGAAAACGGAGGCAGGGCCACAGCGAGCGACAACGGAGGAGGAGATGGGAGGAGCGGAGGAGCACGACACGCGTGAGAGCGAGGCAAAATAGGGTGAGAGCGCGGAACACGGGAGTTAGGACGAGCACGAGACGGACGACGAGCCCAGACGTGGGATGGAGGAGTCGGGCCAGGAGAGAGGGGAGGAAAAATGGGAGGAGAACAAGGAGGGAAACGAGTGGAGAAGAGTCTACTGGAGGAAACACAGGGCTGTAGACCGGCAGAGGAGGAGGCGATGGCGACCGAGGAGGCACCAGTGGGCAGTCAGAATGAAGGCCGAGGAGGCGAAGAGCGAACACCGGCGGCGACGGCGACGACTGCTGCCCAACGCCAACACCAGAACCTCCAGCAGGACCACGGCTCCCTCCAAGAAGCCCCACGCAAGCACCCCCGGAACGAGAGCCCGCTCCTGTACTTGCTCTGGCACGCTCCCCAGTACCCCCAGAACATACAAACCCCAGCGGCGGTGACGACGGCGGCGGCGGCGGCTGCGGCGATGGCAGATGGGGAGACGGCTACGGCTGCGGCTATGGCGGCGACAGGGGAGGAGAGACCGGGGTAGGGACAGGCGGAGGAAGGGACTCTGCGTAGCCGCGAGAGTCAGCAGACCCCTCGACAGGGACAACCGACGGGAGGGGGGTGACGTGAGACACACCAGACAGGGCTAGGCGGGGAGGGGGGGGAATAGGCGCGACCGGGGGTGAGGGGGGAACCACGTTATGGGGGGGAGTGACCGGCGGACAACGGTGGGGAATGCGGTGGTAGAAGGAGTCGGACTCGTCAAAAGTGACGTTGCGAGAGTGAAAGAAACGGTGAGACGGCAGGTGGTAGAAGTGCCAGTCAGACGAGTCGAGGGGGAAACCTAGGAAGATACAGAGGACGGTGCGAGCAGTGAGATTGTCCGTGCCAGAGGCACCGACGTGAGCAAGGCAGCCCCAAACTTGGGACGCAGATGCGTCACCAGGGGACCCGGTCCAAAGGAGGGTCGACGAAACCTGCGACCGCTGAGGGTGCGGCCACAGGTTAAGCTGGTGGGCAGTGTAGCGAACACCGAACGGCCACAAAAAATGGGGTGCACCGGCAGGGATCATGGAGGTACGAGCCACCTCCATGACCAAACCGATGCGTCGCTAAGTGACCCCATTGTGCTGCGGGGAGTCCGGAAGGGTGTACGTCTGGGTGATGCCCTCCACACGACAGAAGCAACCAAGGCAGCCAGAGGCGAACTCGCCACCATGGTCGGAGTGAAGACGCAACACAGGGAGACCTCGGTGCACACGCGAAGAGACAAGCCACGGGATAAGAACGTCAGGCACGTTAGCCTTCCACTCCAGGGGAAACACGGTGGTATAGCGGGTGTAGTCGTCGACAAGCACTAGGAAGTAACGCTCACGACGTGGCCCATGGGCGGGGGTGGGGCCCCAGACGTCCATAAGCAGGGTATGTAATAGTGGAGTGGTGGTGGGGAACGAGGAGGAGTGAGGGGCATGGCGGAGCCGGCCCTCGACGCAGGGGGTGCACGGAGGTGCTGCCGAGGAGGGGAGTGTGGGGAACGACGCAGGGAGACCTAAGACACGACCGTACTGAGACATGTGACAGAGATGGGTGAGGGCGGGGTGACCAAGACGGTGGTGCCATAGAAGCGACGGGTGAGTAAGCAACCGACCCGAGCAAGCCGCAGCAACTTGGGTAGACGCGGCCACCTGGGGGGCCGTCCCAACCGGGGGGGACGCGATGTCCTGCGTGAACAGGCCAGACACCGGGAACGTGGTGAGTGGGGCACCACTGGCAGCCTCGGTACAGACAGCGTACCTCTCGTGACCAGGGAACGTAGTGGTGACGACGAGGTTTTGAAGACAGCTGACACCAACTAGATTCCAAGAGAACGAGGGGATGTGCAGGCCTTAAAGAGAGCCCGCGGGAGCTGCCAGACAGGGGAGAGTTGTGGAACTACGGGCGACTTCCGGAGCTAAGAAAGGGTCTGCAAGGGTAATTGCGGCAGGGACGGCGAGCGGCGTAAGCGTAGTGTGGTTCCGAAAGAAACACTGAGACGCGCCCTAGTCGAGAGTGAAGTAGAGCGCGGCAGTGGCGGCTGGGGGTGGTGGAGCTAGTGTGGAGCCAAGGATAAACAAAGCAGAGGGTCCTACGCCTGACGCAGCAGGGGAGACTAAACTAGGCACACTGGAGAGGCCTACACTAGGCAACACACGGGAATTGGAACGAGTAACACTAGAATCATCAACATACAGCACATACAATGCAGACCTAATCTCATCAATGTCCATATCAAAGATCCTAACACCACGGCGCAGCAGACTTTGCCAGTCGAGGAGGTCCAGTGCGGGGCCGAAGCGAAGACGAAACAGGTCATCCAGGCGACTGAAACAGCGAGTGGGGGTATGACCGGTCTTACCGCACACGAGGCCGCAACGAAGACTGTTAGAGTACGACCCCGTTACACCACTTGGCCTTTCCCTATTTCCTTTCCATTCCATTCCTCTTTTTATCTCATCTCATTTGGTTTCCTATTCTCCATTTTCCATTAACCTTTGGTTTATACTGCTATTATAATTATATCAGCGACCAGGCTTGGGATGTACTGGTGCGCTATATCTAGCGTAATCCTGCCGTAATCCCTTAAAGCCAATAGCCTCGCGTGGCTATACGCAGAGTGATTCTATCTTCTAGAAGGGTCTATTCCCTTAGGATAAGATAAACCTGGTTACCTGATGTACTATGGAAATATAAAAGCGCCTTGTACTAATCGATAGTGCAATCTTTCCTCAAGTCATTCGATCCTATGATACTTGGTAATCAGAGCCTTTCTCACTCGGCCGCGCTCAACAAAGCAGCAGCAGCGGGAAAACCTGCCTAAAAAAACCCCCGGGGGCGACCAATTCGACGCCGATTCTAGTAAGCACCAGCTCCGCGTTTTTTCGAATTTCCCCCCCCGCGCGTGTTTTGAACAGGATGGCAACCTTCGACAACGCCGAGGTTACCTAGCAGCTCTTCGCGCGCATCGCAGCCCTTCAGGAGGAGATGCGAGCGGATCGCGAAGCGTGGCAAAACGAGTTCGAGCGAGTAACTCGACTCGCCGGAGCGCAGCACGACTTGACAACGGCGACGACGCAGCAATCGCAGCAGTTTCTCGAGGCTCCAAAACCGCGCCCACCTGAGCCGTTCGATCCGAGTGATCGAAACTCCGACGCTCGCAGATGGATCGCCGGGATGGAGATCTACTTCGCAGCCGTCGGATGGAGCTCGCCAGTCTGGGACGGACAACGCGTACGACTCGCGGCGACACTGATGCGAGGGCCGGCACTCAAGTGGATTGGCAGCAACAGCACCTTCATCCACGGTGAAGCCACGTGGCAGCAGTTCCGCGCCGACCTGCTGAAACGCTTCGAGCCGATAAATTCGAGTTTCCTTGCCCGGGAAAAAATTCATCGACACCGACAGTTCGGGAGTGTAGCGCAGTACACGCAGTAGATGGAGGAATTTTATAACCGCATTCCCGACCTGACCGAAGGGGAAAAAGTACAGTCGTACCTCGCTGGGCTGAAGACCGAAGTCAAACGACAAGTCGCAGCGTCAAACTACGCGAGCTACAGTGACGTCGTTTCGGCAGCGGAGCACTTCGACATGGTCAACGCCGGGACACGACGGACGCACGTCAGCAGTACGCGACAGGGCGACCGCTCGGCTCACCCCACGTTCGCCGACCCGATGGAAGTTGACAGATTCGAAGGGTGGCCACGTCCGAAAAACACCAACTACACGTGTGATTTTTGCGAGGTGCCGGGTCATCGAATCTTCGACTGCAACAAAATGAAAGCCGCACGCGCAGAGTATCGGGCACGCAACAGTGGCGGAAATCCTTCGGCCAATCAGAAGACAAAAAACGGGAGTCGCCAGTGATTGCAGATCTAGCAGGTGAAAATAAAAAGATCCGTAAGCGGCCGCGGGATTCCGGGAAAATCAACTTCGACGAAGTTGATTCGACGCGAGAAGGAGGAAATGATGGGGGAAAATCTCCACCCCATGACCAGTCTTCGCTAGAGAAAATCGCCGAGGAAAAATATGACTCCGCGAAAAAAGACTCTGCCAAGACAGGGAAACTCCTTGAAGACCCAAGAAATTATAAGGATTCGTTAAAGTTATCTTATAAAGATGCTTTAATGAAAACTTATGATTTTCGAGGGGCTAGAGCCTTGGAGAAATTTCGGGAGGGACTCCAAAAGAAGCAGACATCTGTGGAGATTATACCGGTACCACACAACTTGGGGAAAAAATTAAGGAGTGTGGAAAGAAGCCAACCTTTCCACGGAGTCAACGTCCTCTCCCGACACCAGCCCACAACGACTACCCGTTCCCCGGGGAAGACGTCGGTGGAGCCGAAACAGCTCAAGAGGAAGCTGGGGGTCTACAAAAAGCTGCACAAACCCCGAACTCCTCCTCCGGATGCATCCAGTACAGCAACTTCGGCATCAACGACGCGCACAGTCGTCAAGGAAACTCCGGGCCCTGGAGAAGAGCCGTTCTCCAAGCAGCCTCGGCCAGCTGCCAGCTCAGGAGTAGATAGCAACACAAAGGTGTGTACGGAATATTGGGATGTACCCTATGACCCAATCAATGAGACTATCTTTGGGTACTCCGAGCAACGCCTGCCCCTCGTGCTCGAGGTCATCTGCAAAGGACGACGCCTCCAAGCACTCGTGGACAGCGGAGCACCACATACCGTCTGCGACAAGGCAGTAATCGACCGACTTCGGGAAGAGTACAAGCCTTCAGGATTCTCTGCAACGATGGTGGACGGAAGCAAGTTATCAGTACACGGCGAAGCAGTGCTATACCTACAAATCGAACGCATCAACACAAGATCGTGGAAGAACCGGGTTCGAAGCCGACCTTCCGAGCACCATATCGGCTCAGCCCTACAGAGCTGACCGACATGAAAAAACAGATCGAGTATCTCCTAGCCAAAAAACTCATCCGACCATCTACTTCACCATACGGTGCTCCAGTGCTCTTCACACCGAAACCGGACGGAAGCCTGCGCATGTGCATCGACTACCGAGCTCTTAACAAGCAGACCATCAAGAATAATTATCCGATACCACGAATCGATGACCTGCTTGACCAGCTTCGCGGAGCTACGGTATTTTCCAAACTGGATCTGTGGTCCGGATACTGGCAGATACGGATGGCGGACAACTCTATCCACAAAACTGCTTTCCGAACTCGGTATGGATCGTACGAGTATCTGGTAATGCCGTTTGGACTCACCAACGCACCGGCAACACTCCAAGCCGAAATGAACCACATTCTACGACCACTTTTCGACGAGTGCGTGGTGGTGTACCTGGACGACATCCTCATCTACTCGCGCGACATGAAGCAGCACGTCGAACACCTGCGACGCGTCTTCGAAATTCTTCGACGAGAACGATTCTACGTCAAACTACCCAAGAGCGAATTCGCCCTTGAGAAGGTCCAGTTCCTAGGACACATGGTGAGCGCTCAAGGAGTTCACGTCGACCCCAAGAAAATCGAAGCCGTACGTACGTGGAAGACACCCGAGAACGTGAAGGAGTTGCAGCAGTTCCTAGGCTTCGCTAATGATTACAACAACTTCGTGCCACAGTATGCGAAACTCGCAGCACCACTCACGAATCTGCTGAAGAAGAACACGCCCTACAAATGGGAGCCAAAGCACCAGGAAGCCGTGGAGCAGCTGAAACAAGCACTTACGTCCACACCAGTACTCATCTTGCCAGATCCCGAACGCGACTACGTAATCGAAGCTGACGCCAGCGACCAGGCAGTGGGAGCAGTCTTGATGCAAGACCAAGGAAATGGACTGCAACCAATCGCCTACCTCAGCAAGAAATTGCACGGGGTAGAACTAAACTACCCGATACACGACAAAGAGGCCCTTGCTATCGTCATCGCCTTCAAAGCGTGGAGATGTTATCTCGAAGGACGAAGAACAACCGTCTACACCAACCACTGCAGCCTGAAATATTTGAAGACACAACCCAACCTTTCTAGGCGACAGGTCTGGTGGATCGACTTCCTCGAGACACACTTCCACTACGACATCGTGTACAAGCCCGGCCACAAAAACAAAGCAGACGCTCTCAGCCGGCCTGCACACGTTGCCGCTATTCAGATCGAAGGGATGAATCCACTACTCAAGGGACTCTTCACACACGGGTACGCCATTGACCCCGAAATTCCCTTGGCAGAAAAGTGACATCTGCTTCAGTGGGACAGTGACATCGCGTACCGGAAAGGATCAACAAAAATCTGGGTACCCAATTACCCTCCTTTGCGCCAGTTACTACTCGAAGAATACCACGACATCCTATACGCCGGACACTTCGGTAGCAACAAGACGCTGACCGGTATCGCAAAACACTACTACTGGCCCCACTTGGCAGAGGATGTGCATAAGTTTGTCACCTCGTGTGATACATGTCAACGGATGAAGAGCAGCAAGCAGAAAAAGGGGGGACTACTGCAGCCTCTTCCTGTCCCAGAACAGCCATGGCAAGTGGTTAGCCTGGACTTCATCACCGGGTTACCACCTACCACCAGCGGTCACGGCGCAATCCTTGTCGTCATCGACAAATTCTCCAAAATGGGACACTTCATCCCGACGAACACGACAGCACGCACCGAGGAGACAGCACAACTATTCGTTCGATACATCATCTCACAGCATGGCATTCCAACCACACTTATCTCCGACCGAGACCCCAAGTTCACCAGCAAGTTCTGGAAGGAACTCATGTCTCTGCTCGGGACCAAACTCGCCATGTCATCCGCTTACCATCCGCAGACAGACGGACAGACCGAGCGCCTCAACCATACTGTCGAGCAACTCCTCCGAGCAGCCTGCAAGGACGAGATCTCCAAATGGGACTTCTACCTGCCCGTTCTAGAGTTTGCTTACAACAACGCTACACATGCCGCTACTGGACAGACGCCGTTCTTCCTCTGCTACGGACGCCACCCACTCACACCACAAAAACCGACAACATCCGCTACAGTCCAACCTGCACATGATTTCATCACAACCATGCATTAGCTTTGGGATCGGACCCACAAGCGCCTCCTTGACATTCAGCAGCAACAGAAGCGCCAGGCCGATTGCCATCGCAACGACCACACCATTACCGTGGGAGACCAGGTGCTCCTTGACACCCGCAACCTTGACATCAGCCACCTCCCATCTAAACTTCGACCTCGGTTCTGCGGGCCTTTTCTCGTTGAAGCACAGGTCACTCCTGTTACCTTCTGCTTACGCCTGCCAGCTACCTGGAAGATTCACAACGCCTTCCATGTCCAACTTCTACAGCCCTACCAGGATCCAAACACGATCTTCGTCGGACGCCAACCGCTGCCGCCGCCGCCCGTCCTTGTCCAGAATGAACCCGAGTATGACGTCGAGTCCGTGCTTGCACACCGCCATCGTCGGAATGGCACCATGGAGCTTCTCATCCGTTGGAAGGGTTATGATCCTTCTGAGGACAGCTGGGTACCTTAGTCCGACATGGGTAACGCCCGTCGTCCTATGCATGACTACCTTGTCAAGCAGGGTGTTACTTCTACCACCCAGCTTTGAGGGGGGGAAGTGTGAGAGTATGACCCCGTTACACCACTTGGCCTTTCCCTATTTCCTTTCCATTCCATTCCTCTTTTTATCTCATCTCATTTGGTTTCCTATTCTCCATTTTCCATTAACCTTTGGTTTATCATGCTATTATAATTATATCAGCGACCTGGCTTGGGATGTACTGGTGCGCTATATCTAGCGTATTCCTGCCGTAATCCCTTAAAGCCAATAGCCTCGCGTGGCTATACGCAGAGTGATTCTATCTTCTAGAAGGGTCTATTCCCTTAGGATAAGATAAACTTGGTTACCTGATGTACTCTGGAAGTATAAAAGCGCCTTGTACTGATCGATAGTGCAATCTTTCCTCGAGTCATTCGATCCTGTGACAAAGACCGGTCTGGAGCTGGTACTGGCAGCGCCTGTCATTCGCACCACTACCCAACACCGAGCTACGCATATGACCACCCCAACCACCACCACCACCTCCACCAGCGCTAGGCCACCCATGCGGGAGGCGGCCGACCCTCCGCTGTGACAGCTGCTGCTGCTGCTGCTGCTGCGGCTACTGCTGGTCAAGCTGTGGCGCCTGCTGCTGCTCCCGCTGGGGCTGCTGCTCTGAGGCACCAGCCCCAACCCCCTCGTCTGTACTACTGCTAGCGGACGAACCACCTCCACCACCACCTCCACCCCCTCCTCCACTACCCCCGCCGCGCCCAGCCTTGGGGCGGCGAGCCTTACCATAATGGGACTGCACTGCTGCCACCACGGCAGTGGTCTCAGCAGCAGGGGCTATCTTAGCTACAGCCGCAGAAGCGTCAGAGTAAAAGCACTGGGCGGGAGCACAACCCTGAAAGATAGGGACCGACGCAGTACCGCTACACTGGGTGATAGAGCGTTGACGGGTCACTATGGCGGACAGGGTGTCGACAAAGTCGGAAAGGGTGAGGTCAGCGGGGTGCAGACTAAGAAAGTGGTCGCGGGCTGTGGCAAGGCGGTCGGAGATGCGGGTGGCAAGCAGGTAAAGGGTAGAGCAGATAGGGGACTGGAACACACGAAGCTGGGCCTCAGTGCAGCCAGCACGAGGTACTGTCGAGCGTGCGCAGGTGCGTGGCCAGGTCAGCGATAGTGAGGAAAGATGCGAGATCAGGGAAGAGCATGGGAAGGATCTGTCGGCCGACAGAGGCAGAGGACGTGGTGAAATAATGCGCGACAACAGCCACTAGGAACTCCTGCGCAGTCCTGACCAACTTAAAGCGAGGGCGCTCAGACAGGGGGAGGGCATGGCTAATTGCGAGCTGAGCGACAGCATCATGCGACAGCCAGACATCACGGGCAAGGGCAGCAGCAGCGGCGGACTCACGGTCAGCAGACATGGGGTCAGCGGGGAGAGCAACAAGGGGGTCAGGGCAGGGGAGCGTACCGTCAATGTGGTCGGCCAGGGAGTGGCCGTCCTGCCGCTGACCAGTGAGGTGACGGCGGAGATCGACGAGCCATGAGTCGAACTCAATCGGCTGACCCTACGCGTCAAACAGCAGCACCGAGTCCGCCATGAGGGCCGCTGCAGCCACGGACTCACGGTGACGAAGCGACGAGGAACAGTGGGAAGGAGTGCTGTACGGTAGAGTGCGGTGGGGCGCGGTGCAGCGCGGTGCAGTGTGGTGCAGTGCGGTGCAGATCGGTGCAATGCGGGGTAGAGCGGTGCAGTGCGGTGCAGTGCGGTATAGAGGGCACATGAAGTGGGCGGGGACCGGGAACCACGACGGCTGAGCAGCTGGGAGACGGGGCCGAGGGGGCGGCTGGGACGGTGGGGCCGCAGGGGCAACTGGGACGACGGGGCCGCGGGGGCGGCTGGGACGGTGGGTCCACAGGGGCAGCTGGGACGATGGGGCCGCGGGGCGGCTGGACGACGGGGGCCGCGGGGCGGCTGGGCTACGGGGCCATGGGGGGGCTAGGCGACGGGGCGGTTAGGCCGCTGGGCGGTTGGGCGCTAGGCGACGGGACCGCGGGGCCAGCGGGGTGGCTAGGCGTGACGTGGTGGGGCAACGGGGCCGCAGGCGGCTAGGTGCTAGGCGGTGGGGGCCGACGGGGCCACGGGCGGTTAGGAGCAAGGGGAGCGGGGCCACGGGGGCTGGGTGCTAGGCGACAAGGCCGCGGGGCCAGCGGGGCGGCTAGGCACGACGTGGCGGGGCAACGGGGCTGCGGGCGGCTAGGCGCTAGGCGACGGGGGGGCGACGGGGCCACGGGCGGCTAGGAACTAGGGGAGCGGGGCCGCGGGGGCTAGGCACTAGGCGACGGGGCCGCGGGGCCACGGGCGGCTAGGTGCTAGGGAACGGGGCCGTGGGGTCAGCAAGGCAACGGGGCGGCGGAGCCCGTGGGGCGGCTAGGAGCTAGGCGACGGGAAAGAATAGGACCTAAGGTGGAAGCGCGGGTGGGCGGGTGGGACCTAACCTACTCATGATACCATGTCAGAGTTAGAACGAAATGACTAGAATGAGAGAATACAGGGGTATATAGCTAGTGGGTTGTACTCTCTATGGCAAGACCCTATGTAGTCTACTAAATATACACAAATATGTTCGACAGAATCCTGCCCTCCGAAAGGCCTGTGCAAGTACAAGCTGTGGGGGGGTGGCGTGGGAGGGGGAGGGGGGGAGGGGGGGGGGGGGGGGGGGGGTGTTTGGGTTGTTGTGGTTACACCTGTTCCATGCTAAACGAGACAGGTTTTTTCATGCGGTTCGGGCCTGTTCCCCAGAAATTTCAAACCACGGGCAAACGGGACATTTGCCCGGAAAATGCACAGTAACTCCCAGGCAAAATGTTGAACATTTCGGCCTGACTTTGGGGGTCGATGCGGCTCAGCTCGGTACCTGGTTGTTGGGACTGAACGTAGGGGGACACGCGCATGCGAGAATTGCAAATGGGACCCTATGGGCGACAAGATCAGGCGAGAATTGCAATTTGGACTGTTTGTCTGAGAACCATGGCGTGGAACAGGTGTACGAGGATGCCCTCGCACAGCCAACAGCACATCCCTTGAGTTGATTTGCCCTACATGAAGGGCCAATCAGCGCCCTCACACACCCTCCAGCACACACCCTCGAGCACACATGGCACAAGAATTTGGTGAAGGGCAAATCAGCCCAATCACTCGCCCTCCAGAGCACATGGCATGGTAATTTGGTGAAGGGCCAATCAGGCCCCTCACACAACCTAAAACACGAAGCAAGCATGAATTTGGTGAAGGGCGAATTAGCCCCTCACACAGCCTAGAGGGGGGTTCTGTACAGCAACCGCTCGCAGACAAGCAGAATCGCTAAGTCTGAAACGTCAGAAGAACAAGTACATACTTCATTTAAAATCAGAAGTACTAAAATTCAATTTCTAAGGCAGATTTTTGGACGTCTGAAAAAATAAGAAGAAATCGAAAAATCGCGTATGAAAATAAGACAAACAGATGGATTTTGTCAACTAAGGAGGACTCTGGGTAACACTCAAATGTGTGAATTGTTGAAGTGAACCATGCGTTTAGGGTGGCCAGGATATAGAGTTGGTGGAACCACGAGTAGAAAGTCAGTGGAAGACTTTACATCTTTTATAATAATGGCAATGATAATAATAATGAGCAATACAGGCATATTTATAGTCTAGGAAGTACCTATTCGGATGTACCTGTTCGTTGTGTATCGCGACTATTCGCGTGACATGACTAGTGACTATTCGTGTGACTGAGAGTGGGGTGACCCTTCGGGTGACTATACGTGCGAACCCACAGTTCACGCATTGACTCGCTACTGCTAACGTCATCACGCGCGTCGTTCCATATGCGATATCATGCTACTAGTACAGACTACGTGTTATACCAGGAATGCATAAATAAACTCTGTCGAGTATACTTCAACACCCCCCCTCATTCCTGAGTGTATGTCTCTGGGTAAGTGTCACCGCATTTACAGATTCCAACCAGGTTGGAGAAGTACTGAAACTTGCCGCATGGGAGTTTCTTCGTCACAAAAACAGCTGCCATTTCTTTTGTAGGGCATTATTTAAGGATGACCTTCCCTTTGTCGATTTCGTCCTTGACGAGGAAGTAACAGATGGCGATGTGTTTTGTCCCGTTGAGGAAGACGGGCTTGTTTGCAATCTTGATTGCGCTCTGGTTGTCGCAGAGTAACTTGAAGGTATGTGTCGTTGCGATTTTAGTCTCTTAAAGTAATCTTCCTTTGCGAATTGCAGTGCTTGCTGCGACAAATTCTGCTTTGGCCGACGAAAGTCCGATGACATCCTGTTTCGTTGAGTTCCAAGAAATGACACCACGTAGTTCAAGTTTGAAGATGAACCATGTACGCGAACACCTGTTGTCGGGGTCAGCAGCGTGATCCGCATCAACGTATCCTGTCAGTCATAAATTTGTTGCAGATGTTATTGTGTAGCTGATGCTGATTGTAGGAGTAGAAATGAAATATTGGAGGGCTCGACAAGGATCGACCATATTCTCCCGTTCAGGTCGGCGATGGTACTGTACGAGTTGACTCGTGATGTAGGCAAGATATGGACGGCATGTAACAACTGCAAATAGAAGACACCCGAGCTGCTGCTGGTAAAGGTGATGCTCAGAGGCAGTAAGCAGGATAGTATTTGGTGTGTAGTTGGTCAGAATATGACGAAATGGAGTGGTTTTGTATACTTGCTTACAGAAAGGTAGATGGCATCGGGGCCGCAGTCGACGTTTTACAAAAAAATTGAGTGACGTTGGAGGAAATACAGTAGTCACTTCAAGAATCGCTTCGATTCTTTCCTCCATGCGTGCCAGCAGCTTGTTGCACGAGTCGGTGTACAGTAACTCGTCCACGTATGCCATTAGAAGAATGTAATGCCTTCGAAATTCGAGTCTGAACATTCCAGGATCGTGGGGCAGCTGCATGAAGTCGAGTGAAATCAGCACTTTGTGAAGATGCTGCTGCCACAGGCGAGGAGCCTTTTTGATGCCGTAGGTGTGAGGAGACTTATGTAACTTGCAGATGTGGAATCCGTCGCCGTAGGTGTGAGGGAGTTCGAGAAAAATATATGCATCGACATCTGCGTATAAAAACACATTTTTAACGTCCAGTTGGCGAAGTGGAATGTGGCAGCTGGCAGCAATGGCGAGAAGAATTCGAACTGAGATGTGACGGCTGACCGGAGTGAAAGTCTGGTCGTAATCGATGCCGTGGGTTTGCTCGAAACCTCGAACAACCTACTCCCCTTGAATCTGTATGGTTTGCTTGCTGCATTTGTCCTTATGTAAAAGACCCACTTTCCCTAAATAATTTTCTTGCCATGTGCTTCTTCGCGTGGAACGAGTTTCCACGTTTTCAGCTTCTCGAGAACTGATACCTCTGCATCCTTAGCTGCTTGCCCCTTGTCAACATCAGAGCCCGAGAGGGCCTGCTTGGCAATTTTTGGCTCGATCCCAGTCATTGGTTGCTGAACTGCGACATCAAGTCCGTGGATCTAAAGAGCCGATTGGTCACGACGAGGATGCGGTTGGCAAACTTCGATGACGTCATCATCATCAATTTTGGATGGCAGATGGTGGGCACCGTCATGTGATGCTGCGTCATTTTTCTGTCGGTGCAGGTGCTCCTCATAATTATAGGCAGCTTGTGTTGTGGCAGGACGCAATGGGTCCGAGAGGGGAACGAAGAGCGGTGTGTTTCAGTGTTGTTGGCACGTGTCAAAGGAATATAAGAGTCGAACAATTGTTCGGCTGCTAACATGGACGGTTGCGGAACTGTAGAAGGTCCTGCTGCTGCACTGCCGGGCGGATAATATTCTTCAACTGCATCTGCTTCGTCTTGAGGAGTGGCAAAAATCCGTTATGCACTGTAGCGATCAGGATCCCGCTGCTGGATCCTGATCGCTACAGTGAGGTGTATTCCCCATTGAGTAGGACACTTTAGGTACACCGAGGAGTAGGACCTCGGTGTACCTAAAGCGTCCTACTCCTCGGGAATACACTGTAGCGATCAGGACGCTTTAGGTACACCGAGGTGTATTCCCCATTGAGCCCGTTCAGTAAATCTGCCCAAAGTTGCGCTCAAAGGTCTATATTGGACCATGCAGCCCCAAACTCATAACAGCCGAGTGTTGGCGGGGTGTTTTGTCCACATGACATGTGGCGAGCTGAACTGAGGAAGAGCTGTTGAAGACAAGCAGTTGTGTAGGCGGATAGCTTGCGCCCCCGCAAAAGGCCAGAAGTCTATTGTCAAGTTGAACGGTTGCAGCAGCACGCGCATCTTCTCTTGCAGTGCCCTGTTAGTTCTCTCAGCTACTCCATTCTACTGATGGGAGTAAGTTACAATCTTGCACCACGATATCCCTTTCCGTGCTAGACATTCATCGAACTGCTCGCTAGTGTACTCGCCTGCATTGTCTGTTTGGATCTCATTCAGCTTGATGCCGCTCTGTCGCTACGCGATTTTCAGCCATTGTTTGAAGGCGTCGAGAGCTTCTGAGTTGTGAGAGATATTCTTGTGCGAGATGTATCGAGTAGCACCTTTGATGAAGGTAATCATATAGCGGTGGTCGTTGCCGCTGATATCTTCTGCTCCCTACGGCATGTATGTCGCTGAAAAGGACATCCATAGGTGAGTACTTAGTAGCTCTTAGAAAGTGCGACAGGAATGGAGCGTGACTTAGGTGAGCTCTGGGGCAGATGATGCAGGGTAGTTGATGACTGCTAGGTCGAATATCTTGGCCGTTGGTTAAAAGGAGTGTGTCCTTATAAAAACCAAGGCTTTAATCGAGTTGTTGAGAGCTTCTTGCGAGGGATGACCTTATCGTTTATGCCTGATCCTGCTGTAGTCATGTGTCCCTTTGAACGTAGGTACAAGTCGGAATGGATGAAGAAGTCTGGCGAAAGATGAATCGTTGGCGCAAGGTTAATGCAACGGCCGGTGCCGAAAGGCTAGATGAACCCGGCTTCTTCTGCAGTTTCAGCCCAAGGTATGCCAAGGTGTTGGCGACGCACCCAAGCATCATATACGATTAATTCTTTCTTGCCCCATGTGCTTTCAACCTCCGTAGGTTCTTTGACTGTAGCAGATGTTGGTTCTTGATTGTCGTAACCCCAGTTTCCATCCCCAGATGCCCATGTTGCTTGACTTGTTTCTGCTGCTGCAGATGCTGCTTCTGTTGGTTCTGCTGCAGGTTCGTCGAAAGAGTTGGTGCGAGAAGGCTGAGGCATGACGCAAAAGACATTGAGACCACGATGGTCTTGGCGTTGAAAATCCGTTTCCCAATGATGTTGCTAAGGAGCAAATGAGACGTTCTTCTCACTGTCACCAGATGCCTTTAGTGATGAAAACCATAAAACAAAAACGACGTCTTTAATTTCTGTGATGTCGACTAAATCGTTTCGCTCTTCCTTCTTGTTGCCCAGGTACAACTCAGTAAGCATCGTGTTGGCGGTGCTGACGAAGCAGATGCCGATTTTCATCAGCTGCGCTTGTGAGAGTAGGTTGAAGCCGAGTCCCGTGGCGCAGAGAACCTTATTAAGGCGAAGTGAAACTTTGGTGTCGTCGGACTCTAGTATCACATCTCCAACCAGCGTGGTCCAATCATGCAATCAATGATTGCCTTGCCTTTTGCAGTTTTTGTTGAAGAAGCTGAAGGCAGTGAGATAGTCTTGACGGGGGCGGCTTCACCCGACTTCTCCTGATTCCTGCTCTTCAGATTCTGACACTCTTCAATATAATGACATGCTCTCTTGCACTTGCAGATGCCCTTTCCTTCTTTTCTTATCTGCTCCTCTTGACTTGTTCCACCTATATAGAAGCTTAACCCACTCTTGGTTTTGCCTCCTTTTGCGTTGTACATGTCCAAGTCCTGCTGCTCTGCCATCAGAGTAGCACAAAGAGAAGTTTTTGAGATGTTCCCTTGGGAACGAAGAAGGGACTTTGTCATAGGTTCAGGATTTAGCGGAAGCTTGAATAATACTAATCAAGAATTGAATGTCTACAAGCAAAGACAAAATCCTATTTATACATACGAGAACTTTAGGGAAGGGTAACTAGGACCTTCTAAGAGAGCTCTAGAAATGAGTGGAACCATCCGTAAGAACACCACCTAGAAGCATGGTAAGGATTCTAGAGATACGGTGATGGTGACGGAACACTCCACGCAATAGAAAACGTGTCACGCAAGGAAAGTCCAAAACACTCCATAACACAATTGATCTATAATATGTCAACGTATAGAAAAGAGTGTAGGGATTTCCAGGAATGGAAAAACACACTTAATAACATAGAATAAATAGCAAATAGTAGTGATCAAGGGTTTGTCAAGCCTCATCCTCTCACACTCCCCCCCCTCAAAACTGGGTAGACGCTGAAAGCGCCCAGTATTTTCAGCAAGCACTGAGGGTTGTGAGGCTCAAATTTAGCAAAGAAATCAAGCCAACAAAGTTGTGCTTGAACAGCAGCTCCTCTGTATTTTATTCCACACACTCGTAAGCCTTTATGAGTGCACGTAGCAGGTATCCCGTGCTGAAGTATTGGGACATGTGACGCTCCAACTCAGGTAGTAGAGCAGCGTAGTGAATGGTGATAAGTCCATGCCTGAGTTGCGGTCAGTAGAAATCAGCTGCACTGTAGCATGCTGTAGCGATGATAACTGCTTCATGTGGTCAGGAAACCACCAAGCGTTCAAGGTCGATGTAGCAGTCATGTACCGGTCCGTATACCATAGAAACGATGTAACTGTTGCGTATCGTTGCAAAGAGACTTGTTGCCAAGTGATTGTAGTAGGACGATGCCACCATGCTTATCGGTAGAGCACTAATCCATGGTCGTGGTCAAGGAAATATGAGGATTTATGCACTCAACCCATTTGACTCCTCTTCTATTTCCAATAGGTTGTTGGTGACGATGAAGGTGACTCTAGTATGCCTTATGCGTGTCCATTTTAGCGCGGATTCCATCAATTGGCCTCGGTGTCTGGATGCACGTATAGGTGTAGGTCCACTGGTCGTCATGTGTCCTCCATCCGTTGATGTTATAGTAACAGCTTCGATGACGTTGATGTCGTTTCAGCTACTCAGCACCAGATGTTGAATCTTCTCCGAATCTGCTTGTAGGGGTGCCATTGGAGTAACGCGGATTCCTTTATTCATAGGGGCCTCAGTGCTCCGGATCACACCTATCAGCTTTCGTGGAGGTGATGCTTGTGATGGATTGGTTGGTGACGCATGTTTGATGACTCATGAGGACTCGAAGATCGTGAGAGTCTCTTTTCTCTGAGCTCTTGAGGGCATGTGACATAGCCATGTTGGTCCAGGGCATAGTGGAGCGGTATATCCATCCCACTAGCTGGAAATAATAGATGTAGTGCCAGGCCGGGTCTTGAAATCATGCGGAAAATAGGTCCATTGTCATCTCCATTGTTTGGTGGAATATCCATCAGGGCTTGGTGTCGCTGTAGTTTGTCTGCTGCGGTGGCGGAGTCGGTAGACACTCGCGGCGGTGGCGGCTGCTGCAGAGGATGCTTTTACTGTAACTCAAAATGGTTCGAAGAAGAATCCATCCACTTCCTCTCCCGTGTAGAGCCTTCCTGATGGGTTTAACACTTATAACTACCAGGGAACACGTGTGTATTGATGCGCAGGTGTTACTCCATTACTGCCGGTGATTGGGTCGCTCGAGGGTATGAGATAACTTGCTTCTCCCTTCGTGATATCCACGGGTAGCAATTGCCTGGTATGCTCACCCGTGCTCCCGATGTGCGGTCGGTAGAGCGCGTAATTGTTTTGTTGCCATCAATATCATCATGTTGCTGGGCGTTCTCCTACGTCGTTGAAGTTATGTCGAGGCTTGTAATGCTTCGGCTTCTGGTAGAATTGCCTCCAACACATGTACCGTAGGGTCGCAGGTGCGCAAATGATTGTTGGACTCGAGGTCATGACTCCTCGGTCTGTCAAACCTCGTGCCATTGTCTCATGGCATAAACACCTGGAATTGTGGTCATATGATTGGGATGTCGTCTCTTGAGGTTGATGTCAAACTGCTCCAATAAATTACTACGGACGGCTGAGATTCGTAGTGAAGATGAATCAACCAGCTCTTGTCACGAAGTAGTGTCTCGATGTCCCTGACGAGACGTAGTAACAGCGTCATTTGTTGCATGCAAAATCTGCTCCTTTGAATCAACTTTGGTAGGCGAGGATTTTCCTTGAGAAAACTGCTACTTCTCTACAATCCTTTATCCGCCTAATTGTCAAAGTACTGTATATTGTATTGTTGTTGTAGAACGATAGAATTATGCAGGCCGGTTTTGTCGTCAGAGATTTTTGGCTGCATTGTTGGTGTACCACCAAAATCTGCTTCTTTGGTGAAGTACGAAATTATTCTTCGTTGGTGTCGATCTGGCTTCAAATGAAGATAGTGATTTCGTAGATGAAGTGTACTAAAATTCTGCGACTGATCAAGTAGTACGCAATCTCGGTGTCGCTAGGCACGAAATATGACTCCGGGACGTCATTCTCCCATCGAGTAGTCTCTTGGTCTATTCGTGTCGTCGATTCGGTGACAATCTGACTATCCGCGTGCAGCGACAGTGGTTCCGCCAGTCGATGTTACCAAAGAGGTGTTTTTTGCTGATGATTCTGACTAATAGGTAATGTTATGATATAGGAAGTGTCAATGAAATATAACGTGATAATACAAGGTTGCTATTATAATGAAGACATGGGGTTATATATGGGTTGGCGTGCTAGGGCGATAACCTCGGAACATGGGTAAGCTCGGCAATGTGGCGGCAGTGCCGTACGCGACGCGGGAAAGGGTTGGGCCGACAAATGAGGCCGAACGTGACGAGTCGAGGAGTTCGGGTGTATGCGCTAATGTACGACTCAGTAAGGAATGGAAATTCCTTACACTACCCCCCCCCCCCCCCCCCCCCCCCCCGCCTAAACGAGGTCGCGGGCATCGGAAACATTCCTACGCTAATAATACGCTGTTAGAATCGGGTGTGATTCTGCATTAGCGAGGGGCACCCAGCTGTCATCCTCAGACGTCCGATCGCGCCATCTGATGAGAAAATCCATCATTCGTCGGTTCTGCTGCGTTGTGACTCGTTGGCCAAGAATCTTGAAAGGCTATATCGTCGGTTCCTGCAGGGGCATTAGCTGCGGTACGATGCGTTGACGTGCAAAATCCGACGAACTGGGAATGTAGGGTCGTAGTAGACTGACGTGTCAAGCCAGGTGGTGAAGCCAATCAGCCAGGAGTCGAAGGTGAGCAGTGACAGGTGTCACCATATTGGTCACTTGAAAAGGGCCACAGAAGTGGGGTCGGAGTTTGCTCGGGATCGGCAGGCGCAAGTTGCGAGTGTCGAGTAGTACGAGATCTCCCACTTTGTAAGTGACGTCACGTCGATGACGATCGGCTTGTCGGCTTGCGACCAGGTTGGCTTTCCGGATTGCCTCAACTGCTTTTGATCGGGTTGCGAGGATGCCTTCGGCAAATGGCTGGGACTGGGGCACGGGTGTCTCGATGTTTGGTGTAGAGGGTACCACTGGGTCCTGTCCGTAATTGAGGAAGAATGGGGATTGATGGGTTGTTGTGGAAGGCGCGTTATTATACGCGAATTCTAGCAGCGAACGGGATTTCTCCCATGTCTGTGGGTCAGTACAGGTAGTCCGAAAGAGTTGCTTTATAGTTTGGTTGACTCGTTCAGTTTGCCCGTCGGTCTGTGGGTGGTAGGCGGAGGAAAACTGTAGTTTGGTGCCAAATTGGTCCCACATGTGGCACAAGAAATTCGATGTGAATTTCGGGTCTCGGTCTGAAATAATGGCGGTGGGAAGTCAGTGCAGTCTGATGACGTTGGCGATGAACAGTTGGGCAGTTTGCTCCGCTGTAATTTTCTGCTAGCAGGCAATGAAGTGTGCCATTTTCGTGAGTCGGGCAACGATCACGAGGATGGCGTCGTTTTCGCTGGGACCGGCCGGCAATCCTGTCACGTAGTCCATCGTGCCCCGTGTTGCCAGGGTCTCTCGAGCGGATCCAATGGTTGTTGGAGTCCGGCTGCTCGCTTATGGGATGATTTCATGATCTGGCAGGTGGTGCAGGAGGACACGTACTTGCGCACGTCGTTGGCCATGTTCGGCCAGTAATAATTGCGCTGCACATCTTCATGGTTTTGTCGACTCCGAAATGCCCAGAGGTAGGGTTGTCGTGGGATTCCTTGATTAGAAGAGTACGAAGTAAATTGTAGCCGGGAACCCACATGCGGGAAGTGTCGCGCTTATTAAAGTAGTGTCCGGTAGCGGTGGTATGCTGTTGGTGAATGGCAGATCGGAAGAAGGGGTCGATCTTGTAGTCGTGGGTAAATAGTCCGATAAAGAGTGGGCTGGTCTGGGCGACTAGTATGGCGGCTGCATGGGCAGTGGGTCGGGTCAGGGCATCAGCAATGTTGTTGGCGCCCCGTTTGTAGGTGATGGTGTAGTGGAAGATTGACTCGAGGAAATCGAGCCATCAGATCTGTCGCGGGTTGAGATTCGGCTGGGCTCGCAGGTACTGGAGGGATTTATGGTCGCACTGCACAGTGACGCCAGCACCTGTCAGGTAGCTCCGCCAGGTCTTGAACGCGTGGATGATCGCCAACATTTCCTTGTCGTGTACCATAAAATATTTCTCTGCGCTTTGCAGCTTCCGTGATTCGTAGACGGCCGGCTGTAATACGTCGCCAAAATCATGTAGAAGAATTGCGCTGATGGCAATGTCGCTAGCGTCGGTGATGACTTCATATGGACGGTCAGGATCGGCGATGCGAAGGACGGGCGGCGACGTGAGGGCGATCTTCAGTTGGTCGAATGCAGCTTGCTGCTTCTCTCCCCACCAAAAACAATCGTGATCCTTGAGTCAGTCTGTTAGCGAGGCAGATAGCCCACCCATATTGGGTATAAATCGGCGGACGTAATTGACGAAGCCCAAAAAACTTTGCGGCTCCTTGATGTTGCTTGGCGGATTCCATTCCTGTATGGTCTTGATTCTCTTGGGGTCAATTTTCACTCCTTCGGTAGAGACGATGTGGCCCTGAAATTCCAATTCCTGCTTAAGAAATTCACACATAGACCCTTTGGTGATGAGGTGATTCTTGTGCAGCTGCGTGAAGACTGCATCAAGATCCTTTAACTGCTGCTCCCTGCTGCGGCTATAGATGAGTATATCGTCGAGGTAGATGATGCATCCTTTGTCCAAGAGTTCCCTGAAAATTCCATTCATGGTCATTTGGAAGGTCGAGGGCGCGTTCGTGAGGCCAAAAGGCATCACCAGGTACTCGTAGCTACCGTAGCGGGTTCGAAATGCCGTCTTGTGACAATCTTTGGCGGCGACGCGAGTCTGATGGTAACCTCTTCGCAAGTCGATTTTCGAGAAAAACTTGGCGCCGCGAAGTTGGTCGAGAAGTTCGTCGGCTCGCGGGATCGGGTAACGCGACTTGATGGTGATCCGGTTGAGCGCACGGTAGTCGATACACATTCGGAATCCTCCATCCTTCTTCGGCGTGAACAGCATCGAGGCGGCGTATGGTGACGTGCTGGGTCGGATAAATCCTTTCGTGAGAAGGTAATCCAGCTGTTGCTGTAATTCTTCTAGTTCTGGTTTGCTGAGCCGAAATTGGCGCTGTACCGTCGGTTGGGCGCCTGGTTCCAGCTCGATTCGGTGGTCCTCAGGTTGGCTTGGCGGGAGTCCAGCTAGCAGATCGGCTGGGAAAATCTCTGGGTATTTCCGAATCAGGTCCGCTAAGTTCGGAGGGATGGCCTCGCACAGCTTCTCTGTATCTTCGTTCTCAACCGTCGATGTCACCTCACGAAGATCAACGGCGTACACTGCAGCTCCAGCCTTCATCGCTCGCTTGAAGGTGATTGCATGGACTTGGGTGCTTCGCATGCGAGGCCTCGTCCACTTGGGCAGCTCGCGGGAAATCCCATCGAGCTTGATGCTGCAGCCGCCCGTCGTCCAGTCAATCTTCGGGTTGTACCGTCGCAACCAATCACGTCCCAGCAGCACGTCGCACCTGTCGAGAGTATTCGCCAGTAGTCCCATCCAAAATTTTACATGCTCCCCACAGGTGAAACCAACGTTCTCCACTCGTTCCTGTATTGCCAGCGGTGTTCCGTCCACCATTCGGGCGTCGATTTCAGGTAGACACTTAAGTGAGGGTATACCCAAATTTTAGCCCTGTCCAGTTGTATGAGACTGTGACTCGCGCCTCCATCACGAATATCTTCAATAACACCCCGTTGACTTTACCCTCCACCAACACAGGGTGATTAGCAGTTTTGTCCCCCTTATTCGTCCGGGTCTGGTCGATTGCAGCAATCGGGATCACGACGTGGTGGGGACTGTGTGGTTCGGGCGAAGAAGCTTACCCGTCAGTAAGGGGCCCCATACTTACTGACGCAACCCATTTCTCGGTTGCTCCTCCGCCTTCTTCCCCATAGAATTCTGGAGGGCTATGAATTCTTGGCAGTTGCGTCGGATGTGGCCGGAAATAGTGGTAGCATAGCCCCGTATTTCGCGGAGCAACTACGTAAATATCCACCGCGTCCACCCCTTTTATCGTGGCAAGCTGGTACTGTTCTCGAGGGTGACCTCCGTTGTAGAAGTTCGTCCTCAGCTTTGTGATCGAATCAGCGGCTTCGGCGAGCTGGATGTAGTCTTGTAACCGCTTCGCAGGGCGTTGCATTTTTTATCTAGTACTGTATTTCAGGCTTCAAGCCGCCCATGTACCTGTCGACCTTTTCCAACTCGTGCATATGGCCACATCTGTCCACCAATGTCAGGAACGGCGCGGTGTACTCGGATACAGATCCCAGCTGCTTCCACATGCGTAGAGTTTCGCGTGCCTTGTCTGAGTTAGGAGCATGCTCAAACCGCTTGCGAAGCTCTGCACACCACGTTGCCCACGTGCGAATGTGGGTCGCTCCGAACAACAGATCTGCCTCGTCTTCATCGCCAAATTCTTCGGACCACTCGTGCTGTCCTTCTGTGCGAGTTGTACGATGACCTTCCACCACTGTAGGGTGGCCCCTTGCAACAGTGTTAACGCGTGGCTGATCCGCTTCTGATCGTCTCGGATGCCCGATACGTTAAAATAGATATTCATGGCAAATATCCACTGCCGCACTGTCACACATTTTTTAGCCGGGTTGCTGATATCTTACGCCGCCACTTATCGAAAGGGGCTTTTGCTGCTAGTCATGCTAGCTCCACTGGCGACGGTTGCTGCTCACCCACCTCGCTTCGTGCATCGTCGCCTGGCTCCTCTGGACGCCTCTCCTACGCCTGGCGAAGTCGCTGGTTCTCCTCGCGGAGGCCGTTGACGACGCTTGTGAAATTCTTCAACTGCTCCATTAATGTTTGGAGGTCCACATTTTCCCGGGCAGGGTTCGCATCAGTCGAGGTGGACTGTCCCTTAACCATCGAATCTACCGGGGCCATGGTGGTCAGGACGGAGTCGAAGCTAGCGCACATGCTGTAGTTGTTGACGTAAAAATATTTACGATCCAAGACAACTGCTGTGCAGCTCTGCTAATCCCCTCTGACCATCCCTAACTAAGTAAACGGGAAACGGAAGGTTCCTGGAAAGGTCGGGCTCTGATACTAGCTGTTATGATTTAGGAAGTGTCAATGAAATATAACGTGAGAATACAAGGTCGCTATTGCAATGAAGGCACGATGTTATATAGGGATTGGCGTTCTAGGGCGATAACCTCGGAACGTGGGTAGGTTCGGCAATGTGGCGACAGTGCTGGACGCGACACGGGAAAGGGTTGGGCCGACAAATGAGGCCGAACGTAACGAGTCGAGGAGTTCGGGTGTACGCGCTTATGTACGACTCAGTAAGGAATGGAAATTCTTTATAGGTAACTTGGCTTCCAAAATTCCTGATGTGACGGGAGATTCGAATTTTTGAGAGCTAGAAATTTCAGAAGTCTAGTCGTCAAAGTTGATGTCGGCGTAAATCCGCTTCCCAACATCAACTTCTTGTACTGAAGAATCTCGCGCACAATCTGGTGCGCTGGTTCAATGTTGATATGACGGTCCAAACTCCAAGCGTTCTTGAGGCTCGATCAGTTGCGTCGAACGTCGGGGTCACCTTGTTATCTACGGCAATTTGTAGACGTCGATGTCCGTTGTCGAATGATCGGACGCGCGCGAACAATCCGCTGCTATCGAGGTACCGTTCCCACCCACGCTGAAACTCGAACCCCATCAGCTCAGGTTCATTTCGCCTCGGACGATCTGAAGCGTCGAAATAGAATCGGACGGTTGTCGTAGATCATCACTTTCCCTGCAGCTCCGTTCCCCTCCCCTCGCAATTTCGAATCTTTCCCTCCAAGTCAAATTCGTTTCCCCCCAACCCCGCAATTTCAGACCCCCCCCCCCCCCCCCCCCCCTCCCCCCCCCAAACGCAATTCCGTTTCCCCCTAGCACTCGGAATTCTTACCCCCAACCTACGCAATTTCGTTTCCCCCCCATTCCAACTCCCTCCCCCCACGCAATTCTGGTTCCCCCCAACCCTCTCAAGTCTATTTCCCCCCCGCGCAATTTTGTTCCCACATTTACGAAAGCCCCCCCCATTTTGCGCTAGTTTTTGTCTTGTCGCCTCTCGCCCTCCAATCATCTAAGCCTCCTTTTCTTGACCTCCGCATTGCCACCCCAAGCTGCGTTTAATGTGTACAGATACTTCGAGGACGTCCTCTCATTGGCAAGGGTCGCTGACGTATGCCCCTCCGAAAAATCTGCTCCATCGATGTACAAAATTGAGCGGTTGGCAATGCTGCTCGCCATCGATAAGGACCCTAGGTGCAACTGCTCGAGGTTAGTCGGAACTAAATAGGAAAAAATGGATTTACTTACGCGAACAAAAAGTTCGACTCCATGCTCGGCATGCTCCTAGAGGCCCTGCGCGTTAGCGTTGGTCGAAAAAATTGTGCCCTGATCACCAAGTGTTACAGGTCGAGGATCTAACGGAAGCTTGAATGATACTAATCAAGAATTGGATGTCTACAAGCAAAGACACAATCCTATTTATACATACGAGACTCTAGGGAAGTGTAACTAGGACCTTCTAGGAGAGTTCTAGAAATGAGTGGAAACGTTCGTAGGAACACCACATAGAAGCATGGTAAGGATTCTCGAGATACGGTGATGGTGACGGAACACTCCATGCAATAGAAAACGTGTCACGCAAGGAAAGTCCAAAACACTCTGTAACACAATTGATATATAATGTATCAATGTATAGGAAAGAGTATTGGGATTTCCAGGGATGGAAAAATACACAAAATAATACACGATAAATAGCAAATAGCAAATAGTAGTGATCAAGGATTCGGCAAGCCTCACCCTCTCTCAGACTTGCACTGCCTCCATTCAGGTCCAAGTCCAGCCAGAAGAATAGTTACGAAGAGCTCATTGCTGAGATTTCCTCCACACTTGCCAAGCTGGTCCCGAAGATTTATGCATCTATTGATGTACGTGCCGACCTTTTCTTCCGGAAGCATTTGCATTGCTGTTAGTTGAATTAACAGCTTGCTTTGTGAAACGGAATATTGTGCTTGATACAACCTTCGTAGGTAATTCCAGTCGTAGAAGGGTGGAGCGAATGAAGGTTTGAAGCACTAAATTCCCAATTGCTCTTCAGGTGAGAGATTCCGCACCTGTAGTGTATAGGCCATAAGCAAATACTTGTAATAACGTGCCTGTTCTTCGGTTGTTCCTGTCTCTGGATAACGGATTGAACCGTTGAAATATCCTCAGATACCAGAAGATTGCGCAAGGAGTTCGAACTAGAATCCCCAAGTATAGAAGTCGCGGCCATCAAAGTAAGTTGAGGTCTTTAGCTTGGAGATAGTTAGAAAATCCGCTTGATTTACGACAGCTTCTACAGGGAGTGGTATTTCTTCTGCCATTCGATGTTGTAGCTACTGTGGTTGTTGTTGTTGCGGTGGTTGAGCAGCTCGCCCATAGAAGGCAAAAGACCCAGCAGATTCATCTCCAGGGGCTGAAGGCCAAGCGGCAACAGTAGCTCCAGCATAACTAGGGTTATCAAGGCTCTTAGAAGCTGTAGGATGCGCCGGATCTTGTTGTTGTTGCTGAGTTGACTGATTAGCCATCAAAGAAGCGAAGCTAGATAGATCGTCAGTAGAAAGACTAGAAGTAGGAGAATTCGTAGTTGAATTTCCTGTCTTAGCAGCTGACATAATTATAGATCCATGATTTAAGCTTAAGGGCGTAATCAAAATCAGCTTGTATCGGTTCATGAAACTCCACTATAGCTCAGAATACCATGTTGAAGTGAACCACGTGTTTAGGGTGGCCAGGATCTAGACTTGGTGGAACCACGAGTAGAAAGTCAGCGGAAGACTTCACACCTTGTATTGGAAATGTCATAAATGAGGATAATAATAATAAGTAATACAAGCATTTTTATAGTCTACGAAGTACCTATTCGGATGTACCTGTTCGTAGTGTATTGCGACTATTCGCGTGACATACCTAGTGACTGTTCGTGTGACTGAGAGTGGTTTGACTGTTCGGTTGACTATACGCGCAAACCTAATGTTCACGCATTGAGTCGCTACTGCTGACTTTGTCACGCACGTCCTTCCATATGAGGTATCGCGCTACTAGTACAGTCTAAGTGTTATATCAGGAATACATAAGTAAACTCTGTCGAGTATACGTCAACATCAATTTATTGCTTTACTATTTGTACATGCTAGAAATGGTTGCAACAACACCTACCACTCTCAAAGATCAGCTTTGCTGTACCATCCACAGCAGCACCCCACAACGAAAGTCCCCACACCGACTCAGTCTGCCAGTCAGTCAGCATCAGGCCCCCAAATTGGTTTTGGGGGACTTTGATTACTCAGCGCCCCCTCTCTTGACTTGGCTTATTCATTAGTGTAGCCACCGAAAAAGGCTGATAAATCAGTGTGTACCCTAATTTTTCGTTGTGTAATCAGTGTCCCCATAGAAAAAATGCTGAACCAGAGATATCATTAATAATGGGCAAACACACATCACATCTCCTCCACCTCAGCCTCCTCAACCACAGTGGGCATGTATAGCTGCCACGTCGTCTTCATCCACTACCTTCTCCTTGCCTTTCCTACTACCCTCACCTCTGGCAAGTGGGGCATCACTCAGGGGCCTCCTCTTCTTGTAAGACCTCCAGATGGAGACTACCTCCTCCCAATCTGGTTCATACTCTAGCATCGATATGCACATGAGGTATGAGAGCTTGGTGTCCTTCAAGGCAACCCGCAGCCAGCTCTCAATGACATTTTGGCGGGAGAACCCCCGTTCGCACTCCACTGTGCTTAGTGGCAGGACAGCCATTGCCACCCACAGGTTGACGAGATTGGGATAGCTGTCCCTCTAGTCTTGGGTCTTGAGCATGGTAGTGAGGCCTGTGTGGAACTTCCTGTCCGCCCTCGGGAGTGTTGACAGGAACAGAACGAAGTTGCGCAGCTCTTGCTGGGCCTTGCGCTTGTCTATGCTTGTACAAGAGAAGCACATAGAGGTGCAAAGTGCGGTACCGAAAAGGCGGGCGGGCGGGGGGGGGGGGGGAGACATGGACAAAAAAATCGAGAAACTTGGAAGACGAGAAGCCAGGAAGATGAGGAACATGGAAGACAAGGAACTAACAAAACAAGGAATCGAGAACACAGGGAATGTGTAATTGAGAACTCACCAGGTAGGATCTCATCCCTGTTGTTCGCGTGGTAGAGCATCACCACCGATTTGAACCACTCCAGGCACTGCACCTTCCATGCTTACCGATCCCAATTGGGAGGCCACGTGTCGACACAAAAGAGACGCACCCCCGACAGTTGCTGCAGGTCACCCAGCCGCTCGTCGATGTTGCGGACGAGCCCCTCCGCCAGGGCCATGCATGCGCCAACGCTGCCGTCATGGTCGCATGGCCCGGGATAGTCTTCCAACGGCTCCTCATGCAGCTCGAAGGTGAAGCGCGCAGGACGGTCGTCAGAGTCGATGCCCTCCACAGCGACGCTCCTCGACTTCCCGAGACCGTGCAGCACGAGGAAGCGTGTCAGTCAATCGTTCGGGCCAACCCTGAAATCATCACCACAGTCGATGTAGCGGCTCTCCAGCAACGTCGACGTGCAGACGATTTGCGCGTGCACCGTGGTATAGTCGAGCTGTCAGGAATGAGGGGGATTTAGGTGAACATGGAAACAGAGAATGGGTTCGTGCTAGTGGAAGAAGGAATGCGACGTACATGATTGAGTGGAACACTGTCGAATATAACAAAGGACAAGCATTACCTCTCACTGCTGGAAGACTCTGTTGAGGACATTGAGCTTCTCCAGCACATCGGTGAGGAACATCAACAAGACCCAGAAATGGTAGCTCGTCACGAGGTAGTAGAGCCGGTCGACGTACTCGTGGAGCATGACGACAGTAGCCGGCAGCACCTCGACCAGCCGGATGACCGCCTCACCACGGCTGAGCCAGCGAATTTTGTGAATTCCTTAAAGCTCCAGGTTGGTTTGGGTGAAGACCTCTTGGAGATCAAGGAACCGGTGGTGCCAAGGCCCGCTGCGCCGAAGAAGCTCCGCCACCTCGCGGATCAAGTGGTCGACCATGGAGAAGGCAAGGATGTCCTCCGCTGCTGCCTTGGCAGCGAAAGCCTCCCTGCACACAACAGGAGGACAAGCAAATGCAGTTAAGAAGCGTGCGTACAATCTTGAGTATAGCAGACACAAAATTACGGACGCACACATGCAAGCCTGGTACGCGTACCTGTGCGCGATGCAATGACATGAGACTAGGTGCGGGATGCGAAGACACAATTGAGAGCCACCAGCCCGGCGCTGGACCCCATCATGGCTGCAGTGCCATCCGTACTGATGCCCGACACACGATTGAGATCCACTCCAATCGCCTGCAGATGAGACAGAAGCAGTGCATGCAATGACGCGGCATCGACCTGGGCAACAGCTAGGAGTGCGAGGTACTCCGTGACTAGCCGACCCTCCCGGATGAAAGTTGCGAAGACTATCATATGCTTTTCGCGACAACGATCGGTGCTCTCATCGAGGCTGAGCCCGATGAACGGACTGGAGAGCAGGTGCTGAAGTTGTGTCATCTGCAGCCATGTCACAGTCGCCTGGGTTAACTTGCCAAAGCCGTACCTGTCAGAACAAACAATGATGTGAGAATCTGCAGTATCGTCGGCAAGTGAACAACCATGCAAGAGAAGACAGAGCCTTACCAGTTGTAGTAAGTGCCGTACGCCGCTTTCGGAAACCCTTTGAGCCCGCGCTGCGAGAGGTACCAAACGAGACAAATCCATGTCTCCATGGGTTCGTTACACCTGCTACAAAAGTAGAGGGAGTCAAGCAGCACGATGCCTCGCTCCTTCTCTCTGTCGGTTGCGGCAGGATACATGCCGACTCATGGCGAGATGGTGCTTCTGAGTGCCAAAGTGCCTCTTGAAAGCCTGCATCTGTATGTCAGTAGCTCCCTTGCCACTTTTCCCGGTACGCCCAGCCGGTCCTGCATGAACGGAGCACACACTGCACGTGAAGGCGGGCAGCCCATCGTCAGTTTTCAACAACATCAGCCAGGGAAAGCGGTCAGACCACTTGGCCTTAAAGCTCTCTTGGGCCTCGGCATAGACCTCCTCGTTAGTCAGAGGTCTTGGCCCAGGAGTTGACGGGCCACCAGAAGACTCAATGGGATCGGGGTCCGTGGAGCTGGGAGCTTCTAGAGGTTGCTGGCTGGTTGTTGTCAAAGCAAAAGGCAAGACCACCTGCCTGTACCGTATCTGACGCTTAGCAGGTATCGTAGTAGGAGCGTCAGCGTCATGAGCAGTGACAGACGGCATCGGACTAGGGTCGTCTGTCGAGACATCAATGGCGTAAGGAACTGATGCGACAGTTTCTGCGGGGTCAACATCTTCGTCTATAGGTTTCAAGGAGGTTTTCTCGGCATGCACAGACGGTCGCAAAAAATCGAGGCCTGAGCGAGTGCAGCGGGCTTTCTCGCTACACCAGTACTCTTCTTCCTGCTCGTCTACGAGCTCATCATCTAGTTCGTCATCGTCGGTTTCGGTCATCGTGGAGTGGGGACTACGTGAGTAACAAAACGGCAGAGATAGCCCACGAGGGCTAATTTGGAAGGGGGGTATCGCTGTACCTAGCAGGCTGGGGTTGTCGGGTTTTTAACAAGGCTAATAAACGAATCAGGAGGAAGGGGATTGTGCAAGAAGAATGCACTTTGTGCGACAGATGGGAAGTGAGTGAGGCAGTGCGTGCATGCATCAATCACGTTCGGCAGTCGCACTGTCCGCATCAGCGAGGTTGCGGTGCGTCGTCCGTTCTTGCCTCACGCACCAAACTTCCTCGCTGTTGGCTGGAGCAGCTTGAATCTAGTCAAGAACCAATCGGCTGCACCGTCTATGTATGTGGTGGCGACAGCAGGGCAGGTTTCGTGGCAGCATCATGACAGCCCGGGCCAACACTAACTAAACTTGGCATGATTGACGGTGAGATAGGGGTACCAGCGCAAATCACGCCCCCCAACCCCCAAATCACGCTATTACACAAATCAGCGTCCTTCCCCAATATAACGCTGACCCATCAAAGTACACTAGTAAGAAAACGCTGGAAAATCAGCGCAGACCATAAAAAAACACTGGAAAATCAGGGTAGGGTAAAAAAAAAAAGGGCTTTACAATCAGGGTACAGCAGGAAAAAAGGTATGAAAAAAGCCTGAATCAGCGTAAAAAGGCTGTGATTGGGGGGCAGCATATAACAGGTTACGTTGTCCCTTAGGCTTTTATTAAAAGTGAGCTTTTATCAAAATGGGATGTTCTTATTTCGTCGGGAGTAGCACGGTATCCATCCCATGAACGACAATTGATGGGGTTGATACGGTACCGTAATCCGCCGGATATAACAGCCCGGGTATAATACAAAATTCATGCAAAATCAGAGGGGTGGGTGCTCTATTTCGCGTTTAGGCTACATCACCCTGGTGTTATATTTGAGGGCAGAATTCTTAAGATGTGCATTAGACTCGGCGTTTCATGGCGATTTCAGCCATCCAATTTCCAGCTGAAAAGACATACGTTTTCTCGAGGTTTGGAATACCCCCAAATCGCCACTTGCTCCCGAATATCAAGAGTGTGTCAGGTTGGAGAAGGGAGATTGGGGGGTTGGCTGGCGGCTCTCACAATAGGCTAGGCGAAAATTGCGAGTCTCGTCAACCAGTCAGAACAAGTCTCTCACACAAATGAAACGAAATTTGTCGGCCCACTGCGCTTTTCCAAGTACAGTTCTGATATGTTTCACCCCGTCATTCTCAGTACCGGAGAACCCCGCCGCGCGCCTCGGTAAAATTGAACTTTTGCATAATGGCCGTGCTCACCATGAAATCGCATGAAAAATCGGTATTTGTTCCAGGAGTTGCAAGGCTTAGAAGGGCTAAAATGGTGAGGGGAGGTGCTCTCCTGGAACCCTAAAAAAGAGGGTGTATAATTGCGGATTCTTCAATAGAACACCCTCCCCAGATATAACACCAGTGGTGTCAAACATATTTGTATATGTTACTATAGGTCAAAACCACCCTGTACCCTTGTTGCTAGTTCATTCCGCTACTCTGAGATGGTATCAGCTTAGGTTAGGTCCGCCCACCAGCTTCCGCCCTCGTCCTAGCCTTCGCACCCCGCTGTTCACTTAGCGCCTCGCTGGCCTTGGTGCCCTGCTGGCCTTAGCGCCCCGCTGGCCTTAGCGCCCCGCTGGCCTTAGCGCCCCGCTGGCCGTTTTCCCGCCCCGCTGGTCCCCTTGCGCCTCGCCAGCCCGTTTGCGCCCCGCTGGTTCCTTCACGCCTCGCCAGCCCATTCGCACCCCGTTGGCCCTTTCGCGCCCCACTAGCCCTTCGCACCCCGCCAGGCCCTTTCGTGCCCTGCTGGCCCTTCGCACCACGCTAGCCTTTCACGCCCTGCCGGCCGTTGCGCGCCCCACTGGCCCTCTCGCGCCCCGCTGGCCGTTTCGCGACCCGCCAGCCCTATCGCGCTCCGCTGGCCCTTCGCGCCCCGTCAGCCCTTACGTGCCCCGCTGGCCCTTTGCGCCCTGCCAGCCCCTTCGCGCACCTGCTGGTTCCTTGCGCCCCGCCAGCCATTACGTGCCCCTGCTGGCCCATTGCGCCCCGCCGGCCCTTCCGTGCGCCACTGACCCTGTGCGCCCCACCCGCCCTTACGCGCCCCTGCTGGACCTCTGCGCCCCACCAGCCCTTCCGCGCCCTGCTGGCCCTTCGCGCCTCCACCACTCAGTGCGCCCCGCTTGCCTCGGTCGAGCTCGCCGTCGTTCCTACTGTGGAGCCGTGCCGCCGAGTCGCTGTGACACCGTGTCGTCGTGCCGCTGTGCCACCGTGTTGCTGTGCCGCCATGCTGCCGTGGCGTCGTGGCATCGTGGAGCCGTGCCGCTGTCCCGCCGTGCCGCCGTCCCACCGAGTAGCTGAGGTCGTGCGATCGCGGACTCTGTGCTCCGCCTGGACGCGGAGGGGCACGAGCTCAACTTCGACTCCAGGCTTGTCGACCTACGCCGTCACCTGATAGGTCAGCACCAGGATGGTCACTCCTTGGCTGTGCATGTCAATGGCTTACTTCCCCGCCCCTCCGCGCCTGATCCCCTCCCTGCTGACCCCACCACTACTCAGCGTGAGGCATTTTTTGCTGCTGCGCTTGCTCGCGCTGTTTGGGAGTCTCGCGATGCCGTAGTGCAACTTGCCATTAGTCACGCCCTTCCCCTATCTGAGCGTCCGCGCTATACTGCTGTTGCGAACGCCAAGGAATTCTTAGCTGCCATAGTTGTGCGCTACTCCACGCCTGCCTCCGCCTCTGCTGGCCGCTTGATCCTCCCCATGTTGCTCCCTGATCTCGCCGCCTTCCCCACTGTTCTTGACCTTGCCACTCACCTCCGTGCACTAGAGGCTAGCTACCGCGCTGCTAGCACCTCATTGCCACGCGCCTTCCGGACCGCTTAGCCACTGCCCGCGACCGCTTCCTTAGTCAGCACTCAGGTGACCTTACCCTTACCGCCTTTGTCACCGCCCTGTCTAAGATAGAGACTCACCAGTGCACTATCGCTCAGTCGAGCGGTACTGTGGCAGTCCCTATCTTTCAGGGCTGTGCGCCCTCCCAGTGCACTTACTATACGTTGACATTTTTTCTGATATCGCCGCGACAGCCCCTGCCGCTGAGACCGCAGCTACGGCCTCAACGCAGCCGCGCCAGCGTCAGGGCTGCCGCCCCAAGGGGGTGCGTGGTGGTGGGGGTGGTGGAGGTGGGGGCAGGGACAGTGGTTCCGACGAGGGGACCAGGGCTGGTGCCCAGGAGAAATAGCAGCAGTAGCAGCCTCCGCAGCAGAAGCAGCCGTAGCAGCAGCAGTCGCAGCTGCAGCAGTAGTCGCAGCTGCAACCAGCAGTCATGGGGCCGCCTCCCGCCGGGGTGGCCCGGTGCCTCTAGTGGTGGTGGTCGCGTTGGCGGCCCTCGGATCTCGGCGTCAGGTGGCAGCTTCGGCGCTGGGGGCTACCAGTACCAGCTCCAGATCGGCCCCATCCGCGGCACTGTGTGTGGTCGCCCGCACCCTACTGCCCGCTGCTTCCGCCACCTGGACGATCTCTTTTGTCATCGCTTCGGCCCGACGCCGGACCTCCCTGACTGGGCCAGTCTGGTGCACCACGGTGTGCCTGTCTTTGAGTTAGATATGGATCAGATTTATTATGCTCAGCATTCTCTGTATGCTGATGCCTCTAGTGTGCTCGGACCTTATTACCCTGTGTTGCCTAGTTTAAGTGTGCCTCCTGTGTCTAGTACAGACTCCCTTGCTACGTCACGCGGAGGACCTTCTGCCTTGTTTAGTCTCGACTCAACGTTCGCTCCTCCGCCGGCCGCAGCCGCTTCACTCTCCTTTACGCTTGACTCTGGCACGTCTGCCTGCTTCTTCCGCCACCACGCTGCGCTGACGCCGCTTGCTGCGCTTGCCGCTGTCGCGCTTGCTGACCCCTCCTCTAGTCCTGTCGTTGCCCGTAGCTCCACTACTCTTTCCCTGCTCGGCGGTTCCCTCGGGTTCTCTTACAGGCCTGCACATCCCTCCGTACGCCAGGAACCTAGTTGGTGTCGGTTGTCTTCAGGACCTCGGCGTCACCACTACGTTCCCTGGTCACGAGCGGTACACTGTCTGTACCGAGGCTGCCTCAGGTGCCCCCCTTGCGACGTTCCCCCGAAACCCGGTGTCTGGCCTGTTTACGCTGGACACTGCATCCCCCCCGGTGGGCGCGTCCCCCCCGGTTCCTGCGTCCACCCAGGTCGTTGCAGCTTGCTCGTGTCGGTCGCTCACTCACCCATCGCTAATGTGGCACCACTGCCTAGGTCACCCCGCACTTCCACGCCTGCCTTACATGTCCAAGCATGGTCTTGTCTTAGGTCTCCCTGCATCGCTCCCTGCTCTCCCTCCCTCGCCCGCGCCTCCGTGCACGCTTGCGTCTAGGGCCGGCTTTGCCGTGCCCCTCATTCCTCGTTTTTCCCCACCATTGCGCCCCTGCAGACCCTGCACATGGACGTCTGGGGCCCAGCCCCCGTCCCTGGGCCGCGTCGCGAGGGCTACTTTTTGGTCCTAATCGATGACTACACGCGCTACACCATGGTGTTTCCCCTAGAGCGGTAGGCCGACGTGCCTGACGTTCGTATCCCATGGGCGTAGTTGCACGAGTCCACCATCGTCTCCCTGTCTTGCGACTCCACTCCGACCGTGACGGTGAGTTCGCCTCCGGCCGGCTTGGCCGGTTTTGTCGTGCAGAGAGCATCACGCAGTCGTACATCCTGCCGGACTCTTTACAGTAGAATGGGGTCGCTGAGCGCCGCATCGGCTTGGTCATGGAGGTGGCTTATACCTCCATGATTCATGCCGGTGCACCCCATTTTATGTGGCCGTTCGCTGTTCGCTACGCCGCTCACCAGCTTAACCTATGGCCGCACTCTCAGCGGCCGTAGAATTTGCCGACATTTCTTTGGGCCGGGTTCCCTGGTGACGAGTCCTCTTTCCATGTTTGGGGCTGCCTTGCTCACATTCGTGCCTCTGGCACGGACAAGCTCACTACCCGCACTGTCCCCTGTGTCTTCCTCGATTTCCCCCTTGACTCGTCTGCCTGGCACTTCAGAGGTTCGGTCTTTGGTTTTCCTCTGCACAGCCCACACATCTGCCAGTAGATTAGAGGCTCTCAGCTCCAGTCCCTGAGGATTCAGTAGAGCCTAGTGGTCCGTACATAGAGCTGGTGGATTGCCTCATGTACCTGATGACTTGCACTCGTCCAGATCTTGCAAACCCTCTCAGCATCCTAGCTTGCTTTGTGGCCACACACAGACACCGACCACAGCACAGGCTGGCGGCTAAGAGGGTTTTGCGTTATCTAGCAAGTACATCGGGCATGGGATTGGTGCTAGGAGGACGCAGGCCAGTGGTCCTAACAGGGCACACAGACGCTTCGTGGACAGACAAAGCTGAGACACTCAGGTCCTCCCAGGGCTACTTCTTCAGCCTTGGTGCAGGTGCCATCTCATGGAGGTCCACCCGCTCATCGTCTGTTGCCCAGTCTAGCTTTGAGGCTGAGATCTACGCCGTTGCCATGGCGGCACAGGAGCTCCGCTGGCTGACCTTCTTGCTCACCGACTTAGGTGAGCAGCCTAGCTCTGCCCCGATCCTGTATGCTGACAATAGGGCCATGGTCCTCCTGTGTCAGGAGCCTCGATTGGAGGGTAGAGCAAAGCACATCCAGCTGCGGTACTTCCTCCTGCGCGAGCTACAGCAGCGCCGCCAGGCCCGCGTAGTACACTTGGCCTCCAGTGCCAACACAGCTGATATCTTTACCAAGGCGCTTGCGCCTAAAGATCATCAGCAGCACTAGTTGCAGCTTGGTCTAGTTCCTGTAGCTCCTCACTTGCTAGGACCTTGGTTGTGTACTACTTTTTATATATACCTTCTTAAATGGCCTTATGGCTTCTCTTCTGGTGGCCGGACTAGTAGTGCCGCCCTGGTTTGCTCTTGTCGAGTTTTTTCTCTTGCTGACTATTTTTCAGACCCTTGTGTCAGAAGTTGGACTAGTAGTGCCGCCCTGATTTGCTTGTCTCTTGCCAGGCACTGCCCGTTGTCCAGTCTTGGGGGTGTGTCAAACATATTTGTATATGTTACTATAGCCTAGATAGGGGCATGCCTGAGAGAGTACAGCTCATTAGGTCAATTGACCATGTACCGTTGTTGCAAGTTCATTCCGCGCCTCGGTAAAATTGAACTTTTGCGTAATGGTCATGCTCACCATGAAATCGCATGAAAAACTGTAGTTGTTCCAGGAGTTGCAAGGCTTAGAAGGGCTACAATGGTAAGGGTGGGTGTGTGAACGTGAGAATATGTGACTAGAATGAGGTGGTACAAGGGGATATAACCTAAGGGGTTGCACTCCATATAAGCATGCACCTAGCTAGCCTATAACATATACAAATTATATGTTGACACACCCCCTAGGCTATACAAGGGGCAGCGACTAGCGAGAGACACGCAGCTCAGGGTGGCACTACTAGTCCAACCTCTGAGGCAAGGGTCTAAAGTCCTGTCAGCATGAGTACAGACGAAACAAGTGTAATCCAAGGCGGCACTACTAGTCCAGCCACTGGATTAGGGCCACAAGGCCAGTCAAGATAATACACAATCAAGGACCTAGCAAGTGAGAAGCTATAGGAACTAGACCAACCTATAAACAGTGTCGCTGATGATCTTTAGGCGCGAGCGCCTTCGTTAAGATATCGGCTGTGTTGGCACCGGAGGTCAAGTGTACTATGCGGGCCTGGAGGCGCTGCTGCAGCTCGCGCAGGAGGAAGTACCGCAGCTGGATGTGCTTCGCTCTGCCCTCGAGTCGAGGATCCTGACACAAGAGGATCATGGCCCTGTTGTCAGCGTACAGGACCGGGGCAGAGCTAGGTCGCTCACTTAATTTTGTGAGCAAGAAGGTCAGCCAGCGGAGCTCCTGTACCGCCATGGCAACGGCATAGATCTCATCCTCACAGCTAGAATGGACAACAGACGACGAACGAGTGGACCACCACGAGACAGCTTCAGCACCAAGGCTAAAGCAGTAGCCCTGGGAGGACCTGAGCGTCTCAGCGTTGTCTGCCCACGAAGCGTTTGTGTGCCCAGTCAGGATATAGAACGCGGTCTAGCCAACACGAACGAAGAGCGAAGGGTTTGCAGACAACGAGAAGAACTGCATATCAGCTAACGTAGCACGCAACGTGTCGTGCCATTCGCGTGGCACCTACCGCAGGCCGTAAACCAGGCGTCGGAAGAGCCACTGGGTCCCTCGGGCAAAGGTGCCGGTGAAGCTAGGCGGGCGACGCAGGTAGACCTTCTCGTGGAGACTGCCCTAAAGAAACGCTGTGGAGAAGTTGAGAGAGTGCAGCTTGTAGTCACGCTGTGCCTCCAGGATGGCGCGCCTTGAACACCGGTGGCTCTCCAAAAGGGCGCTTCACCTTGAAGGGCCATCGGCCACCGACTACGTTCATCCCAGGTGGGGGAACTGCGTTGACGCTGGTGCCGGTGGATTGCCAAGATGCCATCTCCGCGTCCATGGCAGCTATCCACTGAGAGCCCCAGAGTCCCGAGGTCGCCTCCGCGTAAGTACGGGGGGTCGGTATGTCAAAGGCGTCTGGTTCCCCCTCAGGAACTAGCAGCATGGAGCAAAGATGAGGCGCGGCCTCGGACAAGAAAGCTAGCTCGTATTGTCGGTCCTCCAAGACGTCACTGCCAAGGGCAGGAGCACCCCCGACGGATAGAGGACGAACAGGGTCAGAGACCAGAGTGGTGGCATAGTCAAGGCGGCAGGTAGAGGCGAAGTCAGCGACAAGCGCGTCAAGACTCGAGAAAGGAACAGCCGGGTCGGTAACGAGGGAGGCAAGTACCAGAGGAACAAGAGGACTAGCAGCACGAAGGTAGTCAGACAAAGGAGGTGGAGCGACAACAAGCGACGACGAAGGAGGCGACGGGAGGAGGGGAGGAAGTGGCGCATGGGAACGAAGCAACATAGGGTGGGAGCGCTGAACAGGAGAGGCCGGACAAGCACGGGAGGGACGGCGAGACCAGTCGTGAGACGGGAGCGTCGGGTAAGGAGACATGAGAGGAGACACAGGAGGAGAATGAGGGGGAAAACGAGCCGGAGTCGAGTCCGTCGGAGGAAAAACAGGGCCGTGGACATGCAGAGGAGGTGGCGGTGGGGGAGGTGCAGGCGGGGGGTCAGGGAAGGGAAGGCCAAGGAGGCGAAGGGCGGACACCAGCGGCGACTGCCACTGCTGCTACTGCTCTACGCCGACACCAGAACCTTGAGCTGCACCACGGCTACCTCCAGGACACTCCACTCCAACACCTCGAGAACGAGAAACCTCTCCAGCACTGGTGTCACCCCCGAGACCGCCGGGACAAGCCACAACAATAACCCCAAGACTAGCACCCTCCCCAACGCCCGCATCCCTAGAAATCGCGAACCCCGGTGGCTGCCGCGGCTGCGACGGCGATGGCGGCTGCGACGGCGGCGATGGCTGCTACTGCTGTGGCAGCGACGGCTGCTACTGCTGTGGCGGCGGCGACGGTGGAGGAGGGGACACCAGGCCAGAGGCAGGCGGTGAAACCGACGCCGCGGGGTCACCGAAGTCAGCCGACTCCTCAACCGGGAGAAGCAACAGGAGGGGAATGATGTGCGACACACCAGACAGGGCAGGACGGGGAGGTGGAGGGGCAGGGGCTACCTGGGGAGTGGGAACCAGAAACAGGGGCAGGGAAACCGGGAGACCTCAGTGGGGAAAGCGATAGTAGAAGGAGACAGAATCGTCAAAAGTGACGTCACGCGAGTGCAAGAAGCGGTGAGAAGGAGGGTGGTATAAGTGCCAGTCAGACGTGTCAAACGGAAAACCAAGGAAGAGACAGGGAACAGTGCAGGCAGTGAGCTTGTCCATGCCAGAGGCATGAAGGTGAGCAAGGCAGCCCCGGACGTGGAACGCAGATGCGTCACCAGGCAACCCGGTCCAAAGAAGGGTCGGCGAAACCTACGGCCACTAGGAGTGCGACCACAGGTTAAGCTGGTGAGAGGCGTAGCGAACGGCGAACGGCCACAGAAAATGGGCAGCACCGGCATGGATCATGAAGGTATGAGCCACCTCCATGACCAAACCGATGCATCGCTCAACGACCCCATTCTGTTGTGGGGAGTCCGGCAGGGTGTATGACTGGGTGATGCCCTCCGCACGACAGAATTGGCCAAGCCGACAGGAGGCAAACTCGCCGCAGCGGTCGGAGTGGAGACGCAATACAGGGAGACCGCAGTGGACTCGCGCAGCTACGACCCACGGGATGAGAACGGCAGACACGTCGGCCTTCCGCTCCAAGGGAAACACCGTGGTGTAGCACGTGAAGTCGTCGACAAGCACTAGAAAGTAGCGCTCTCGACGCGGCCCAAGGACTGGGGCTGGGCCCTAGACGTAGCCGGCGTGAGGAGCACGGCGCAGCCGACCCTCGACGCAGGGCGTGCAAGGCGCTACTTTCTAGTGCTTGTCCTAGGTCTCATCCCCCTTCCCAGTCCCAGGCGCACCTGCAGAAGGGGAGCCTAGACTACACACAGTGGACACACCTACACTAGGCAACACCGAGTAATAGTGTTCAATCACACTAGAGTCATCAGCATACATGACAGACATACAGTGATCGAAATTATTGCCCGGATAATTGTCTTAAAAAAATTCTCGTACTATTTTGGTGCCTTTTTTGTATACTTACGATTCATATTTCGGCCTTGGCTGTAAAGTAGTACTGTAGTATATGTAACGGATATGGGTTTCAATTTTGTAGGGGTCGATTTTTTCTGGGGACGAGATTTGGTTCGCGTGGGTGCATCTGGACACTTCATGCCATGCGGCGTACTAGATATATATCCTACCCTCCCTTATTCTACTTACTTGCCCTCGTGACTTTCGAGTAGTCATGAGATAGGCCAGGACTGCTGCTACGATCAGGCCATCATGAAACCATTAGATGAGTCGCGCCGCGCACGGATCATTACCTTGTTGCGGAGGGGGTATATCACTCGTAGAATCGCTAAACAACTAGGCGTGGGGAAGAGTACGGTCCATGATTATGGGCTCAAGGCGATTGCTGAGTCTAGCCGCGATGACGTGCGTCCTACGATGCTCTCAGCTGATCGCCCTCGCTTAGTGACAGAGAGAGTTCGTCGCGGCATAGTTCGGTCGATTACCAGTGGGGAGGCAAAAACCTCTACTCACACGGCGAAGATTGTCAAGATGCAGCACGGCATCACGCTGCATCCTAGGACGGTGCGTAACGCCTTGAATGACAGCAGACTTGTCGCAATCCAGAGGCCCAAGTAGCCGCAACTCTCTCGAAAAAACATACGTGATAGGCTAGAATGGGCCCATGCCCACGCCGACTGGACGGTTGACGATTGGAAGCGAGTGATCTAGTCGGATGAGACCAAGATCAATCGTTTTGCTTCCGATGGACGCTCATATGCCTGGGTTCGCGAAGGTACTGCCCTCCAAAGCCACCAAATCAAGCAGACCGTCAAGCACAGGGGCGGCTGCTTGATGATTTGGGGCTGCATGTCGTATGAGGGAGCGGGTTTCATGTGCAAAATAGACGGTATGATGGACGGACCGCTCTATCTGAGTATACTGCATGACGAGCTCAATATTACGATAGATTTTTACCAGCTTTCACCCTCGGAAGTTATCTTACAGCACGAGAGCGACCCCAAGCACAAGTCGCGTATCGTGCAGGAGTGGATTTGAGAGCAGGAGTTTGGGGTGCTAGAGTGGCCGTCATCCTCACCCGACCTCAACCCAATAGAGCATCTATGGGCTCATCTCAAGAGGGAGTTGGCCAAGCATGAGAGGCCTCCCACTGGTATGCTGGACCTTTGGGAGTGTATCCAGGAGGAATGGGAGAAGATCCCATCGGATGTGTGCACCCACCTAGTGGAAAGCATGCCCAGAAGGGTGAGGGCGGTGATTAAAGCGAAAAGGCGGTGGACTAGGTACTAGTTTGGTGTTGTTGAAAGTTGCTGCTTGCGCCTGGCACAAATTGTCTGGATGTACCATGATTGTTAATTTCTGCTATTTGCTATAAACATCAGTATCTTCGGGAGATGTAAGGCCTGAGCCTACAGCCTTACCCCAACCCACATCCACTGGGCACACCAAAAGACTTTAGGCTTAATATGCATGACCCCTTAATATTCCAAAACTCGTCCAAGTCACAAACATGCGGACAATACTTTCCATCACTGTAGCCGCCCTAATCTGATCCATGTCATACTCAAAAACCCGCACACGGCGGCGAGCCAGGACGTACCAGTCAGGAGGGCCCGACGTGGGATCGAAGCGGCAGCGGAAAGGGTTGTCCAGGCGGCGGTAGTAGCGGTCAGCGGTGTGGCCGGACCGGGAGCAGAAGGTGCCGAAGCGAGGGACAGTCTGCAGTTGGTACAAGCAGATGACCACACTGGAGCCTCCACCTGACACCAAGCTGCAGATGCCACTACCACGACCACCGCCGCCGGTCCACCACGACGGCAGGGTTCCCCACGGCGACTGCTGCTGTGGGTGCGGCGACCGCTGCTGCTGCTGCGGAGTCTGCTGCTGCTGCTGAGGTTGCGTCTGCTGCTGCTGCTGAGGTTGCGTCTGCTGCTGCTGCTGCTCCGGGGCACCAGTCCCGGTCCCCTCATCTAAAGCACCATCCCCACCCCCACCTCCTCCACTCTCCCTACCCCCACCCCCTTTCCCTCCACCACGCCCCCCCTTGGGGCAGCGGCCCTTACCCGGACGCGATTGCGCTGAGGCGGCAGCGGCGGTCTCAGCAACGGCAGCAGAGACGTCAGAGTAAGAGCACTGGGAGGGAGCACAGCCCTGAAAGATAGGGACCGGTGCAGTACCCTTAGACTGAGTGATGATGCGCTGCCGGGTCTCTATTGCGGACAGGGCTGTGACAAAGGCGGGAAGGGTGAGGACATCGGGGTGCTGACTGAGGAAGTGGTCGCAGGCTGTGGCTAGGCGGTCGGGGAGGCGCATGGCAATGAGGTACAGGGTAGCGCACAGCGGTGGCAAAAAGGCAGTGAGCTGAGCCTCAGTGCTAGCAGCATAGTAGCTAGACTCAAGCGTGCAGAGGTGGGTGGCAAGGTCAGCGACAGTGGGGAAGAACGCAAGTTCAGGGAACAGCATGGGTAGGATCAGGCAGCCTGCAGAGGCGGAGGCGGGCGTGGAGTAGCGTGCAACTATGGCCTCTAAGAATTCATGGGCGATTGCTACAGTGGTAAAGCGCAGACGCTCAGACAGGGGGAGGGCGTGATTAATGGCAAGCTGCGCGACAGCGTCGCGCGAGTCCCAGACAGCACGAGCAAGTGCAACAGCGGAAAAGGCCTCACGCTCAGCAATGGTGGGGGCAACAGGGAGGGCAACAGGCGCAGCGGGGCGGGGAAGCAGGCCATCTACATGAAAAGCCAGAGAATGACCATCCTGGCACTGACCTGTAAGGTGACGGCGGAGGTCGACGAGCCACGCCTCAAAGTCTATCGCATGACCCTTGGCATCCAGGCGAAGTTGAGAGTCCGCCATCCCCACAGCTGCAGCAGCTGAATGCCGCTGACAGGAAGAGGAGGAAAGGCGAAGGAAAGCAGTGGAGATTGGTGGAGGGTGGTGGAGTGCGGTGGGGAGCAATGGAGACAGCCGGCTGGGGCGCGACAGGGCCAGCGGGGGGCACTGGGTGAGCGGGGCTAGCAGGACGCAGAAGGCCATCGGGGTTTGACGGGGCCAACGAGGCGCTAACAGGCCAGCGGGGCGCGAGCGGGCTAGCTGGGCTCGACGGGGCCAGTGGGGCAAGAACAGGGCAGCGGGTCCTACGGGGCCAGCGGGGCGCACGGGGCTGGCGGGGTGCGACGGGGCCAGCAGGGCTAGCGGGGCCTAGCAGGGCTAGCGGGACCTAGCGGGGCTGGCGGGGCGCGACGGGGCCAGCGGGGCTAGCGGGACCTAGCGGGGCTGGCGGGGCGCGAAGGGGCCAGCGGGGCTAGCGGGGCCTAGCGGGGCCGGCGGGGTGCAACGGGGCCAGCGGGGCTAGCAAGGCCTAGCGGGGCCGGTGGGGCGCACCGTGCGGTTAAATTTGAAGGGTGTTTCACCCTGATTACCCTTGCCAGCAGCCACTCTTTTGCGATTACCCTGATTTTGTAAGGCCAAATTTTCTCTAACCCTTTCTCAATAAGTGTAAGGAATATTTTACCCTGTTGTAGTAAGAGTGTTCATCTTATTACCCTGACCAGTCAGGGTGCGCCAAAAAACACCCTGAAACAGATAACTCCCAACCCTTGAAATATGCCAACTGTCGAATCTGCCACGCAGGCAGGCAGCCCCGCCCACCAACAATTTCTCGTTTTGGCTGCTCCCTCCCCTAGTGTCTCCGTTCCCTGCCTTCGTCTCTCTCGCTCGTTCCCCCCAACCTTGTTTGTCTCTCTGTTCCTTCTTGCCTTAGTCTCTCGCTGCTCCCGTAGCCTGCTGCTCCCGTAGTCTCTCGCTGCTCCCGTAATCTTTCGCTGTTCCCTTAGTCTCTCGCTGCTCCCTTAGTCTCTCTCTACACCCTTAGTCTCTCGCTGCTCCCTTAGTATCTCGCTGCTCCCTTAGTATCTCGCTGCTCCCGTAGTCTCTCGTTGCTCCCTCAAGGCGTATTTCTGAGGTAGCATCAGAACCAGAATCGAATTCAGACTAGCACGGTACAGTGAGGTGCACGAGCGAAATGAGCAGTATAATGAGGTTCGGTTCGGTTTTGCACGAATTTGATTCTGATTTCGTTTCTGATGCAAACTCACGAATACGCCCCTAGTCTCTCGCGACGCATGCAAATTTATACTAAGGGTGTTAGGGCGTATTTGTGAGCGGAATGAGCAGTCAAAACCCACGAATATGCCCTTAGTCTCCCGCTGCTCTGTTAGACTCTTGCTACTCCGCCCGCGCATCACCATGTCCTTTCCCCCATATTTCTTCCCCTTCAGCACCTCTAGCAGCAGCTCCATATGCGGAAGGAAGGAACACTGTAGCTGTTACTATCAGAATGAATAATAATAACTAGAATGGGGAGATACAAGGCAATATAGACTAGTGAGATGTACCCACTAAGGCACAAACATATATAGTCTACAGTAACTGCATAAGTTATGTTTGACACACCCCCTAGACTATATAGGGGCAGTGCCTAATACGGGAAGAAGCAGCTCAGGGCGGCACTACTAGTCCAGCCTCTGAGACAATGGTCTAAAGACCAGTCACAAGGAGTACAGACAAGGCAAGAGCAAGACCAGGGCAGCAATACTAGTCCAGCCACTGGGAGAGGCCACAAGGCCAGTCAGGGTAAAATATATATATAGAAAGGATAGTACAAAGTCAAGGCCCTAGCAAGTGAAAGGCTACAGGAACAAGACCTAGCTGTACACAGCGCCGCTGATGATCTTTAGGTGCAAGCGCCTTCGTAAAGATATCAGCTGTGTTGGCACCGGAGGCCAAGTGTACTACGCGCGCTTGGCGGCGCTGCTGGAGCTCACACAGGAGGAAGTACCGCAGCTGGATGTGCTTCGCTCTGCTCTCGAGTCGAGGCTCATGACACAGGAGGATCATGGCCCTGTTGTCAGCGTACAGGACCGGGGCAGAGCTAGGCCACTCACCTAAGTCAGTGAGCAAGAAGGTCAGCCAGCGGAGCTCCTGTGCCGCCATGGCACCAGCGTAGATCTCGGCCTCACAGATGGACTGGGCAACAGACGAGGAGCGGGTAGCTCTCCATGAGACAACACCTGAACCAAGGCTGAAGCAGTAGCCCTGCGAGGACCTGAGGGTCTCGGCGTCGTCTACCCAAGAAGCGTCTGTGTGTCCAGTAAGGACCACTGGCCTGCGTCCTCCTAGCACTAACCCCATGCCCGATGTACTTGCAAGATAACGCAAAACCCTCTTAGCGGCAAACCAGTGCTGAGGTCGGTGTCTGCCTATAACCACAAAGCGAGCCAGGATGCTAAGAGGGTATGCGAGATCTGGGCGAGTGCAAGTCATCAGGTACATGAGGCAACCCACCAGCTCTGCGTAAGGACCACTGGGCTCTGCCAACTCCTTAGGAAGTGGAGCAGAGAGCCTGTGGTCTAGAGGCACAGGAGTGGGCTGTGCGGAGGAGAACTGAAGGCCGAACCTCTGAAGGACCTGGCGCACCAAGTGTGACTGAGTCAAAGTGATGGTGCGCGCTGCTCTATCTCTGGAGATCTGCAAGCCAAGGTAGTGGCGCAGTTCTCCAAGGTCAGTGCAGGTGTGTCTCTTCAGCAGCTCTGCCTTCACGGAGGCCAGTGCATCCCTGTCTGCCATGGCGAAGACTAGGTCGTCTACGTAAACAAGAATGTACAACGGAGTCTGGCCAACACGAACGAAGAGCGAGGGGTCTGCAGAGGACGGAAAGAACTGCAGGTCAGCAAGCGTAGCACGCAGCGTGTCGTGCCACTCACGGGGAGCCTGCCGCAGGCCGTAGACGGGGCGCCGCAGGAGCCATTGGGTCCCAGGAGGGAAGGTACCAGTGAAGCCCTGAGGGCAGCGCAGGTAGACCTGCTCGTGTAGACTGCCCTGAAGAAACGCAGTGGAGAAGTCGAGGGAGTGTAAATCGTAGTCACGCTGAGCTGCTACGTGTAGCAGCACCCGAAGAGTAGTCATCTTCGGGGTCAGAGTGAAGGTCTGGAAGAAGTCCACCCCTTCACGCTGACTGAAACCTCTAGCCACGTAGTGCGCCTTGAACACAGGCGGCTCTCCAGGAGGGCGCTTCACCTTGAAGAGCCAGCGGCCATCGACTACGTTCACCCCAGGTGGGGGAACTGCGTCGACGTAGGTGCCAGTGGATCTCCAAGATGCCATCTCCTGCTCCATGGCAGCTATCAACTGAGAGGCCCAGGGTCCCGAGACCGCCTCAGCGTAAGTGCGAGGGGTCGGGATGTCAAAAGCGTCGGGGTCACCCTCAGGGAGTAGAAGCATAGAGCAGAGGTGGGGAGCAGCCTCGGACAGGAAAGCAAGCTCGTACTGGCGGTCCTCCAGGACGTCATTGCCGAGGGGAGGAGCACCCCCGACAGACGGAGGACAGGCAGGGTCAGAGACCAAAGCGGTGACGTAGTCAAGGCGGCGTGTAGAGGCGAAGTCAACGACCGCAGCGACAAGGGCGTCAAGACTCGAAACCGGAATAGACGGGTCGGTAACGAGAGAGGCCAAGGACCCGAGGAACACGAGGACGAGCGGCACGCAGGTAGTCAGACAGAGGGGGGGGAGCAACGACAAGGGAGGACGGAGGGGGCGACGGGAGAAGGGGAGGACGAGACGCGTGGGAATGAAGCAACATAGGGTGAGAGCGCGAGACAGGGGAGATAGGTCGAGCACGGGAGGGACGGCGAGACCAGACGTGAGACGGAGGAGTCAGATCAGGGGACAGTGGAGGGGACACAAGACGGGAACGTGGGGGGAAACGGGCCGGAGACGAGTCCGGAGGAGGGAACACAGGGCCGTAGACAGGAGGAGGAGGAGGCACAGGCACGGGGTTAGAGGACGGAAGGCCGAGCAGGCGAAGAGCGGACACCGGCGGGGACTGCTGCGGCGGCGGTATGACACCGACACCGAGACCGCAAGCTGCCTGGTGGCTACCTCCAGAACACTCCACACCAGCACCCCAAGAGGCAACGAATTGCTGCGGGGACGGCTGCGGCGGCGGCGGTTGCGGTGCCGACGGCTGCGATAGCTGTGGCGACGGCGGCTGCGACAGTGGTGGCGACGACGGCTGCAGAGGCGGCGGAGGAGGAGACACCTGAGAAGGGGCAGGTGGCGAGGACTGCGCAGCAGGACCACCAGAGTCAGCAGACTCCTCAACCTGGACAACCGACGGAAGTGGGGTGACGTGGGACACACCAGAGGGGGCAGGATGGGGAGGGGGAGGAGGAGGGGCGGCGACGACCGGGGAAGGGGTGACCAGGAACAGGGGGGGGGTAACAGGGGTACCGCGGTGGGGGAAGCGGCGGAAGAAGGAGACGGACTCGTCAAAGGTGACGTCGTGGGAGTGAAAGAACCGGTGAGACGGCGGGTGGTAGAAGTGCTAGTCAGACGCGTCAAGGGGGAAGCCGAGGAAGACACTGGGAAGGGTGCGGGCAGTGAGCTTGTCCATGCCAGAGGCACGAACGTGAGCAAGGCAACCCCAGACGTGAAACACAGACGCGTCACCAGGGGACCCTGACCAAAGAAGGGTCGGTGAAACCTGAGGTTGCTGGGGGTGCGGCCACAGGTTAAGCTGGTGAGTGGCGTAGCGAACGGCGAACGGCCACAGAAAATGGGGTGCACCGGCATGGATCATGGAGGTGCGAGCCACCTCCATGACCAAACCGATGCGTAGCTCAGCAACCCCATTCTGCTGCAAGGAGTCCGGCAAGGTGAACGTCTGGGTGATGCCCTCCGCATGACAGAAACGACCAAGGACACCAGAGGCAAACTCGCCACCACGGTCGGAGTGGAGGCGCAAGACAGGGAGACCGCAGCGGACATGCGCAGCGATGACCCACGGGATAAGAACGTCAGGCACGTCGGCCTTCCGCTCCAGGGGGAACACAGTGGTGTAGCGCGTGTAGTTGTCGACAAGCACTAGGAAGTAGTGCTCTCGATGCGGCCCATGGACAGGGGCGGGGCCCCAGACGTCCATGTGCAGAGTCTGTAGCGGTGCTGCGGTAGGGGGAAACGAGGAGGAGTGAGGGGCACGGCGGAGCCGGCCCAAGACACAGGGCGTGCAAGGTGGGGCTGGGGAGGAGGGAAACTCGGGGAACGACCCGGGGAGGCCTAGGACGAGACCGTGCTGTGACATGTGACACAGACGCAGGAGCACAGGGTGACCTAGGCGGTGGTGCCAGAGAATGGTCGGGTGGGTGAGAGACCGACAGGAGCAGGCAGCAGCAATCGTAGGAGACGCAGCCACCTGAGGGGGGGTCCCAGCCGGGGGGGTCACTGTGTCCAGTGTGAAAAGACCGGACACCGGGTCCTGTGGGAACGTGGACAGGGGGGCACCAGTGGCGGCCTCGGTACAGACAGCATAACGTATGTGTCCAGTGAATGTAGTGGTGACGCCAAGGTCCTGAAGGCAGCCGACACCAACTAGGTTCCTGGAGAAGGAAGGGATGTGCAGATCTGTGAGCGAGCCCGAAGGAACCGCCGGGCAAGGGAGGGTGGTGGAACTGCGGGCGACTACAGGGCCGGAGGAGGGGTCAGCAAGAGAGACTGCGGTAGGGACAGGAAGCGATGTCAACGTGGTGGAGTCGCGGAAGAAGCACCGGGAAGCGCCAGAGTCGAGGGTGAAGGAGAGCGCGGCAGTGGCGCCCGGAGGCGAAGCAGTGACGGAAGCACCAAGGCTATACAAAGCAAGGGATCCTACGCCTGACGCAGCAGGGGAGTCTAAGCAAGGCACACCTACACTAGGCAACAAGGGGTAATAAGACGAAAGCACACTAGAGTCATCAGCATACATCACATGCAGAGTAGTAACAATCTCATCGATATCCTGATAAAAAATCTGAACCCTACGACGAAGCAAGCTGTGCCAGTCTGGGAGCTCGGGCGACGGGTCGAAGCGCTGACGAAACAGGTCGTCAAGGCAACAGAAACAGCGGACGGAGGTGTGACCGATCTTACCACAAACGAAGCCACGGCGAGGACTGGTCTGGAGCAGGTCCTGACAGCGCGCGTCACCTGAACCACCACCCGGCAGCCCACCATGCGCACCACCACCACGTCCAGCGCTACCACCAGCGCCAGTGCACCCGGGCGGGAGACCACTCGCCCCTCTCTGCTGCTGCTGCGACTGCTGGGGGTGCTGCGACTGCTGCGGCTGCTGCTACTGCTGCGGCTGACGCGGGTCCAGCTGCAACACTGGCGGCTGCGGAGACGGCTGCTCGGCTGCACATGTCAGGGTCCCCTCGTCCGCACCACCGCCGGAAGACCCAGCTCCACCACCACCTACACCTGCACCCCCACCCCCGCCACCACGCCCAGCCTTGAGGCGGCGACCCTTCCCCGAACGGACCTGTGTTACAGCGGCAGTCTCAGCCACAGCAGCAGAACCGTCGGAGAAGGTGCACTGAGCGGGGGTGCAACCCTGAAAGATAGGGACCGGCACAGTACCGCTGGTTTGAGCGATAGAGCAGTGGCGGGCCTCTATAGCGGACAGGGTGTCAACAAAGTCAGTGAGGGTGAGGTCTGCAGGGTGGACGCTAAGGAAGTGGTCACGGGCAGTGGCAAGACGGTCAGGAAGGTGGGTGGCTAGCAGGTAGAGAGTAGAGGTGAGGGGCGGCTGGTGGGCTAGAAGTTGTGTGTCAGTGCAGGTAGCACGCCAGGTCTCATCTATAGTGCGCAGGTGAGCGGCCAGGTCGGCGACAGTGGGGAACGACGCAAGGTCAGGGAAGAGCATGGGGAGGATTAGGCGACCTACCGAGGCAGCATGCGGGGTGGAATAGCGCTGGACAACAGCATCTAGGAAAGCCTGGGCAGTGGTGATAGACCTGAAGCGAGGTCGCTCGGACTGGGGGAGGGCATTGCTAATAGCAAGCTGTGCAACAGCGTCACGGGACAGCCAAACAGAGCGAGCAAGGGCAGCGGCCGCAGCGGACTCACGCTCAGCAGACAAGGGGTCAGGAGACAATGCAACGGGGGGGTCAGGGCAGGGGAGGGTACCATCAAGATGGACAGACAGCGAGTGGCCATCCTGCCGCTGACCAGTGAGGTGGCGACGGAGGTCAGCAAGCCACGCATCAAACTCAATCGGCTGGCCCTCAGCATCAAAGCGAAGCACCTCCGCCATCAGTGACAATAGAGGGTAGTGTAGAGCAGTACAGTGCGATGCAGTATGGTGCAATGCGGGGCAGTGCAGTGCAGTGCGGTACAGTGTGGTGTAGTGCGGTATAGTGCAGTGCAGTGCGGTATAGTGCTGTACAGTGCGGTGCAGTGCGGTGCAAAGCGGTGCAGTACGGTACCGGGGGTTTCGCAGGGCGGTGCTGATCGGGAAGAACGGGCCGAACCCGAGGCGGCGGCGCGAATGCAGGGGCCGGCTAGGAGCTGGCGCGACGGCGCGAATGCAGGGGCCGGCTAGGAGCTGGCACGACGACGAGTAGAGGCGGCCACGACGGCGGGTAGACACGGCCACGACGGCGGCCAGGGACAACCGCGACGGCGGCTAGGGGCGGCCGCGACGGCGAGGAGCAGGCGCGACGGCGGCTAGGGGCGGGCGCGACGGCGAGGGGCGGCCGTGGGACGGCGGGAAACGGCCGCGACGGCGGCTAGAGGCAGCCGCGACAGCTCAGGGTGGCCGCGACGACAGCTGGGGGCGACCGCGATGGCGAGTGGGTCGGCTAGGGGCGGGCGCGAACGGCCAGAGGGCCAGCTAGGGGCGGGCACGAACGGCCAGGGGGTCGGCTAGGGGCGGGCGCGAACGGCCCGGGGGCTGGCTAGGAGCGGGCGCGAACGGCCAGGGGGCCGGTTAGGAGCGGGCGCGAAACGGCTAGGGCGCCGGCTAGGAGGGGCTCGACGGCCAGGGGGTCGGCTAGAAGCGGGCGCGGCGGCCAGGGGGCCAGCTAGGGGCGGGCGCGAACGACCAGGGGGCCAGCTAGGGGCGGGCGCGACGGCCAGGGGGCCAGCTAGGGGCGGGCGCGACGGCCAGGGGGTCGGCTAGGGGCGGGCGCGATGGCCAGGGGGCCAGCTAGGGGCGGGCGCGACGGCCAGGGGGCCGGCTAGGGGCGGACGCGACGGCCAGGGGGCCAGCTAGGGGCGGGCGCGACAGCCAGGGGGCCAGCTAGGGGCGGGCGTGAACGACCAGGGGCCAGCTAGGGGCGTGCGCGACGGCCAGGAGGCCAGCTAGGGGCGGGCGCGACGGCCAGGGGGCCGACTAGGGGTGGGCGCGACGGCCAGGGGGCCAGCTAGGGGCGGGCGCGACGGCCAGGGGGCCAGCTAGGGGCGGGCGCGACGGCCAGGGGGCCAGCTAGGGGCGGGCGGGACAGCCAGGGGGCTAGCTAGGGGCGGGCGCGAACGGCCAGGGGCCAGCTAGGGGCGGGCGCGACAGCCAGGAGGCCGGCTAGGGGCGGACGCGACAGCCAGGGGGCCAGCTAGGGGCGGACGCGACGGCCAGGGGGCCAGCTAGGGGCGGGCACGACGGCCAGGGGGCCAGCTAGGGGCGGGCGCGACGGCCAGAGGGCCGGATAGGGGCGGACGCGACGGCCAGGGGGCCAGCTAGGGGTGGGCGCGACGGCGGCTAGGGCCTAGGGGCGGAAGCGTGGCCGGGCTAGGGGGGGGGGGGGGACCTAACCTACTATGATACCATATCAGAATGAATAATAATAACTAGAATGGGAAGATACAAGGCAATATAGAATAGTGAGCGGTACCCACTACGGCACAAACATATATAGTCTACAGTAACTGCATAAGTTATGTTTGACAGTTACTGCCCCCGCTGCTGTTGCTGTATCTGTGCAGTGGTGCAATGCTGGCAGAAGTAGCTGCAGTAGGAGAGGCTGTTGATGCTTTGCTGTAGTGATCCTGCTTGTATGCTTGCTATTAAGAAGCAGCTGAAATTGTAGAAGCTGTTAACTGCGCAGTGGACAGGGTGATGGCATTAGTACCCTGACTCAAACAGGGTATTGACTATTTTTTTATGAATTCACCCTGATTTCAAAGGTTGTTGAAAATTCCACCCCTGGAGGCAGGGTAATTCTGTAGCGGTACCCTGATTCCCAAGGGTGCCTCTAAACCAATTTTGGGCCCTGGGCGCACGGGGCTGGCGGGGTGCGACGGGGCCAGCAGGGCTAGCGGGGCCTAGCGGGGCTGGCGGGGCGCGACGGGGCCAGCGGGGCTAGCGGGGCCTAGCAGGCTGGTGGGGAGAGAAGGGCCAGCGGGGCTAGCGGGGCCAGCGGGGCGCGACGGGGCCAGCGAGGCTAGCGGGGCCTAGCGGGGCTGGCAGGGCGCACGGGGCTGGCGGGGTGCTACGGGGCCAGCAGGGCGCACGGGGCCAGGAGGCCGCTAACGGGGCTAGCGGGGCGCTGAGGGGCCGAGGGGGGGCACGAAGGGGCTAGCGTGGCGCTAAGGGGCAGCTAGGACTAGGCCTAAGTCGGAAGCGCTGGTGGGCGGGGAGACCTAACCTAGCGTGATACCATGTGAACGTGAGAACAAGTGACTAGAATGAGGTGGTGCAAGAGGATATAACCTAAGGGGTTGTACTCTATATAAGCATGCACCTAGCTAGCCTATAACATATACAAATTGTATGTTGACAGGGTGCTCTCTGTCAAACATCTGTATTTGTTATGTTTGTATAGACTGTATAGGGTTACCGCTTAGAGGGTACAACACTTAGGTATATTTGTGTGTACTCTCATCTTTACCATTTATTCAATTATTCTGATATGGTATCAGAGCTGGGGAGCAGGCCCCCTAGCGCCCCTCCTGGGCCCCGTCGCGCTCCTCCCAGGCCCCGTAGCGCCCCTCCTGGGCTCTGTCGCGCCCCTCCTGGGCCCCGTCCCGCCCCTCCCAGGCCCCGTCGCGCCCCTCCGTGGCTCCGTAGCGCCCCTACTGGGCCCCGTCGCGCCCTCCCTGGGCCCTGTAGCGCCCCTCCTGGGCCCCGTCGCACCCTGCCCGACCCCGTCGCAGCCGCCCGGCCCCGTCGCGCCCGCCCGGCGCCGTCGCAGCCGCCCGGCCCCGTCGCGCCCGCCCGGCGCCGTCGCACCCGCCCGGCCCCGTCGCGCCCGCCCGGCCCCGTCGCAGCCGCCTGGCCCCGTCGCGCCCGCCCGGCCCCGTCGCAGCCGCCTAGCCCCGTCACCCTTGCCTGGCCTCGTCGCAGCCGTCCGGCCCCGTCGCACCTGCCCGGCCCCGTTGCACCCTGCCCGGCCCCGTCGCAGCCGCCTGGCCCCGTCGCGCCCGCCCAGCCCCGTCGCAGCCGCCTGGCCCCGTCGCCCTTGCCTGGCCCCGTCGCAGCCGTCCGGCCCCGTCGCACCTGCCCGGCCCCGTCGCACCCTGCCCGGCCCCGTCGCAGCCGCCCGGCCCCATCGCACCCGCCCGGCCGCCGTCCCGCTCGCCCGGCCCCGTCGCACCGGCCCGGCCCTGCCGCACTCGCCAGGCCCCGTCGCCCCAGCCCGGCCCCGTCGCGCCCGCTCGGCCCCGTCGCCCCGTCCCGGCCCTGTCGCACCAGCCCGGTCCCGTCGCGCCCGCCCGGCCCCGTCGGGCCAGCCCCGGCCCCGTCCTCCGCACTGGTACGGTTCCCCCCCCCCCCCACCCCGCCCTGCCCCGTGCCGCCCCGCACCACACTGTACTGCCTGGCACCGCACTACACCGCACTACACCGCACTGCACCGCACTGCACCGCATTGTACCGCACTGCACCGCACTGCACCGCACTGCACCGCACTGCACCGCCCTGCACCGCACTGCACCGCACTGCACCGCCCTGCACCACACTGGACTGTTCCTGATGGCGGCGGAGCTTCGCTTCGACGCTGAAGGTCAGCCCCTAGAGTTCGAGGCGTGGCTTGCCGACCTCCGCCGCCAACTCACTGGTCAGCGGCAGGATGGTGAACCGCTTTCCGCACACCTTGACGGTACGCTCCCCTGCCCAGACCCCCCTGCTATCCTGCCCGCTGACCCCACACCCACTGAGCGTGAGTCTACTGCTGCCACTGCCCGTGCGCGCTCTGTCTGGCTTTCTCGCGATGCTGTTGCCCAGCTTGCCATTAGCAACGCCCTTCCCCCATCCGAGCGTCCTCGCTTTAGGTCTCTCACTACTGCTCAGGCATACTTAGATGCTGTGATCAAGCGCTATTCCACCCCTCCGGCTGCCTCGGTGGGTCGCCTGATCCTTCCGATGCTCTTTCCTGACCTTGCATCTTTCCCCACTGTCTCTGACCTCGCTGCCCACCTGCGCTCGATAGATGAGACCTAGCGCGCTGCCTGCACTGACGCCCAGCTTAGAGCCCACCAGCCGCCCATTACCTCTACCCTCTATCTGCTTGCCACTCGCCTCCCTGACCGCCTTGCTGTTGCCCGCGACCGCTTTCTTAGCGTTCACCCCGCAGACCTCACCCTCACTGACTTTGTAGACACCCTGACTGTGATAGAGACCCGTCACCGCTCCATCGCCCAGGCGAGCGGTGTCGTGCCGGTCCCTATCTTTCAGGGTTGTGCCCCCGCTCAGTGCATCTTCTCCGACGGCTCTGCCGCAATGGCTGAGACTGCTGCTGCAGCGCAGGTCCGTTCGGGGAAGGGCCGCCGCCCCAAGGCTGGGCGCGGCGGAGGAGGCGGCGGGGGTGCGGGCGGGGGTAGTGGTGGGGTCGGGTCGCCTGGTGCTGGAGTGGACGAGGGGACCCTGCCCAGTTCAGCTGAGTCGCCGCCCCTGCAGGTGCAGCAGCCGCCGCAGTCGCAGCCTTCGCAGCAGCCGAAGCAGCCGCCGCAGACGCGGCAGCCGAGTGTCCTTCCGCCAGGGTGGCCCGGCGCTGGCGGTGGCCGGGCGCGTGGTGGTGTGCCGCGTGGTGGCTCTGCCGGCAGGCGTTGTCAGTACCAGATCCAGACCGGTCCTCGCCGCGGCTTCGTTTGCGGTAAGATCGGTCACTCCACTCCCCGTTGTTTTCGTCGCCTGGACGACCACTTTCGTCAGCGCTTCGGCCCGTCGCCAGACCTCCCGGACTGGCACAGTTTGCTTAGACGTCAGATTCAGATTTTTGATATGGACATGGATGCCATTGTTTCCGCTCTGCATGTGATGTATGCTGATGACTCTAGTGTGCTTCCCGCTTATTACTCACTGTTGCCTAGTGTAGATGTGCCTAGCTTAGCCTCCCCTGCTGCGTCAGGCGTAGGATCCCCTGCTTTGTGTAGTCTTGGTGCTTCCGCCGTCGTTCCGTCGCCAGACCCCTCGTCTTCGCTGTCCTTCACCCTGGACTCTGGCGCCTCTCGGTGTTTCTTCCGCGACTCCACCACCCTGACGCCGCTTCCTGTTCCTGCTGCCGTTTCTCTTGCTGACCCCTCCGGCGGTCCGGTAGTCCCCCGCAGTTCCACCACCCTTCCCTGTCCGGCGGTTCCTTCGGGTTCTCTTACAGGTCTGCATATCCCCTCGTTCTCCAGGAACCTAGTTGGTGTCGGCTGCCTCCAGGACCTTGGCGTCACCACTACGTTCCCTGGTCACGAGCGGTATGGTGTCTGTACCGAGGCCGCCACTGGTGCCCCCCTGTCCACGTTCCCCCAGGACCCAGTGTCCGGCCTGTTCACTCTGGACACCGTTACCCCCCCGGCTGGAGCGCCCCCTCAGGTGGCTGCGTCTACCAAGGTTGCTGCTGCCTGCTCCTATCGCTCCCTCACTCACCCGACCCTCCTGTGGCACCACCGCCTAGGTCACCCTGCGCTCCCGCGTCTGCGTCACATGTCTCAGCACGGTCTCGTCCTTGGTCTCCCAGGTTCGCTCCCCGCGTTTCCCTCCTCTCCAGCCCCACCTTGCACGCCTTGTGTCGAGGGTCGGCTTCGCCGTGCCCCTCACTCCTCCTCGTTTCCCCCTACTGCCGCGCCGCTGCAGACCCTGCACTTGGACGTCTGGGGCCCCGCCCCCGTCCCTGGGCCGCGTCGAGAGCGCTACTTCCTTGTGCTTGTCGACGACTTCACTCGTTACACCACAGTCTTTCCACTGGAGCGCAAGGCCGACGTGCCTGACGCTCTCATCCCCTGGCTTGTCTCTGCGCGTGTCCACCGCGGTCTCCCTGTCTTGCGTCTTCACTCAGACCGTGGTGGCGAGTTTGCCTCCGGTGTCCTTGGTCGCTTTTGTCGTGCGTAGGGCATCACCCAGACGTTCACCCTACCGGACTCCCCACAGCAGAATGGGGTCGCTGAGCGACGCATCGGTTTGGTCATGGAGGTCGCTCGCACTTCCATGATCCATGCCGGTGCACCCCATTTTCTGTGGCCGTTCGCTGTGCGCTACGCTTCTCACCAGCTTAACCTGTGGCCGCACCCTCAGCAGCCGCAGGTTTCACCGACCCGTCTTTGGACTGGGTCTCCTGGTGACGCGTCTGCGTTCCACGTCTGGGGCTGCCTTGCTCACGTCCGTGCCTCCGGCACGGACAAGCTCACTGCCCGCACCCTTCCCTGCGTCTTTCTCGGTTTTCCCCTTGACGCGTCCGACTGGCACTTTTACCACCCGCCGTCTCACCGCTTCTTTCACTCTCGTGACGTCACCTTTGACGAGTCCGTCTCCTACTACCGCCGCTTTCCCCACCGTGGTCCCCCGGTTACCCCCCCCCTGTTCCTGGTCACCCCTTCCCCGGTAGTCCCTGCCCCCCCCCCTCCTCCTCCTCGTCCTGCCCCCTCTGGTGTGTCCCACGTTACCCCCCTTCCATCAGTGGACCCGGTTGAGGAGTCTTCTGACTCTGGTGGCCCTCCTGTTCAGTCCTCGCCGGCCGCCCCTCCCCTGGCGTCCCCTCCCCAGTCCCCTCCTCCACCGCCTCTGCCGCCACCGCCGCCGCCGCCGCCGCCGTCACAGCACCCGTTCGCTGACTCTGGGGGTGCTCGTCCCGGTAGCCCTGGGGGTGGTCCCTCTGGGGGTGCTGGTGTGGAGAGTGCCGGTGGTAGCCGAGGAGCAGCTTGCGGTCCAGGTGTCGCCGTTGTGCCGCCGCAGCAGCAGTCCCCGCCGGTGTCCGCCCTTCGCCTGCTCGGCCTTCCGTCCCCCGACCCTGCGTCGGTTCCTCCCCGACCGTCTCTTCCTCTTCCTGTCTACGGCCCTGTTTTTCCTCCGCCGGACTCGTCCCCGGCTCGTCTCCCCCCTCGTTCCCCTCCTGTGTCCCCTCCCCTGTCTCCTGACCCGACTCCTCCGTCGCACGTCTGGTCTCACCGCCCCTCCCGTGCTCGTCCTGCCTCGCCTGTCTTGCGCTCCCACCCTATGTTGCTTCGTTCCCACGCGTCTCGTCCTCCCCTTCTCCCGTCGCCTCCTCCGTCCTCCCTTGTTGTTGCGCCCCCCCCGCTGTCCGGCTACCTTCGTGCCACTCGTCCTCTCGTTCCTCGGGTCCTTGCCTCTCTCGTTACCGACCCGTCTGTTCCGGTCTCGTTCCTTGACGCTCTTGTCGCTGCTGTCGCTGACTTCGCCTCTACCCGCCGCCTTGACTACGCCACCGCTCTGGTCTCTGACCCTGCCTGTCCTCCGTCTGTCGGGGGTGCTCCTGCCCTTGGCAGTGACGTCCTGGAGGACCGCCAGTTCGAGCTTGCTTTCCTCTCCGAGGCTGCTCCCCATCTCTGTTCCATGCTGCTAGTCCCTGAGGGTGACCCAGACGCTTTCGACATCCCGACCCCTCGCACTTACGCTGAGGCGACTTCGGGACCCTAGGCCTCGCAGTGGATAGCTGCCATGGAGCAGGAGATGGCATCTTGGAGATCCACCGGCACCTTCGTCGACGCAGTTCCCCCGCCTGGGGTGAACGTAGTCGATGGCCGCTGGCTCTTCAAGGTGAAGCGCCCTCCTGGAGAGCCGCCTGTCTTCAAGGCGCGCTATGTGGCTAGAGGCTTCAGTCAGCGCGAGGGGGTGGACTTCTTCCAGACCTTCGCTCCGACCCCGAAGATGACTACTCTTCGGGTTTTGTTACACCTAGCTGCTCAGCGTGACTACGAGCTTCACTCCCTCGACTTCTCCACTGCCTTCCTTCAGGGCAGCCTACACGAGCTGGTCTACCTGCGTCGCCCTCAGGGCTTCACTGGCACCTTCCCTCCTGGGACCCAGTGGCTCCTGCGGCGCCCCGTCTACGGCCTGCGCCAGGCTCCCCGTGAGTGGCACGACACTCTCCGTGCTACCCTTGCTGACCTGCAGTTCTTTCCGTCTTCCGCAGACCCTTCACTCTTCGTTCGTGCTGGCCAGACTCCGTTCTACATCCTTGTTTACGTCGACGACCTGGTCTTTGCCACGGCAGACAGGGACGCACTGGCCTCCGTGAAGGCAGAGCTGCTGAAGAGACACACCTGCACTGACCTTGGAGAACTGCGCCGTTACCTTGGCTTGCAGATCTCCAGGGACAGAGCTGCGCGCACCATCACCCTGACTCAGTCACACTTGGTGCTCCAGGTCCTTCAGAGGTTCAGCCTTCAGTTCTCCTCTGCACAGCCCACCCCTCTGCCTGTAGACCACAGACTCTCCGCTCCAGTACCTGAGGAGTTGGTAGAGCCCAGCGGCCCCTACGCAGAGCTGGTGGGTTGCCTCATGTACCTGATGACTTGCACTCGCCCAGATCTCGCATACCCTCTCAGCATCCTGGCGCGCTTTGTGGCCACAGGCAGACACCGACCGCAGCACTGGTCTGCCGCTAAGAGGGTTCTCCGTTATCTTGCTAGTACATCGGGCATGGGGTTAGTGCTTGGAGGACGCAGGCCAGTGGTCCTTACTGGACACACAGACGCTTCGTGGGCAGACGACGCTGAGACACTCAGGTCTACCCAGGGCTACTGCTTCAGCCTTGGCTCAGGTGCCGTCTCGTGGAGAGCTACTCGCTCTTCGTCTGTTGCGCAGTCCAGCTGTGAGGCTGAGATCTACGCTGGTGCCATGGCGGCACAGGAGCTCCGCTGGCTGACCTTCTTGCTCACTGACTTAGATGAGCGGCCGAGCTCTGCCCCGGTCCTGTTCGCTGACAACAGGGCCATGATCCTCCTGTGTTAGGAGCCTCGACTCGAGGGCAGAGCGAAGCACATTCAGTTGCGGTACTTCCTCCTGCGTGAGCTACAGCAGCGACGTCAGGCTCGCGTAGTACACTTGGCCTCAGGTGCCAACACAGCTGATATCTTTACGAAGGCGCTTGCGCCTAAAGATCATCAGCGGCACTGTGTACAGCTTGGTCTAGTTCCTGTTGCTTCTCACTTGCTAGGACCTTGACTTGTACTGTCCTTTATACCGTATTCCCCCGGATAAAACACCCATGGGTGGCAACAAATTTGGATGCAAAATTTAGTGGGGGTGTAATTAGTGGCACTTTTTGTACAACGCCCGGGGGCTATGGAATGACATTCTTCTATTACGAAACCAGGATTAAGATGTGTACTTCACTGACTTGTGCTGAGCCAATTTTGGATGATTCTTGCGCATAATCGCGTATACGCCGATGATGAGTATCCTTCTGCCATGTTGGAAGTGAAACTGTGCTACGTCACAGTTCTCCTGCGTTTTCCAGCCAATAGGGGCATGGTGTGACCTCGTGGTGGCAACCTCCACGCCACGACGTGCCAACAAACCTTTGCAAGAGGAATCTGCTGCAGATTCCTTCACGACCCAAACAGGGCCGACCAGCGCACGGATTCTCCCGTGCTGCATGGTCGTGAAGGCTCTATCGTGAGCGGCTCGAGTGAGGGAGTCGTCCACGTCCCCTCCATCCCCTCCAAGCCGCTCATGCTGAGGGTATAGGCAGTTCTCCCAACTCATTTCGATTTTTTGAGAGACGATGGCTTCAAAACGACCTCTGAAAGGGTTGTCGAGGGCATCCTTCCCCTCAGCTAGGATAGCTCCAACTCGCTATGGCAAATGGCTCGGGCCTCAACCGTCTTTTCACTCAGCGTGGCCCTTATGGCCAGCAAACCTTGTTCCGTCTTCCTGCTCGCCCTACCGTTACATCGCCACCCAGCAGCCCTATACCCACCGCTAGCGATGCCAGCACTCCTACGGCAGACGAGTCGACTGGCGCGACCGAAGGTCGTGCTCCTCTACCACGCGTCCACGTTCCAAGGTTCCCCTCACCGGTTCGGCACCGACGTGGTCCCTCTAGAATCGACGATAGTATTCCGCCGTCGCCGCGCAGCAGGATGACAAAGAAAAAACGACGGTCGTACACCGCGAAAGAGAAATTGTTCTGGCTGCATATGTCCGACTCACAACCTGACCTCTCTGTTCGTGGTTTGGCGAGGCTTGCAGGAGTGCAACCTGTGTCCATCAGGGAATGGAAGAGGGCGCACGAGCGGCTTCGCGTCGCGGCCGGCTGTCGTAGGCGTCTTGTCGGGGCCGGACGACCAGCGAAATTCCCAGCAATGGAGTGTGCCCTCTACCGCCAGTTTCTGAAGCACCGCGGCAAAGGACTCGCCGTCTCCGTCAAGCAGCTGCAGAAGTGGAGCCGCGCCTACATGCGACACCACCATCCCGACATCGACTGGCGCGCCTCCAGCAGGTGGACGTTTCGCTTTCGGGCCCGATGGGGCCTGACTCGTCGTGTTAAGACGAAGATGGGTCAGAAACTGGCCGACGGTAAGTCCGTCGTTTTACCGAACTCATTCACCCACTTCTGAATTCATGCAAAATAAAACGGTTCGTTGTTTTACCTGGCAGATATGCGCGAGAAATGCGAGAAATTTTGGGAATTCGTTCGCCAAATGCGCGTGCTCAACAAGTACAGCCTCGACCTCATCGTGAATGCGGACCAGACTCCACTCTTCATCGAAATGCCCCAGGAGAGGACGCTCGAGCACAAGGGGTCACGTACAGTCCATGTGAGGACCGCGGGCTACGAGAAAGAGAGGCTCACCGTTATGCTGGCGGTAACGGCGTCTGGTCTGAAGCTACCGGCCTACGTTATCTTCAAGAGGAAAACCCTCCCAAAGATTCAAGTCCCCCCCGGTAAGTGTGTGATGTCTAGCCCTCGGTTACTTGCCGTCTATCCTCATCGTCTCCTTACTGCGAGTCCGGTGTGCATGCAGGTGTTGTCATCCGAGCCCAGCCGAAGGGTTGGATGGACGACAGCCTAGTCCAGGACTGGACGACTCAAGTGCTCAACCCCTTCCTTCGACCTCTGCGAGACTCGAGGAACAAGCGTAAGGAGGCTCTCGTGATCCTAGACTCCTACAAAGGCCACCTCACACTGGCCGTCGGGCAGACTATGAAGCTGTGCAAGCTGACGCGTGCTGTGATCCCCGGCGGCTGCACCCCACTGGTGCAGCCGTTAGATGTTGCCGTTAACAAGTCCTTCAAGGCCGGTGTCAGGAGTGACTATGGCGGCTGGTTCGAGACTACTGGCATCGAGCAGAAGACAAAACACGGTGGGTCTTCTGTACCGCTGCTTCCGATTGTGTCAACTGTTTAATTGACACTGAATTCGCCTCTGCCGGCGGCTCCAAAACTTGATCCTGAATTTGCGTCATGTGATTCCATTCCCTGCAGGCAATCTCAAGAAGCCCCCAGCTGAGCTCATCCTCAAGTGGATTGCTCGCAGTTGGGCTGCAGTCCCAGAGGAGTTGATCCGCAAGTCGTTCAAGACTTGCGGCATCTCCAACGACTTGGGCGGCTCGGAGGACAATTTGATCCTGAGCCATCTCCGTGGCAAGCCGGAAGTGGAAGTTTTTGATGACGTGCATTTTGAAGAGGGCGAAGCAGACTACGTCAACCCCTTGTTCGACGACAGCCTCGAGCCTCCCACTGGAGACGCTGAAGACGACGAAGAAGACGTGGCAGAGGCCTTTGAAGAGGATGCAGCAGAGGAGGAAAGGGAATGGCCAGCAGAGGGCATTGCTGATGACGCGGACGACGGGTGGTGGGAAGAGTTTGCAGAGGGTAGCGACGTGGAGATGTGGGTTGCAGGTGACGACGAAGATGAATCTGAAGATGATGTAGACGAGTACTAGGAGCGGCCGTCCATATCATGGGGCCTGTAAGATCCCAACCACCATGCTAATAGTGATCATAGTGTAGACGTAGGGAGTAGACCATGGTGTTTAGTGCTAACTCCTGATATTTTAGACTGTAGGACAGTCTCTGCAATGTTAAAACTATATTGTTCATAGCCCCAAGCTGTAGAAATTGAAGGTAAAGAAGCTGGGGGGTGGTGTATTGGATTCATGTTGAAAAGTAGGGTGGTATAAATATCCAGTTTAATTAAGCACCCAGGTCCGCCCAAACCACCCATGAGTGATCAATTCCGGCGGGTGTTTTATCCGGGGGAATACGGTATGTATACTCAGACTGGACTTGTGTCCTCTCCCAGTGGCTGGACTAGTAGTGCCGCCCTGGTCTTGTTCTTGCCTTGTCTGTACTCCTTCTGACTGGTCTCTCAGACCCTTGTCTCAGAGGTTGGACTAGTAGTGCCGCCCTGAGCTGCTTGTTTAGGGTATTCCCCTATGCAGTCTAGGGGGTGTGTCAAACATCTATATTTGTTATGTTTGTATAGACTGTATAGGGTTACCGCTTAGAGGGTACAACACTTAGGTATATTTGTGTGTACTCTCATCTTTACCATTTATTCAATTATTCTGATACTCTCCTGGAACCCTCAATAAGAGGGTGTATAAATGCGGATTCTTCAATAGAACACCCTCCCCAGATATAACACCAGTGGGTGCTTAATTTCGGCAGGTGTTATACCCGGGGGATAACGGTATGTCTTTTGGCGCTGAGAAATAGGCTCCTTAGGCTTTCACTGGAAGTAGCACAGTATCCACTCCATGGACGACAATTGACGGGGTCATGTACATGTTTCCAAGGACCACTCGCGCTCCCAGTGTGTCCTCCGGTCGGGCTATGCGCAGCCAGAAGTCTGTTTTATTCTTCTTTAGCGGTTTGTTGCCGTCGAGTGTTTGCAACTGTAGAAGGGCCCGGAAAAGAATGTGGGAGAGAGAGATAGATGGATCAGCCACAGTTGGTTTTGCAACTACACATGATGCTAGACAAAAGTAGGACGAAAGACACGGAGAGTCAAGGGGAGGGAGTAAGGAGGGGGGCGTGCAATAGGCAAGCAGAGGGATTCTCAGCTCCCTGGATAATTTTGCCTACAGCTCACCTGAAATCCATTCCCAAGGGCCTTGAGGTCATCAAATTCCAGCCGACGTGGCAGCACGTGATAGGCCATGACCTGTTTCAAAACGGTTGGCTTCCTCCTCAGCCCTCCGAACCGCACGGTTTTGGGCATGCGGAAAAAGGCACCATTGGTTGGCGCGAAGATGGTAACGTTGCTGGTAACAAGAGTGTTCATTAGAGTCTCAATCAAACCTGCAATATGAAGGAATAATAACGCACAGGATTAAACAAAGAAAAATCCAGTTATGTCACAAATCAACATCAGGAAAGGTAAGCAAACGGGCGCGTCCGCCGTGACTTGAAAGGGTTACAACTTAAGAACTTGAAACTGAGTTGGCTTTTGAGAATTCTCAAGTTACAAGCTTGCAACTCACCACTTCCCCTGATGCCCGTCACAGTTCCTGTGAATTTCCGCTGCTCCAAAAACTCCAAAACGCCGCTCACTTTAGCCAGCGCAGCTTGCTGCTCCGCTGCCAGGTTAGACTCGGGGGTTCCAGTCGCCGGTTGCCCTCCAGACCCGGATTCGCCCCCTCCGCTGGTACTTCCGTTCCCACTGCTGCTTCCGGCCCCTCCGCCATTGCTTCCGGTCTCTCCAGTGGCAGTTCCGTTCCCGGTGGTAGTTCCGTTACCACTACTCGTTTGCCCTCCACTGCTTGACCCCCCTCCAGTGGTACCTTTACCCCCCGACCCTGTGTTCCCGGCACCAGATCCCGAACCAGTCGAACCTCCCGCCCCACCCCTCCCACTGCCAGTCACAGTTCCCCCCGAACCTGCACCCGACCCTGCACCCGAGCCTGAACCCGAGCCTCCATCCGAGCCTGCATCCGGCCCCTTACCTCTCCCACCACCATCCCCCTTTCCTGGTTTTTGCGTTCCTCCGCCTTTCCCCGGACCTAGTCCCGGGCCTCTCCATTCTCCCCTCCCCGGACCTGTCCAAACCCACCAGCGAGAGTAGATGCGCATCGATTCCAACACTCCAGGATCAATGGTCGGCCATTTCCCCCAGAATTGTTCACTCAACGTCCGATTGTCCGACCCTGAGCCACTGCCCCCATTTCCCGAGCCACAACCAGTTCCTGTCCCCTTTCCCGAGCCTGAACCAGTGCCTTTTCCTTCTCCCGTGCCGCAACCAGTGCCCGTCCCTTTCCCCGAACCTGAACCACTGCCTGTCCCTTTTCCCGAGCCTGAACCACTGCCAGTCCCTTTCCCCGAACCTGAGCCAGTGCCCGTCCCTTTTCCCGAGCCTGGACCAGTGCCCGTCCCTTTCCCCGAGCCTGAACCAGTGCCCGTTCCTTTCCCCGAGCCTGAACCAGTGCCCGTTCCTTTTCCCGAGCCACTTCCTGTCCCCTTCCCCGAGCCTGTGCCCGTCCCTTTCCCCGAGCCACTGCCAGTCCCTTTCCCCGAGCCATTTCCCGTTCCTTTTCCCGAGCCAGTCCCTGTACCCTTTCCCGAACCACTGCCAGTTCCTTTTCCCGAGCCTGTCCCCGTCCCTTTCCCCGAGCCTGCACCCGTTCCTTTCCCCGAGCCTGTGCCAGTCCCTTTCCCCGAGCCTGCACCCGTCCCTTTCCCCGAACCTGTGCCACTCCCTTTCCCCGAGCCTGCACCCGTCCCTTTCCCCGAGCCTGTTCCAGTCGCGGTCCCTTTCCCGGAACCACTTCCCCTGGCAAATTTGCCGACTCTAGTCAATTTCCCCTTGCCGGCCGCTTCCGTCGTTGCCAAGAGACCGATCGTGCGATCCAGGCGGTTCGTGCGATCTGGACCGTCCGCAGGAGAGGATTTCACGGGGAGGAGCGATCTAGCGCGGAGCTGTGTTCCTCTAACGGTATCGGAGCCATCGCCGGGCGATGTGCTTATACCGAGCGACGTGCTTGAATTGAGAGAGGCAGCGATAACGACACCCACAGCTTCGGTATTGCGCCGCCCGGAAGGAGTCGCTTGAACGGCGAGCCGCTGTTGCCGCTCGGACGGAGTGGCTGCTACGGTGCCGGGAAGTGACGGCGCCGCGATGAGAGCCCGGAGGAGCAGGGAGAGCAGGAGAACGGCGATTAAACGTGAACGTGAATTGCGGCGGTCGATTGGAGCGGCGAACCGCTGCTGCCGATGCGCCTCGGACGCCATGGCTCTGTGGAAAGTGGAGAGACCGCGGTAGATAGATCTTTCCTGCCGTACAAGGGAGTCTTAATCTGCCGCAGGAACAAATGCCGCAGGAGAGAAGACTAGTTTGGTGATGCTCCCGCGCTTCGGATATGTCACGGGGAGTGGCGGAGTGTGGGGCGGAGTAAGTCGCGGACGTGGAGTGTGACGCGGAGAGTGGCGCGGGTGCGACGCGGAGTGAGACGCGGAGTGAGACGCGGGCTGGAGAAACACGCAACTGATGATCTCTAGGCCAATGAATCTATGAGGTCTCTCAGGTCGACGACTTCTATGTCGAACAAGACGATATTGCGGTGGCCCAGTGAAAAACAACGGCGATCGATCTCGGCCGAACACGAACTGGCGGCGGCATCGCGGCGTCGATTTGGGGAGGAATCGAAGCTTCTTGAAAAGAGTTTCTTGAAAAGCTTTACAAGCGATCGACAGAGACTAAAGCGACGACTTCGCAAGGAGCAACGTAGAAGGAGAATATTCGAAAAGCGGGCACTACAAGAAAGAGCCACTAAATGCGGAGAAACGGCGGAAGGAGACGAAAGGCCCCGAGTCCCTCGGCACACCTCAGGCAAGAAGATATGCCGAATCACCGACGCCATGGCGACAGGTGACGACCTTGCTACCGCTCGGCACACCTCTCGTGAGAAGATAGTGCGCCGAGTCACCAACACCATGGCGACGCGACGAGTGAAGTACGAATCGTACACCTAGTGTCAGTTAGCATACACCTAATACGGTGCAGCAGCTGACGTGTATCGGAGGAAGCGGTTCGGTTATCAGGCAACGAGTGCAGCGAGGTAACGGACTGGTGCCACGCGACTCGACTCTACGAGAGTGGTACCACGTGAGGTGCCGCACGACTCGACTCTTGTCGGCAATTCAGTCTTGAAGGCTTTAGGTAGTTCGGGGGCAATGTGAGATGAGAAGCTCTGAGAAGCGATGACATGGGATGGGATCATGGGATGCCTATCCGCCGGAACTCTGGCTCCTGCCTGTGCGAGGAGAGGAGGGGAACTGAGGGGGGGAACTGTCGCCTCGCGTGGCGCTGGTACTCGCTACTGGGGCTCCGTTAGCCAAATCCGGCTGTGACCTAATTGACACCCCTTCCACTGGCACATCGAGCTGGTGCAACTGATGGAGTCCCCACCCCACCCCACAAGCAGGGAGGTGCAGCTGACAAAAAACTCCAGTAGCGAATAGAGTGGTTGGCATACGCAGGTGCCATATGTGCCAGCAAGCTAAACATGGGAGGGAAGGAACAAAAACGAGAGAGGAGGAAATAGCGCGCTTCAACGAAAATCAAGATTTTTTAAAACGGTCAATCATTTTTGCGCGCGATGTATGGCATGTCCTTTTTACCCAAAACGGTCAACCCCCCCAAAACTGTACCCGTTTTCCTGTTGGGTTCGGATGCCACTACGTTTTTTTGGGGCAACTGGTTTGGGCAGCATGTGTAGGGTCCAATAAGGAGTAATACTATAAACAATGACAGCACATTAAGGCTGCGGCATTCGGAAAAAGCACGCGCAATTATTTTGGGCACAACGTCTGGATTTCGACAAAATAGCGGGTAAGGGTTTCGATGAACTCAGATTCCGACGGGGAACTTTTCCAAAAACCAGGTTTGAATACGGATTCTGACGGGTGAATTTTGGCAGAACTGGTTGTGAACCCCGGATTTGACAAGTGATTTTTGACAGAATAGTGTGCTGAACACGGATTCTGACGGGTAGCTTTGGCTAGATACCCGGATCTGACGGGTGCCCAAAAAACCAAACGTAAGCCCCGATTTTTGTCGCGACCCATTAAATGCATGTTCGCGCAACAGTTAAGGGTGTGTTTCTAGTAGGTGTCATCCCAAGAAATTGTTATCCGAGAAATGTTGGAAACCCATCTCAACCGTTATTTCAAAACCTCAACGATTGTAATGGGTTTCCAAAATTCTCGGATGACACCTTTTCAGGATGACAACTACTAGAAACACGCCCTGAATTGGGATCCAGCAAATATGTTCACAGCGACCTAAAATTACATTTCCAATATTCGGCACATCAAGACGAAAACGGGTACAGTCAGAGAGGGGTCAACCGTTTTGGATAACGGGGGCACGCCATACATCGCGCGCAAAAAGGGTTGACCGTTTTAAACCATTCTTGATTTTCATCGAAGCGCGCGATTTCATCGAAAGAGAGAGGTAGAGAGAGAGCGAGAGAGAGAGAGAGAGAGAGAGAGAGAGAGAGAGAGAGAGAGAGAGAGAGAGAGAGAGAGAGAGAGAGAGAGAGAGAGAGAGGGGTAGGAGGAGAAGAAAATGGCGAAGCGGAGGCGGAGGCGAAGGCGGGCGAAGCAGGTGCAGAAATATATCAAACATACAAACATATATATTGTATGTTATAATAAACTATATAGGGTTGTGCCTTAGGGAGTACAACCCATTAGGCTATATACCCATGTATGTCCTTTTCTAATTAACACTTCTCACATTAACATGGTATCATGAGTAGGTAGCCCCCTCCCCCCCCCTAGCGCTTCCGCCCTGATCGGCCGCGTCGGCCCCGCCCCCTAGCTAGCCCCGCCACCCCATCAACCTAATCGGCCCCGTCGGCTCCGCCTCCTAGCTAGCCCTGCCGTCCCATCGGCCCCGCCCCCTAGCTGGCCCTGCCGCCCCATCTGCCCTGTCGGCCCCGCCTCCTAGCTGGCCCCGCCGCCTCCCCGGCCCCGACAGCTCCGCCTCCTAGCTAGCCCTGCCGCCCAATCGGCCCCGTCGGCCCCGCCTCCTCGCTGGCCCCGCCGCCCATAGCCGACCCCGACGCCTAGCCGGCCCCCCCTCCCCCTGCTGGCCCCGTCGCCTTGCCGCCCGCGGCTCCGTCTCTTAACCGCCTCGCCGCCGTCCTCGGCCCTCTGCACCGCGCTGCACCGCCCGGTACCGCTCTGCATCGCACTGCACCGCTCTGTACCGCACTGCACCGCATTCCACCGCTCTACACCGCACTGCACCACACACAACTGTACTGCACCTCCCCCTACCGCAGAGTACCGCACTACACAACGCATCACCGCTTTCCGCTGCACTCCACTGCCCTGTACTGCCCCTCGCCTGCTGCTACAACCATGATGGCGGACTCGGTCCTGCGTTTCGATGCGGAGGGGCAGCCGATTGAGTTCGACTCGTGGCTCGTCGACCTCCAGCGCCACCTGACTGGCCAGCGACAGGACGGCCACTCCCTGGCCATCCACCTCAACGGTACGCTCCCCTGCCCGGACCCTCCTGCTGCCCTCCCCGCTGTCCCCACCTCTGGTGACCGTGAGTCCGCCGCAGCAGCTGCCCTTGCTCGTGCTGTCTGGTTGTCGCGTAACGCTGTCGCTCAGCTTACGATTAGTCATGCCCTTCCCCTATCCGAGCGCCCCCGCTTTAGGTCAGTCAGGACTGCGCTGGAGTTCCTTAAGGCTGTTGTTGCGCGCTATTCCACCCCGCCCTCTACCTCCGTAGTTCGCGTGATCCTGCCCATGCTATTTCCTGACCTTGCGTCTTTCCCCGCTGTCGCTATCCTAGCCGCCCACCTGCGCATGATAGACACGACTTGTCGTACTGCCTGCACTGAGGCCCAGCTTCATGTGATTCAGCCCCCCATCTGCTCTACCCTCTACCTGCTTGCCACCCGCCTCCCTGACCGCCTTGCCACCGCTCGCGATCACATCCTTAATTTCCACCCCGCTGACCTCCCCCTCACTGACTTTGTCGACACCCTGTCTGCCATAGAGACCCGTCAGCGCTCTATCGCCCAGTCTAGCAGTACCATGCCCGTCTCTATATTTCAAGGCTGTGCCCCTGCTCAGTGCTCTTACTTCGACGGTTCAGCTGCGGTTGCTGAGACGGCTCCGACTATAGAGACCGTTGCAGCCATGCAGTTTCGTCCGGGTAAGGGTCGCCGCCCCAAGGCTGGGCGCGGCGGAGGTAGCGGAGGAGGCTCGACTGCAGGTAGTCCTGACGAGGGGGCTGGGGTTGGTGCCCTGGCGCAGCAGCAGTAGCAGCAGGTGCCGCAGCTGGACCAGCAGCAGCAGTAGCAGCAACAGCAGGTGCAGTAGCACTAGCCACAGCAACAGCAGCAGCAACGGTGTGTCGGTCGTCTCCCGCCCGGGTGGCCTGGAGCTGGAGGTGACGGTGGCCGCAGTGGTCGCTCGCGCGGTGCGCCGTCGGGTGGTGGTCAGAGTGACGGGCGCTGCCAGTACCAGCTCCAGACCGGTCCTCGCCGCGGCCTCGTGTGCGGTAAGATTGGCCATACCCCCGCTCGTTGCTTTCGTCGCCTAGACGACATATTTTGTCTCCGCTTCGGCCCGTCGCCTGACCTCCCCGACTAGCATAGTCTGCTCCGTCGTCAGGTTCAAATCTTGGATATAGACATGGATGAGATTAGCTCGGCTTTGTATGCGATGTATGTTGAGGACTCTAGTGTGACCAGTTCCTATTACCCTGTGTTTCCTAGAGTAGGTGTGCCCAGTGTGCCTAGTGCAGGCTCCCCTGCTGCGTCACGCGTAGGATCCCCTGCCTTGTTTAGCCTAGGGTCCTCCGTCGCTCCTCCGACCTCGGTCGCCGCTGCCGCGCTCTCCTTCACCCTGGACTCCGGCGCTTCCCGGTGTTTCTTTCGCGACTCCACGACGCTTACGCCAATTGCCGCTCCTACTGCGGCTTCTCTTGCAGACCCTTCCTCCGGTCCTGTAGTTGCCCGCAGATCCACTACTCTCCCCTGTCCGTCGGTTCCCGCAGGCTCACTTACAGGCCAGCACATTCCCTCGTTCTCTAGGAACCTAGTTGGTGTCGGCTGCCTCCAGCACCTTGGCGTCACCACTACGTTCCCTGGGCACGAGCGGTACGTTGTCTGTACTGAGGCCGCCACTGGTGCCCCCCTCACCACGTTCCCCCGAGACCCGGTGTCTGGCCTGTTCACGCTGGACACCGCGTCCCCCCTCGGTTGGGACGCCACCCCAGGTAGCAGCGTCCTCCCAGGTTGCTGCGGCATGCTCGTGTCGGTCGCTTACTCACCCGTCGCTTCTATCGCACCACCGTCTGGGTCACCCCGCCCTCACCCGTCTCCGTCACATGTCCCAGCACCGTCTTATCCTAGGCCTCCCTGAATCGTTCCCTGCGCTCCCCTCCTCACCCACGCCTCCGTGCACGCCCTGCGTCGAGGGCCGGCTCCGCTGTGCCCCTCATACCTCCTCGTTCCCCCCTACCTCCGCACCGCTGCAGACCCTGCACCTGGACGTCTGGGGCTCCGCCCCCGTCCATGGGCCGCGTCGCGAGCGCTAATTCCTAGTGCTTGTCGACGACTACACCCGCTATACCACTGACTTTCCCCTGGAGCGGAAGGCCGACGTGCCTGACGTTCTTATCCCCTGGCTTGTCTCTGCGCATGCTCACCGAGGTCTCCCTGTCTTGCGTCTTCACTCTGACTGTGGTGGCGAGTTCGCCTCTGGCTGCCTTGGTCGTTTCTGTCGTGCGGAGGGCATCACCCAGACGTTCACCCTGCCGGACTCCCCACAGCAGAATGGGATCCCTGAGCGACGCATCAGTTTGGTCATGGTGGTTGCTCGTACCTCCATGATCCATGCTGATGCATCCCATTTTCTGTGGCCGTTCGCCATTCGCTACGCCGCTCACCAGCTTAACCTGTGGCCGCACCCTCAGCAGTCGCAGGTTTCGCCGACCCTCCTCTGGTCCAGGTCCCATGGTGACGCGTCTGCGTTCCATGTATGGGGCTGCCTTGCTCACGTTCGTGCCTCTGGCACAGACAGGCTCACTGCCCGCACTGTCCCCTGTGTCTTCCTAGGTTTCCCCCTCGACTCGTCAAACTGGCAGTTCTACCACCCGCCTTCTCACTGGTTCTTTCACTCTCACTTTTGATGAGTCCATCTCCTTCTACTACCGCTTTCGTCACCGTGGTCCCCCGGTCACTCCCCCCCAGTTCCTGGTGCCCCCCCCTCCTCTTGTCGACCCTGTCCACCCCCCTCCCTGCCCTGCCCCGTTTGGTGTGTCTCATGTCACCCCCCTCCCGTCGGTTGTCCCTGCTGAGAAGTCTGCTGACTCTCGCGGCTCGGCGGAGTCTCTTCCCGCGCCTGTCCCTGCCCCGGTCTCGCCTCCCCTATCGTCGCCGCTGCTATTCCCGCTGCCGCCGCCTCCGCAGCACCCGTCTACACCGCCGCTGGGGTTCCTGCGTTCTGGGGGTGCTGGGGAGCGGGCTGGAGCTGGTTCTGGAGCGGGCTCAGGGGGTGCTGGCGTGGGGCTTCTCGGAGGGAGCCGTGTTGTCGCTAGAGGTTCTAGTGTTGGAGTTGGGCAACAGTCGCAGCAGTCGCCGCCGATGTCTGCTCTTCGCCTCCTCGGTCTCCCTTCCCCTGACTGCCCGTCGTTGCCCCCCCCCGCTCTTGCCGCCTCCTCCACTGCCAGTCCACGGCCCCGTGTTTCCTCCCTCAGACTCCTCTCCAGCTCGTTTTTCCTCCCTGTTCTCCTCCTCTGTCTCCTCCCCTCTCTCCTGACCCGACTGCTCCATCTCAATTCTGGTCTTGTCGTCCGTCTCGTGCTCGTCCTACCTCCCGTGTTCCGCGCTCTCACCCTATGTTGCTTCGCTCTCACGCGTCTCGTGCTCCTCCTCTCCTCCCGTCTCCTCCTCCGTCGTCACTTGCTGTGGCCCCGCCTCCGTTCTCGGACTTCCTCCGTGCTGCGCGTCCCCTTGTTCCTCGTGTCCTTGCCTCCCTCGTTACCGACCCATTCGTTCCTGTCTCGAGTCTGTCGGCTCTTGTCGCTACTGTCACTGATTCCCGGCTACCCGCCGCCGGGACTACGTCACTGCTCTGGTCTCTGACCCTGCCTGCCCTCCGACCGTCGGGGGTGTGGCTGCTCTTGGCAGTGACGTCCTAGAGGACAGGCAGTTCGAGATCGCTTTCCTGTCTGAGGCCGCTCCCCATCTCTGTTCCATGCTGCTAGTCCCTGAGGGTGACCCAGACGCCCTCGACATCCGGACCCCTCGCACCTACGCTGAGGTGACCTCGGGACCCTGGGCCTCTTAGTGGATAGCTGCCATGGAGCAGGAGATGGCATCTTGGAGATCCACCGGTACCTTCGTCGACGCAGTTCCCCCACCTGGGGTGAACGTAGTCGATGGCCAGTGGCTCTTCAAGGTGAAACGCCCTCCTAGAGAGCTGCCTGTCTTCAAGGCGCACTACGTGGCTCGAGGCTTCAGTCAGCGTGAGGGTGTGGACTTCTTTTAGACCTTCGCCCCGACCTCGAAGATGACCACTCTTTGGGCGCTGTTACACGTAGCAGCACAGTGTGACTACGAGCTGCACTCCCTCGACTTCTCCACAGCTTTCCTCCAGGGAAGCCTACACGAGCAGGTGTACCTGCGCCACCCCGAAGGCTTCTCCGGTACCTTCCCCCCTGGCACCGAGTGGCTCCTCTAGCGCCCCGTCTACGGCTTGCGACAGGCGCTCCGTAAATGGCACGACACGCTGCGTGCTACACTTGCTGACTTACCGTTCTTCCTTTCGTCTTCAGATGCTTCGCTCTTTGTTCGTTCCGGCCAGACTTCGTTCTATATCCTTGTCTACGTAGACGATCTGGTCTTTGCTACTGTAGACAGAGACGCACTGGCCTCCGTGAAGGCCGAGCTGCTGAGGAGACACACCTGCTCTCGTCCAGATCTCGCATACCCCCTCAGCATCCTGGCTTGCTTTGTGGCCCCAGGCAGACACCGACCACTGCACTGGTCGGCAGCTAAGAGGGTTTTGCGTTATCTAGCAAATACATTGGGCATGGGGCTAGTGCTAGGAGGACGGAGACCAGTAGTCCTTACCGGGCACACAGACGCTTCTTGGGAAGACGACGGCCAGACTCTCAGGTCCTCACTGGGCTACTCCTTTAGCCTTGGTGCAGGTGCCATCTCGTGGAGGTCTACCTGTTCCTCGTCTGTTGCCCAGTCTAGCTGTGAGGCTGAGATCTACGCAGGTGCCATGGCGGCACAGGAGCTCCGCTGGCTGACCTCCTTGCTCACCAACTTGGGTGAGCGGCCTAGCTCTGCCCGGTTCTGTATGCTGACAACTGGTAAGTGCCATGGCGACAATGGAGCTCCGCTTGCTGACTTTCTTGCTCACAAACTTAGGTGAGCAGCCTAGCTCTGCCCCGGTCCTGTACGTTGACAACATGGCCATGATCATCCTGTGTCAGGAGCCACGACTTGAGGGCAGAGCGGAGCACATCCAGCTGCGGTACTTCCTGCTGCGCGAGCTGCAGTAGCGTCGACAGGCTAGTGTAGTACACATGGCCTCAAGTGCCAACACAGCTGATATCTTTACAAAGGCGCTTCCGCCTAAAGATCATCAACAACACTGTGTTCAGCTAGGTCTCGTTCCTGTAGCCTCTCAATTGTTAGGACCTTGATTGTGTACAGACCTTTATATATATATTACCGTGACTAGCCTTGTGGCCTCTTCCCAGAGGCTGGACTAGTAGTGCCACCCTGTTCGTGCTCTTGACTTGTCTGTACTTGTTTGACTGGTCTTTAGACCCCTGCCTCAGAGGCTGGACTAAAAGTGCCACCCTGAGCTGTTTCTCTCTCATCAGGCACTGCCCCTATCCAGTCCAGGGGGTGTGTCAAACATACAAATATATATATTGAATGTTACAGTAGTCTACATAGGGTTGTGCCTTAGGGAGTACAACCCATTAGGCTATATACCCCCATATATCTTGTTCTAGTTGACACTACTCGCTTTAACAAAAGACATGTGAGGGCAGGAGGAGAAAGGCTGGCAAGCGAGGCGTAGGGAGGGGGTGAGGATAAGGGTTCCTGCTAAGTTATAGGGCTCTCTGAGAATCAGACGAGGTTTCAAAATTTCGTCTGACCATCAGACGAGCTACCTGGGCTGGTCTGGATTTTCAGACAAATTGTCCAGCATCATCTGAGCTTCCAGACGAAAAAAAAGGAACTTCACAATAGACTGTAGTACATTACTGGGGTGATGACGGCCACGCGGCAAAAAAAATCCGCGGGTGGCAGGTTTGAAAGCATGTTCCTACGAACCTCTTCCCAGGCTGTCCTCTTCCCAAACTCGGCCCTTGCCTGAGAGCGTGTTCGAAGAACCGTTTTTCCAGCTAATTCGTCTCGGAATTGCGTTATCAATCACGTCAAAATCCAACTGTACAGATTCGCGCACGACTGAAAATTTCGCGCCTGAAACGAGATTTGAAAACACCCCTTGAATCTCGACAATCCCAATCTCGCGTCACACCACGCGGAACTGCATTTAACTGTTTCTCGTCAGAATTACGTGACACTGTAGCGCGGGAGTTTGGGATGAGGTTGGCTGGGGAGAGGCCGTAAGAACATGCTATGAGCAGGCCTCTCGATAATCTAGGGGTCACCCTGCGGAATCCGAGTTTGCCCTTGATCCAACTCGTCCAGGCTGGGGGTAGCCCTAATACTTTTGACTATTTTTGCAGGCCAGAGTTTGGACCAGCTCGGAATGTGCCACTCCTGACAATGACAGGGGGGGCAATTTTTTCTAGGAGTGCGAACTTTTACATTAGATTTTACAGGGTGAGTCCATCCCCTAGTCGAAGATCGGCCGTGGGATGATTTTGGCTGGCCTGTCATGGACGGGTATCGATATTCTGAATGCGTCAAAAGCAGAGCCAGGTCAAAACTGCACCCTGTTTTCCTTGACAAAGCAGCGTAATTACCCCAACTTCCAGAGGCCTGGCTCTGAGGCCCGATGACACACGTGGCCGAATGACCACAAGGACTGGACTACACCAAATTTGTAAAACGCGCAACAGGTTACGAGGTGGGTGAACCGTCGAGATCGTGATCGTTCATCGCCTTCCAGCTCAAATTGTGATCTCATCAGAGCCCCGTAGGAACACGCTCCCCGACGGAAATATACGCGCTATCTGGAAATTCAGACGATTGACTACACCAAGTCTGAGAATTCAAACGGATTTATATAACCAAGATGGTCGTTCAGATGAAAAATAATGGGCTGTCAAAAAATAAGATGATACTGGAAAAGTGAGTCTGATTCTCAGATGAACAGACGGATTTCGTCTGCTAACGGGAACCCTGGTGAGGATGGGCTTTTAGAGACAATTAAGGTTTTCAAAAGGTTTGGGTTGGGTGGGGTGGGGTGAGGTTGCCCATGGAAAAAAAGGCAACGGTGGTTTGTTGGAATTGTGCAACAGAATGTGAACCTCATATCGTAGCCGTAGACTCTGCTAAAAATGAAGTTCGGACCGTACACTATTCAGGGCGTGGTTCCAACAGTTCTGAACAGCCTTTGTCCGAACTTCTACCACACTGTACCACGCGGTTATCTAGCTGCAGTACGTCAAAACCGTGAGGCGGTGAGGCGAGCCGTAGGTATTGACGCCACGCCACACACATTTCCTCTGCTTTCAACCTTGAAACAAGTAGAAGTCCACACGATGGGAACGGAACGGAGATAAGGTAAAACGCGGTTCAGTGTGATTTTGTCTTTTTCAAAACAAATTTTGAGAGGTACAGAGGTAAACGACCGGAGGTTGGGGAGCAGAGGGTCCCTCCGATCGTACTTGCCACACGCCCTCAGAATCTACCTATCATTCAATTCTCAGTTTGATATGGTATCACGCGTAGGTTAGGATCCCCCCCACCTACTGCTTCCGCTCGTCCCCTAGCTAGGCCCCGCCGTGCCTCCCCCCTAGCCCCGTCGCGACCCACTGGGCCCCGTCGTGCCCCTAGCCCTGCCGCGCCCCTCCTGGGCCCCGTCGCGACCCCCTAGTCCCAGTCGCGACCCCCTGGGCCCCGTCGCGACCCCCTAGCCCCGTCGCGACCCCCTAGCCCCGTCGCGACCTCCTCGCCCCTCCCGAGCCTTGCTGCGCCCCTCGCCCCGTAGTGCCCCTCCTGGGCCCCGTCGCGCCTCTCTTGGGCCCCGTCGCGCCCTTCGTGGGCCCCTCCTGGGCCCCGTAGTGCCCCTCCTGGGCCCCGTAACGCCCCTCCTGGGCCCCGTAGTGCCCCTCCTGGGCCCCGTAGCGCCCCTCCTGGGCCCCGTCGCGCCCCTCCTGGGCCCCTCCTGGGCCCCGTAGTCCCCCTCCTAGGCCCCATCGCGCCCCTCCTGGGCCCCTCCTGGGCCCCGTAGTGCCCCTCCTGGGCCACCGTCACGCCTGCAGGCCCCGTCGCACCCGCCCGGCCCCGTCGCACCGGCCCGGTCCCGTCGCACCCGCCCGGCCCCGTCGCACCGGCCCGGTCCCGTCGCACCCGCCCGGCCTCGTCACGCCCGCCTGGCCCCGTCGCCCTCGCCCGGCCCCGTCGCACCCGCCCGGCCCCATCGCGCCCGCCCGGCCCCGTCGCACTCGCCCGGCCCTGTCGCACCTGCTCGGCCCCATCGCGCCCGCCCGGCCCTGTCGCATCCGCCCGGCCCCGCTGCACCGGCCCGGCCCCGTCGCACCCGCCCGGCCCCGTTGCGCCCTGCCCGGCCCCGCCGCGTCTGCCGGGCCCCGCTGCACCGGCCCGGTCCCTGCGCTCATCCCTGCCCCGGCCCCTTCATCCTCACTGGTACGGTTCCCCCCCCCCCCCCTCCCCCCCTCCCTGCACCGCACTGCACCGCCCTGCACCGCCCCGCACCGCACTGCACTGCCCTGCCCCGCACTGCACCGCCCTGCACTGCTCTGCTTTGCACTGCACTTCACTGCACCGTACTGTCACGTCCTGCACTGCCCCTGATGGCGGCGGAGCTTCGCTTCGACGCTGAAGGCCAGCCTCTGGAGTTCGAGGCGTGGCTTGCCGACCTCCGGCGCCAACTCACTGGCCAGAGGCAGGATGGTGAACCGCTTTCCGCACACCTTGACGGTACGCTCCCCTGCCCAGACCCCCCTGCTATTCTGCCCGCTGACTCCACACCCACTGAGCGCGAGTCTACTGCTGCCACTGCTCGTGCACGCTCTGTCTGGCTTTCTCGCGATGCTGTCGCCCAGCTTGCCATTAGCAACGCCCTTCCCCCGTCCGAGCGCCCTCGCTTTAGGTCCCTCACTAGTGCTCAGGCATACTTAGATGCTGTCATCAAGCGCTATTCCACCCCTCCGGCTGCCTCGGTGGGTCGCCTGATCCTCCCGATGCTCTTTCTTGACCTTGCATCTTTCCCCACTGTCTCTGACCTCGCTGCTCACCTGCGCTCGATAGATGAGACCTGGCGCGCTGCCTGCACTGACGCACAGCTTAGAGCCCACCAGCCGCCCATTACCTCTACCCTTTACCTGCTTGCCACCCGCCTCCCTGACCGCCTTGCTGTCGCCCGCGACCGCTTCCTTAGCATTCACCCCGCAGACCTCACCCTCACTGACTTTGTCGACACCCTGACTGTGATTGAGACCCGCCACCGCTCCATCGCCCAGGCGAGCGGTACCGTCCCGGTCCCTATCTTTCAGGGTTGTGCCCCCGCTCAGTGTACCTTCTCCGACGGCTCTGCCGCTGTGGCTGAGACTGCTGCTGCAGCGCAGTTTCGTTCGGGGAAGGGCCGCCGCCCCAAGGTTGGGCGCGGCGGAGGAGGCGGGGGTGCGGGAGGGGGTGGTGGTGGAGTCAGGTCGTCTGGTGCTGGAGCGGACGAGGGGACCCTGCCCAGTCCAGCTGAGCCGCTGCCCCTGCAGACGCAGCAGCAGCCGCCGCAGCAACCGCCGCACTCGCAGCAGCCGCAGCCTTCGCAGCAGCCGCAGCCGAGGCAGACGAGTGTCCTCCCGCCCGGGTGGCCCGGCGCTGGCGGTGGTTGGGCGCGTGGTGGTGTGCCGAGTGGTGGTTCCGGGGGCGTGCGTTGTCAGTACCAGATCCAGACCGGTCCTCGCCGCGGCTTCGTTTGCGGTAAGATCGGTCACTCCACTCCCCGCTGCTTTCGTCGCGTGGACGACCTGTTTCGTTCAGCGCTTCGGCCCGTCGCCAGACCTCCCGGACTGGCACAGCATGCTTAGACGTAGTATTCCGATTTTTGACCTGGACATGGATGCCATTGTTGCTGCTCTGCATGTGATCTATGCTGATGACTCTAGTGTGCTTCCTGCTTATTACTCACTGTCATCTAGTGTAGGTGTGCCTAGCTTAGCTTCCCCTACTTAGTCAGGCGTAGGATCCTCTGCTTTGTTTAGTCTTGGTGCTTCCGCCGTCGTCCCGACGCCAGACGCCTCTGCTTCGCTTTCCTTCACCTTGGACTCTGGCGCTTCCCGGTGCTTCTTCCGCGACTCTACTACACTAACGCCGCTTCCTGTTCCTGCTGCCGTTTCTCTTGCTGACCCCTCCGGCGGTCCGGTAGTCGCCCGCAGTTCCACCACCCTTCCCTGTCCGGCGGTTCCTTCGGGCTCTCTCACAGGTCTGCATATCCCCTCGTTCTCCAGGAACCTAGTTGGTGTCGGTTGCCTCCAGGACCTTGGCGTCACCACTACGTTCCCTGGTCACGAGCGGTATGCTGTCTGTACCGAGGCCGCCACTGGTGCCCCCCTCTCCACGTTCCCCCGGAACCAGGTGTCCGGCCTGTTCACTCTGGACACCGTGACCCCCCCGGCTGGAGCGCTCCCTCAGGTGGCTGCGTCTACCCAGATTGCTGCTGCTTGCTCCTGTCGGTCCCTCACTCACCCGACTCTCCTTTGGCACCACCGCCTAGGTCACCCTGCGCTCCCGCGTCTGCGTCACATGTCCCAGCACGGTCTTGTCCTTGGTCTCCCAGGTTCTCTCCCCGCATTTCCCTCCTCCCCAGCCCCACATTGCACGCCTTGTGTCGAGGGTCGGCTTCGCCGTGCCCCTCACTCCTCCTCGTTTCCCCCTACCGCCGCGCCGCTGCAGACCCTGCACCTGGACGTCTGGGGCCCCGCCCCCGTCCCTGGGCCTCGTTGAGAGCGCTACTTCCTTGTGCTTGTCGACGACTTCACTCGTTACACCACAGTGTTTCCCCTGGAGCGCAAGGCCGACGTGCCAGACGCTCTCATCCCCTGGCTTGTCTCTGCGCGTGTCCACCGCGGTCTCCCTGTCTTGCGTCTTCACTCCGACCGTGGTGGCGAGTTTGCCTCAGGTGTCCTTGGTCGCTTTTGTCGTGCGGAGGGCATCACCCAGACGTTCACCCTACCGGACTCCCCGCAGCAGAATGGGGTCGCTGAGCGACGCATCGGTTTGGTCATGGAGGTGGCTCGCACCTCCATGATCCATGCCGGTGCACCCCATTTTCTGTGGCCGTTCGCTGTGCGCTACGCTTCTCACCAGCTTAACCTGTGGCCGCACCCCCAGCAGCCGCAGGTTTCGCCGACTCGTCTTTGGACTGGGTCTCCTGGTGACGCGTCTGCGTTCCACGTCTGGGGCTGCCTTGCTCACGTCCGTGCCTCCGGCACGGACAAGCTCACTGCCCGCACCCTTCCCTGCGTCTTCCTCGGTTTTCCCCTTGACGCGTCCGACTGGCACTTTTACCACCCGCCGTCTCACCGCTTCTTTCACTCTCGCGACGTCACATTTGATGAGTCCGTCTCCTACTACCGTCGCTTCCCCCACCGCGGTCCCACGGTTACCCCCCCCCCTGTTCCTGGTCACTCCTTCCCCGGTAGTCCCTGCCCCTCCTCCTCCTCCTCCCCGTCCTGCCCCCTCTGGTGTGTCCCACGTCACCCCCCTTCCGTCGGTGGACCCGGTTGAGGGGTCTTCTGACTCTGGTGGCCCTGCTGCGCAGTCCTCGCCAGCCGCCCCTCCCCCGGCGTCCCCTCCCCAGTCCCCTCCTCCACCGCCTCTGCCGCCGCTGCAGCCGTCGTTGCCGTTGCCGCCGCCGCCGCCGCCGTCGCAGCACCCGTTCGCTGCCTCTGAGGGTGCTCGTCCCGGTCGCCCTGGGGGTGGTCCCTCTGGGGGTGCTGGTGTGGAGTGTGCCGGTGGCAGCCGAGGAGCAGCTTGCGGTCCAGGTGTCGCCGTTGTGCCGCCGCAGCAGCAGTCCCCGCCGGTGTCAGCCCTTCGCCTGCTCGGCCTTCCGTCCCCCGACCCTGCGTCTGTTCCTCTCCGACCGTCTCCTCCTCTTCCCGTCTACGGCCCCCTGTTCCCTCCGCCGGACTCGTCCCCTGCCCGTCTTCCCCCTCGTTCCCCTCCTGTGTCCCCTCCCCTGTCTCCTGACCCGACTCCTCCGTCGCACGTCTGGTCTCACCGTCCCTCCCGTGCTCGTCCTGCCTCGCCGGTCTTGCGCTCCCACCCTATGTTGCTTCGTTGCCGCGCGTCTCGTCCTCCCCTTCTGCCGTCGCCTCCTCCGTCCTCCCTTGTTGTTGCACCCCCGCCGCTGTCTGACTACCTTCGTGCCGCTCGTCCTCTTGTTCCTCGGGTCCTTGCCTCTCTCGTTACCGACCCGTCTGTTCCGGTCTCGTTCCTTGACGCTCTTGTCGCTGCGGTCGCTGACTTCGCCTCTACCCGCTGCCTTGACTACGCCACAGCTTTGGTCTCTGACCCTGCCTGTCCTCCGTCTGTCGGGGGTGCTCCTGCCCTTGGCAGTGACGTCCTGGAGGACCGCCAGTTCCAGCTTGCTTTCCTGTCCGAGGCTGCTCCCCATCTCTGTTCCATGCTGCTAGTCCCTGAGGGTGACCCAGACGCTTTCGACATCCCGACCCCTCGCACTTACGCTGAGGCGACCTCGGGACCCTAGGCCTCCCAGTGGATAACTGCCATGGAGCAGGAGATGGCATCTTGGAGATCCACCGGTACCTTCGTCGACGCAGTTCCCCCGCCTGGGGTGAACGTAGTCGATGGCCGCTGGCTCTTCAAGGTGAAGCGCCCTCCTGGAGAGCCGCCTGTGTTCAAGGCGCGCTACGTGGCTAGAGGCTTCAGTCAGCGTGAGGGGGTGGATTTCTTCCAGACCTTCGCTCCGACCCCGAAGATGACTACTCTTCGGGTTCTGTTACACCTAGCTGCTCAGCGTGACTACGAGCTTCACTCCCTCGACTTCTCCACTGCCTTCCTTCAGGGCAGCCTACACGAGCTGGTCTACTTGCGTCGCCCTCAGGGCTTTACTGGCACCTTCCCTCCTGGGACCCAGTGGCTCCTGCAGCGCCCCGTCTACGGCTTGCGCCAGGCTCCCCGTGAGTGGCACGACACTCTCCGTGCTACGCTTGCTGACCTGCAGTTCTTTCCGTCTTCCGCAGACCCCTCACTCTTCGTTCGTGCTGGCCAGACTCCGTTCTATATCCTTGTTTACGTCGACGACCTGGTCTTTGCCACAGCAGACAGGGACGCACTGGCCTCAGTGAAGGCAGAGTTGCTGAAGAGACACACATGCACTGACCTTGGAGAACTGCGCCGCTACCTTGGCTTGCAGATCTCCAGGGACAGAGCATCGCGCACCATCACCCTGACTCAGTCACACTTGGTGCGCCAGGTCCTTCAGAGGTTCAGCCTTCAGTTCTCTTCTGCACAGCCCACCCCTCTGCCTGTAGACCACAGACTCTCTGCTCCACTTCCTGAGGAGTTGGCAGAGCCCAGTGGTCCTTACGCAGAGCTGGTGGGTTGTCTCATGTACCTGATGACTTGCACTCGCCCAGATCTCGCATACCCTCTTAGCATCCTGGCTCGCTTTGTGGTTATAGGCAGACACCGACCTCAGCACTGGTTTGCCGCTAAGAGGGTTTTGCGTTATCTTGCTAGTACATCGGGCATGGGGTTAGTGCTAGGAGGACGCAGGCCAGTGGTCCTTACTGGACACACAGACGCTTCTTGGGTAGACGACGCCGAGACCCTCAGGTCCTCGCAGGGCTACTGCTTCAGCCTTGGTTCAGGTGTCGTCTCATGGAGAGCTACCCGCTCCTCGTCTGTTGCCCAGTCCATCTGTGAGGCCGAGATCTACGCTGGTGCCATGGCGGCACAGGAGCTCCGCTGGCTGACCTTCTTGCTCGCTGATTTAGGTGAGCAGCCTAGCTCCGCCCCGGTCCTGTTCGCTGACAACAGGGCCATGATCCTCCTGTGTCAGGAGCCTCGACTCGAGGGCAGAGCGAAGCATATTCAGCTGCTGCTGAGTGAGCTACAGCAGCGATGTCAGGCTCGCGTAGTACACTTGGCCTCAGGTGCCAACACAGCTGATATCTTTACGAAGGCGCTTGCGCCTAAAGATCATCAGCGGCACTGTGTACAGCTTGGTCTAGTTCCTGTAGCCTCTCACTTGCTAGGGCCTTGACTTTGTACTGTCCTTTATATGTATACTCAGACTGGACTTGTGTCCTCTCCCAGTGGCTGGACTAGTAGTACCGCCCTGGTCTTGTTCTCGCCTTGTCTGTACTCCTTCTGACTGGTCTCTTAGACCCTTGTCTCAGAGGCTGGACTAGTAGTGCCGCCCTGAGCTGCTTGTTTAGGACATTCCCCTATGCAGTCTAGGGGGTGTGTCAAACATGTGTATTTGTTATGTTTGTATAGACTGTATAGGGTCACCTCTTAGAGGGTACAACACTTAGGTATATCTATCTGTACTCTCCCTCTACCTATCATTCAATTCTCAGTTTGATATATAGCTCCTAGGGGTGCACCAGATATAACGCATCACTACGCTAAGGAGGCTCACTTGGGTGAGCGACTGTTGTCGTTCTACTGCAGTAGACTAAGAACTCAAGAACTAAGGCAATCAAGATGAAGTAGTTTCTCCTATTTTATGTTCTATATGCATGCATATAATAGGCAATGGGGTGAGAGCAAGAGCACGATACACTTTGAGATTATAATATCTTATTTTGGAAGGGTACATGATTTAGAAAGCCATGCACCACCTCAACCATAAAGAATCACCTCATTTTACCCTACATATTGTCTATGCCAATGATGCCAAGAAGCCCTTTCCGCTTGGAAGTAGTACAGCGTCTACACCATGAACAACAATCGACGGGCTCGTGTACATGTCTCCAAGCACAACTCGCACCCCCAAGGAGTCCCCCAGCCTGGCAATGCGCAGGCAGTTCGTTTGGTTCTTCCTAAGGGGCATTCCATTGAGTGTTTGGAACTGTACATGGAAAAGCAAAGGGTAGGAAGGATGGATGAAGGAAATTGAAGAACAATGTGAAATGGAAGGCTTGTATTCAGTCAGATCGTCATAGCCAGCAAAGATACCAGTATTGACTTGCCAGGGAGAAATGACACAACACTGAAGTTAGGAATTGTTGACAGTTGCAGAAGTAAGTGCTCACCAGATAGCCATTCCCAAGGGCCTTGAGGTCACTGAACTCCAGTCGACGTGGCAGCACGTGATAGGCCATGACCTGTTTCAAAACAGTTGGCTTCCTCCTCAGCCCACCAAAGCGCACGCTTTTTGGCATGCGGAAAAAGGCTCCATTGGTTGGCGCAAAGATCGTAATATTGTTGCTGGTGAGTGTAGTCGTAAGGGTCTCAGTCAGACCTGTACATTTTGAAGCATGCACAAAAGGAATAGAAAGAACAAACAAATGATGGGTGGAAACAACAATATTGTAATTTATCCACCCAACACTTGATTTGCTTACTCAAATTCAGCGAACATACCACTGAAATCGATGCCCATCGCACTTCCTGTGAATTTCCGCTTCTCCAGAAATCCCAAAACGGCGTTCACTTTAGCCAGCGCTGCTTGCTGCTCCGCCGTCAAATTCGACTCCGCCACTCCGCCTCCGCCGCTGCTTGCGTTTCCTCCCCCCCCCGTGTTCCCTCCGCTTCCCGATCCCGAACCTCCCCCGGAGATCCCGTTCGAACCACCGCCAGATCCGCCCATCGAACCACCACCCAGGTCTCCCCCCCCAAACCTACTGCTTCCGCCCATCCCCATCCCTCCATTCGCGGCCGCACCCATCGTATCACCGGCGCTAGAGCCGCCGCGACTGCCGTTACTACTGCCGCCGGTGCTGCCGCTTTTGCCCTTGCCGCCTCCCTTTCCTTTCCCCGGCAGAAGTCCCGGGAGAAAGCTTCTGCTTCCTTTCCCTGAAGGCCAGTGGAACTTCAAGGGGTACTTCTCCTTATTACCCTTTTCGAGGGGAAAGGCGGCAGAGCCCGCCCCTGTGTGCCTTGGTTTCGCTGCTGTTGCGGCGGCTGAAAGCGACAGCGACGCGAGGAGGGGCAGGAGGAGAAGGACGAGCGGGAGTACGGCGCGCGGGAGTGGGGCGCGCGGGAGTGGGGCGCGCGGGGGTAGGTCGGCCATCGCGTCACGTGGAGGTACCGCAATGAAGGGCCTTTCGGGACTCTTTCCGGTCGATTTAAATGCTCTGACTCAATCAGTGGCTGTCGTAGTCCCTATCGGGGCTAGTAAACGCCGGCAGATCGATTCATTGCGAATAAGAGCTGGTGATAATGAGGCCGCATTGTCCGAGGACCGCGGGTTTACGCCTTGGGACTCAATACTCGGAGATTCTACAGTACCCAGAGGGGGATTCGAGAAGCAGGGGCTGCTGCGATTTGCATTAAATGCAAGACAGTAGAGTTGCTACTGGCCGAGAAGTAGAGTTGCTACCCTGGCTGTACAGCAGTAGAGTTGCTAGCTACCGGGCGAGAAGCAGCGGAACGAGTTGAAAAGGGCCCGAGTCGATGTGCCTCTGGTCTGGTAAGCACATGCGATCGGTACAGAACACACGGCAGATACGGCTAGTGGCCGACATGATGATAACAGCCCTGCGATATACGCCGTCGTCTTGTCGCCGTTTCGCGACGTAGCGACAACCGTATCGGGCAGACGCATGAGGGGCCATGGAGAGTGGAATTGAATCAGAGGAGGCGGTTCGCTTATCAGACGGACGCCCATCGCCGCGACTCGACTGGTGACAGCCGACTGCTGACTGTCAGTTTCCAGAGGGAGCAGAAGAAAGGGGGTGCTGCGATTTCTTCGGCGCCTCAAAGATTCCCTTCTGACCGTCCGGTTCAAGAGGAGGCAGAAGAAAGGGCCGCTGCTTAGCTTGCTTGCTTTGCTGACTGAGGCGCGGCGCGCCGAGGCGTAACGCGACGCGTTCGGGAAGCGCGAGATAGGCGCCGGTGGATACTAGAGAGAGTGGTAGTACGGTTGCCTTGCCATAACCATTGCCACAGGCAGCAGGCAGAAGGGGAGGGAAAATGACAGTGGGGACGAAGAGAGCGGGCAAATGGGGCTAGCTGGGGGCAGAGTCGGGACGGGAGGGAAGTGGGCAAATGTGACTAGCAGGGACAAAGTCCGAATGCGGGCAGATGGGTTTTTTACAGAATTGATGATGGTGGGCCCTGGGCAGTTGGGCAACTGGGAAAAAAGGCGAAGTGGGAAATAGAGAGCGTGGACGGGCAGGAGGAGGCTGGCAGGCGTGTGTGTGCGTGGGGGCAAGGTGGGGGGGGGGGGGTGTTTAGCTTCTGCAGTCAACTGAGGGGCCGTTCGCTGGCAATTTGCCGAGGGGAACGGGAAGGGGAACGGGCGACCAAATCCGCGCACATGGAATTTGCGCAGCAAAACCTACTTTTTTTTTTTTGGTGCCCCAGTACTTTGGTAAACATAACGTCGCCGGCTCATGATTACGCCGGTCACGACTGCAGGCCTGGATACGACAAACTCACGGGCAGTGAAGTGTGGGGCCCATCAAAAGCCCTGTTAGCCCATCGCACTTTCGTCGAAAATCTAGCGGAGAAAATGTGTTTCACACAATTTTGTCAAAACTGCCCACTTTTTTAAACATTTCAAAATGTGACCGGTTGGATGGGTACAAGCTGGCGCATTTGCGCAAATTGACGGGTAGGGTTGGATGGGAAGTGGCTGTGAGAGAGGTGCCTGTGAGGTACAAGCGTGAGCTGCGGTTTTTTTTTTTTTGGTTTCGTAAACCTGCCCAGCCAAGAGGCATGCCAATCTTGGCTTGCCTCATACCACGATTTTGAAGTATGAGGTGTGGCACGGAGATACGTTGATGTTTGCCTGGCAGCTCTGGGCGGCTGATGGCCGCGCTTCGGGTTCGGCATGAGAAGGGGCACGCGATTTGGGGGCCCTTGGTTTGGGGAAACCGAACCGACGCGACGATGTCGCATGCTGACGTCATGTTTCGCAAATTGGGTTCGGCGAACCCACGAAGCCTCGATCGATGTTCCACATGCCTGATTTCCCTCGCCGTGCCGGTGAAAAATTGGCCAGCGAACGGCCCCTCAGTGAGGCAATTTATTGCTACTGCCGTCATGCTGACATGGCGCTTTCTATACGTTTGAAATGTACCGAGGCAGTCTACTAGCCCCGTCATCCAGCTATACCGAACCCACCCCACGAAACATACCTCTGCTATTTTAGGGTTTACCCATTCCAAAACGACATGCGGGCCCCTCTAGGTTATATGTTAAATTCCGCAGCGAGTGTCAGACCCGAGGTCGACCCGTGGCCGAAGGAACCGCGGGTTGTCACAACCTAACTGCGGGTTTAATTTTCTTAACGTTGCAGCAGCTGCATAGTCGCGAACTGTCGCAAGGGGAGGGTTGCGAGTATACTGGCCGAACTTTTCGAGTCTAACATAAATTTGCGAAGTTATGATTGGTGGAAGTTCATTTGCGCGACTTTGTTAGTTGTTCGGTTTGACAGCAAACTGGCTGGAGCCGTCAGTTTTTCGCAAGACACGAGGCAACTTTTTTCCTGCCCCGGATCTTCCTGCTAAACCTTCGGGTCTAACACTCGCTGCGGAATTTACCCTTATTTTGTTTTGCCCTATGTAGCATGCCTGCCTGATTTGCGTACCTAAGCTAGCCCGAAAATGTTTTGTTTCGCAGCAGGTTCGGATGACTGGTTTCATATAGGGGAAGGTATCAGCAAGCATAAAATACATTGGCTAAATTGATCAGATTGCGTCAGGTGCATCGCTTTGTTCCCTGGTTTTTTTTTTTTTTTTTTTTTTTTTTTGGGCTGCCCAAAATAAAACGCAAACTTATAAGGGCCCGCATGTCGTTCCGGGTGACATCAACCCTAATCTCGGGCCCTTGTTTCCGGGCAGATTTCTGCCCGCTATTTGACGCATTTTAATCGCTCTGCCAATGTACCTGACACTCGTTGATATCTTCCCGTCATATAGCTGCATGTTTTGGCTCCGAACCTCTAAAAGGGCACCAAGTCATCACTCGCACGTGTCGACGGCGAAAGAAATAAATTTCCCTACTGATTTGACTGCAAAAGCTAAGACCCCAAGGTGGGGTGGGGTGGGAGGAGGAGGGGATGGGGATGTCTATTATTTTTGGACGGGATATTTTCTGTACATGCCCGCAACCTTGAAACTGGCTTCAAATCGCAGTCGTTGGTTATTTTCGACGAGGGCTCGGGGGGGAAGAGTTGTTCTCACTGTAAAAGGGTGGCCAAAGTAGCGTAGGCGGGACCCTCATATTCGTTTTAGGCCACACTGATTTATCAGTGCCGATCTAAAAAAACACCCTGAAAATCTGTTTTTGGTAGTGGTTTTCTTACTGGTTGGCCTTGGTTCTTTCCTTTTCAAGGCTGATTCATCAGGGTCGGTACAAGAGAACACCCTGAAAAAAAGAGAGCAAAATCAGCGTAAAAAGCCTGAAAACTATGGGGCCTGGTGGGACGTCACCCACTGCCAAAGCGGGCTACCACCACTGTACAGGCTACAGTGACGATTTCCGTGATGGCCAAAGTAGGGTAAATTTTGCACCTCGGGTCTGACACGAGGCTGACCCGCGGTCGAAGGAACCGCGGGGTTTAGAGGCTCAACCTTGGGTCTAGCAGCCCCGGTGTGTTTCCAGTCAAGCAGCCGCCAGGAGTCGTAAGACCTGAGGCAATTTTTTTCCACCTCGGGTGTTCCCGTATGACTCTCGTGTCAGACACGAGCTCCAGAATTCACCCTAATCACGATTGACGCCAAACACAGTTTCTTCAACAATTGAGAGGTCAGTGCAAAAAACGTTGAAAACAGATTGTCGAACCCAACAAGGCAATGTATTCGAAGTTGCAAAAACCATTTCCCTTGTAAGTATCTTGCCGACTCGTGTTTGAATGTCACGCTTGTTGATGTGGTAACAATGTTTGTGCTTGTGGTTTTCGCTTGTTGCCTTGCCCTGCAGAAATCCTCTATGCGCATCTTTGTTTGGGCAGAATTCGCAATCTTGTACATGGTCAAAGTAGGGTTGCGTTCCTGGTTTGACGTCCCCCTCCGACGAGGAGTATTGGGGGCAAGTTGACGTCAGCTAAGCTTAGCTGGCGTCAACACTCTACTTTGGCCACCCTCTAAGCCATCTCCACTTTTGTCTACTCTCTTCGGACAGACTCTGTCAAGAGTTATCTGTGACAAAGCTTGATTGATTGCCTACTTCCATAAACCTAGCCTAAAGAAACTATCAGCACGATATTCGCAGCAACAAAGGAGGCCTACAAATCGCTCTGCAAAGCACACACACAAAACCTAGTTCGCTAAATGAACAGTAGCCATTTTCAAAATTTGCACATCAGCGGCCAAGAGGGGCATTCATAAGATCAATAGACCTCTCCGCAAGTTGCATAAGAAACGGGGGAAGAGAGGAGACAAGGGAGACAGTGAGAGGGGAGGGGGAGGGGGAGGGGAGGAAGAGTGGGGCAGCGGCCGTGCACAGGAGTGAGGCTGTGCCTTTAAGTCAACTCATATCAATGTAACATCTGCCCAATCTTAATTCTCCCCGATGGGCTTGACGACCTCCCAGAGGGCCAGATTGGAGGCCATGACTCACGCACTGTGTGAGGCTGTGACTTGAGACAAATTTACACCAACAGCATCCCCCCTACCTTGGACACGGTCTTGAGCTCTCGCCTGATGGGCTCAATGGCCTTCCGGGAGAGGGGGCTGTTTTGAGTCGAGCTTACACTGTTTTCAGGCTTGACGTAGCAATGAGGCAGTGTTTCGGGTAGAGCTTAAACCATAGCAGCATCCGTGTACCTTGGACACGGTCTTGAGCTCCCATCAAATAGGCTCAATGGCCTTCCATATGGAGTTCCATATTGACGCATACTTGATTTGACTTGACATTAGCATCCGCGTACCTTGGACACGGTCTTGAGCTCCCCTCCAATGGGCTCAATGGCCTTCCAGGAGAGAGGGCTGCTGATTTCCAGCGGTCACACTTGGGAGGAAAGAAGGAAAAAGGGGGGAAAAAATGGTTAAGGGGTAAATGGGACCGGGAGGGATGGTGAAAGAAAACTGGGAGAAGTGTGAGAGTACGACCCCATTCCATTCCTCTCTCCTTTCCATCTTCCCTTTCCATTTCATTCCTCTTTTTTATCCTGATTAATTTGGTCTTTATCTCATTCCATTTGGATTCCTAATCCTCCTTTTCCATAAACCTTTGATTTATCCTGTTATTATCTTTATATCACCGACCAGGCTCAGGATGTACTGATGCGCTATATCTAGCGTAATCCTGCCGTAATCCCTTAAAGCCAATAGCCTCGCGTGGCTATACGCAAGGTGATTCTATTTTCTAGAAGGGTCTATTCCCTTAGAATAAGATAGACTTGGTTACCTGATGTACTTTGGAAGTATAAAAGCGCCTTGTATCAATCGATAGTGCAACTTTTCCTCGACACATTCGATCCTGTAACACTTGGTAATCAGAGCTTTTCTCACTCGGCCGCGCTCAGCTAAGCAGCAGCAGCGGGACTCCTGCCTCGAAAAACCGCCGGGGGCAACCAATTCGACGCCGATTCTGGTAAGCACCAGCTCCATGTTTTTCGAATTACCCCCTCCGCGCGTGTTTTGAACAGGATGGCGAACTTCGACAACACCGAAGCTACCCAGCAGCTCTTCGCAAGCATCGCCGCCCTACAGGAGGAGATGCGAGCCGACCGCGAAGCTTGGCGAAACGAGTTCGAGCGAGTAACTCGACTCGCCGGCGCGCAACACAAAACGACAACGGCGACGACGCAGCAGTCGCAACAGTTTCTCGAAGCTCCGAAGCCGCGCCCACCTGAGCCGTTCGATCCGAGCGATCGAAATTCCGACGTCCGCAGATGGATCGCCGTTATGGAGATCTACTTCGCAGCCGTCAGATGCAGCTCGCCAATCTGGGATGGTCAACGCGTACGACTCGCGGCGACACTGATGCGAGGGCCGGCACTCGAGTGGATCGGCGGTAACAGCACGTTCATACATGGCGAAGCCACATGGCAGCAGTTCCGTACCAACCTGCTGAAACGTTTCGAGCCGATAAATTCGAGTTTCCTTGCCCGGGAAAAAATTCATCGCCATCGACAGTTCGGGAGTGTAGCACAGTACACGCAGCAGATGGAAGAATTTTATAACCCCCTTCCCGATCTGACCGAAGGGGAAAAAGTACAGTCGTACCTCGCCGGGCTGAAGACCGAGGTCAAACGACAAGTGGCAGCGACAAACTTCGCGAGCTACAGTGACGTCGTATCGGCCGCGGAACGCTTCGACATGGTCAACGCCGGGACACGACGGCCGCACGTCGGCAGTACGCGACAGGGCGACCGCTCGGCTCACCCCACGTTCGCCGACCCGATGGAAGTCGACAGGTTCGAAGGGCGGCCACGTCCGAAAAACACCAACTTCACGTGTGATTTTTGCGGGGTGCCGGGTCATCGAATCTTCGATTGCAACAAAATGAAAGCTGCACGCGTTGAGTATCGGGCACGCAACTGTGGCGGAAATCTTTCGGCCAATCAGAAGACAAAAAACGGAGCTCGCCAGTGATTGCGGATCTAGCTGGCGAAGAAGAAAAGATCCGAAAGCGGCCGCGGACTTCCGGAAAAATCAACTTCGATGCAGCTGATTCGATGCGAATACGAGAAAATGATGGGGAAAAATCTCCACCCCACGATCAGTCTTTGCCAGAGGAAATCGCAGAGGAAAAGTCTAACTCGGCGAAAAAGGACTCTGCCAAGACGAGGAAACTCCTTGAAGACCCAAGAAATTATAAGGATTCATTAAAGTTATCTTATAAAGATGCTTTAATGAAAACTTGTAATTCTCAAGGGGCTAGAGCCTTGGAGAAATTTCGGGAGGGACTCCAAGAGAAGTATAAAATTTGGTTATCGTACCGGTACCGGAGAACATGGGGACCAAATTAAGGAGTGTGGAAAGAAGCCAACCTTTCCACGGAGTCAACGTCCTCTCCCGACACCAGCCCACAACGACTACCCGTTCCCAAGGGAAGATGTCGGTGGAGCTGAGGCAGCTCAAGAGGAAGCTGGGGGTCTACAAAAAGCTGCAAAAATCCCGAACTCCTCCTTCGGATGCATCCAACTCGGCAACTTTGTCAACGTCACGAACAGTCGTCACGGAAACTCCGGGCCCTGGAAAAGAGCCTTTCTCCAAGGAGCCTTGGCCAGCTGCCGGCTCAGGAGTAGATAGCAACACAAAGGTGTGTACGGAATATTGGGATGTGCCCTATGATCCTATCAATGAAACTATCTTTGGGTACTCCGAGCAACGCCTGCCCCTCGTGCTCGAGGTCATCTGCAAAGGACGACGCCTCCAAGCACTCGTGGACAGCGGAGCATCGCACACCGTATGCGACAAGGCAACCGTCAACCAACTTCGAGAAGAGTGCAAGCCATCGGCGATTTCTGCAACGATGGTGGACGGCAGCAAGTTACCAGTGTGCGGCGAAGCAGTGTTACACCTGCAAATCGGACCACTGCGCTGGAAACCTGCTCTCCCCATCACCAACATAAAAGGGCTTGACCTGATCTTCGGGCGAGACTTTCTCAAGAAATTTAACCCCGAGATCAACTGGGTAAACCGCACCGCAAGGATCTACAACAAAGGAAGGAGAGTCCAGCTACCCAACTGGGACGATACATGAGATATCCCAGTAGAGACACTCGCCAGGTTCGAGAAGGACGTGAAACGAACCAACACCGGATTTTTGGCGATAGCAACAGAGGTAGAGAATGACGGAGAGAAAGCCTCGAAACCTCCAGAAAAAATCAAGGACTTACTGAAGGAGTTCCAAGATATTCTTCTCGACGACCTCCCGGACGAGATACTGCCATACCGAACGTACCAAAACGAAATCGTGGAGGAACCAGGTTCGAAGCCGACCTTCCGAGCACCGTATCGGCTCAGCCCTACAGTGCTAGCTGACATGAAGAAGCAGATCGAGTATCTCCTCGCCAAAGGACTTATCCGACCGTCCATTTCGCCATACAGTGCCCCAGTACTCTTCACACCGAAACCAGACGGAAGCCCGCACATGTGCATCGACTACCGAGCTCTCAACAAGCAGACCATCAAGAACAAGTACCCTATTCCACAAATCGATGACCTGCTTGACCAGCTTCAGGGAGCCACGGTATTTTCAAAACTAGATCTGCGATCCGGATACTGGCATATACAAATGGCGGATGATTCTGTTCACAAAACTGCCTTCCGCACTCGGTACGGATCATACAAGTATTTGGTAATGCCGTTCGGACTCACCAACGCACCTGCAACGTTCCAAGCAGAGATGAATCACATCCTACGCCCAATCTTGGACGAATGCGTGGTGGTGTACTTGGACGACATCCTCATCTACTCGCGCGATATGCAACAACACGTCGAACACCTGCGACGCGTCTTCGAGATTCTTCAACGAGAACGCTTCTACATCAAACTATCCAAGAGCGACTTCGCCCTAAAAAAAGTCCAATTCCTCTGACATATCCTAAGCGCTCAAGGAGTTCACGTCGACCCAAAAAAAAATCGAAACCGTACGCACGTGGAAGACACCCAAGAACGTAAAGGAGTTACAGCAGTTCCTTGGCTTCGCTAATTACTACAACAGGTTCGTGCCACAATACGCGAAGATCGCTGCGCCACTCACGAATCTGCTAAAGAAGAACACGCCCTAGAACTGGAAACCAAGACACCAGGAAGTCGTGGAGCAGCTGAAATAGGCACCGCACCCGTCCTCATCTTGCCAGACCCCGAATGCAACTACGTCATCGAAGCTGACGCCAGCGACCAGGCAGTGGGAGCAGTCTTGATGCAAGACAAGGGGAATGGACTAAAACCAATTGCCTACCTCAGCAAAAAATTACACAAGGCTGAACTCAACTACCCAATACACGACAAAGAGGCCCTTGCTATCATCATCGCCTTCAAAACGTGGAGATGTTATCTCGAAGGACGCAAAACAACAGTCTACACCGACCATTGCAGCCTAAAATATTTGAAAACGCAACCAAGCCTCTCCAGGCGACAGGTTCGGTGGATCGACTTTCTCGAGACACACTTCCACTACGACATCGTGTACAAGCCTGGCCATAAAAACAAAGCAGATGCGCTTTGCCGGCCTGCACACGTTGCCGCTATCCAAATTGAAGGGATGAATCCACTCCTCAAGGGACTCTTCACACACGGGTACACCATCGACCCCGAAATTCCCTTGGCAGAAAAGCAACATCTGCTGCAGTGGGATAACGACATCGTGTTACGGAAAGGATCAACGAAAATCTGGGTACCTAATTACACTCCATTGCGCTAAATACTACTCGAAGAATACCACGACGTCTTGTACGCAGGACACTTCGGTAGCAACAAAACGCTCACCGGTATCGCCAAACACTACTACTGGCCCCACATGGGTGCAGAAATTCGTCACCTCATGCACTACATGTCAGCGGATGAAGAGCAACAAGCAGAAAAAGGCGGGTCTGCTACAACCTCTTCCTATCCCAGAATAGCCATGGCAAGTGGACAGCCTAGACTTCATAATCGGGCTACCAACTACCACAAGTGGTCATGACGCGATCCTTGTCGTCATTGACAAGTTCTCCAAAATGGGGCACTTCATCCCGACACACACGACAGCACGCACCGAAGAGACATCACAACTCTTTGTTCGCTACATGATTTCACAACATGGCATTCCAACGACACTCATCTTCGATCAAGACCCTAAGTTCACCAGTAAATTCTGGAATGAACTAATGTCTCTACTCGGAACCAAACTTGCCATGTCATCCGCATACCATCCGCAGACAGACGGACAGACCGAGCGCCTCGACCAAATTGTGGAGCAACTCCTCCGCGCAGCCTGCAAGGACGAAATCTCCAAGTGGGACTTGCATCTACCCGTATTGGAGTTTGCCTACAACAATGCTACTCACGCCGCTACTGGACAGACGCCGTTCTTCCTCTATTACAGACGCCACCCACTCACACCTCAACAACCAAACATACCAGCCACAGTCCAACCCGCTCATGATTTCATCACGACCATGCACAAACTTTGGGATCGGACCCACAAGCGCCTTCTCGACATTCAGCAACAACAGAAGCGCCAGGCCGATCGCCACCGCACAGACCACACCATCACCTTGGGAGACCGAGTACTGCTTGACACGCGCAATCTTGACATCAGCCATCTCCGATCCAAACTGCGACCTCGCTTCTGCGGGCCTTTTCTCGTTGAAGCACAGGTCACTCCTGTTACCTTCCGCTTACACATGCCAGCTACCTGGAAAATTCACAATGCCTTCCATGTCCAACTCTTGAAGCCCTACCAAGATCCCAACACGATCTTCTCTGGATGCCAACCGCCACCGCCGCCCGTCCTCGTCCATGATGAACCCGAGTACGAGGTCGAGTCCGTGCTTGCTCACCGTCGTTGACGGAATGGCACCGTGGAGCTTCTCATCCGTTGGAAAGGTTATGATCCTTCAGAGGATAGCTGGGTCTCTAAATCCGAGATGGATCACGCTCGTCGTTGTCTTCGCGACTACCTTGTCAAGCAGGGTGTTACGTCTACCACCCAGCTTTGAGGGAGGGAAGTGTGAGAGTACGACCCCATTCCATTCCTCTCTCCTTTCCATCTTTCCTTTCCATTTCATTCCTCTTTTTATCCTGATTCATTTGGTCTTTATCTCATTCCATTTGGATTCCTAATTCTCCTTTTCCATAAACCTTTGATTTATCTTGTTCTTATCATTATATCACCGACCAGGCTCAGGATGTACTGGCGCGCTATATCTAGCGTAATCATGCCGTAATCCCTTAAAGCCAATAGCCTCGCGTGGCTATACGCAAGGTGATTCTATTTTCTAGAAGGGTCTATTCTCTTAGGATAAGATAGACCTGGTTACCTGATGTACTTTGGAAGTATAAAAGCGCCTTGTATCAATCGATAGTGCAACAAGACCTCGACACATTCGATCCTGTGACAAGAAGGGTAAGGGGGGAGAGAGGGCTGTGGAATTCCAGTGGCCATACCTGTTAGACGGCAGGGAAGGGGCGCCAGGGTTGACTGGACTGTTGATTTTACATACTGTCTCCACACTCTAACTTGCATTGCAAACCCCCCAATCAGCCTCCATGCCCAGTAGCCAAAACCATTTTACCAACCTGTACGCCCAAGGTACCCACCTGCACGCCCATCAGGGTGACGGGCCTCTTGAGCCCTGCCACAAGGCAGTCCTCCCCTGCTGCCTGCCAACCATACCTTGACCTATATCCCTGCCGCAACTGGCCGCCTATATCACTAACCTGCACGCCCATCACTATAATGAGCCTCTTGAGCCCCGGGACAAGGCAGTCCTCCTCTGCTGCCTACCAGCACTGGTCTGTGCTACAAAGTGCTCCTGTCACCGCCCTAATTCCCATGGATCCCCAAGGTAACAACCTACACGCCCATCACGATGACTGGCCTCTTGAGTCCCGCCAAAAGGCAATCCTTGCCTGCTGCCTGCACTTGCTGAATGGCAACCGCAAAACACCAGCCTCATCCCAATACCACCAATCTACATCCCCATATTACCAACCTGCACACCCATCACGATAACAGACCTCTTGAGCCCCGGCACGAGGCAGTCCTCGCCCGCTGCCTCCACCCCTGCCTCCTGTGCCAAGCCCATGCCTATGGGGTCCGGGTGCTGGGGGGATGAGGGAAAGGGACGTGGGGGAGAAGTGACAATTCAACGGAAGGGGTAGAATCGCCTCCCCATCCTCCCATCCCCCCATTGATGGAATCTATGTCTGCCTGCGCCAACGGGTGCAGGGGGGATGGGGGGAAGGGGAGGCAGGGGAGGCAGGGGAGGCAGGGGAGGGAGGGGAGGGAGGGGAGGCAGGGGAGGTAGGGTAGGCAAGGGAGGGAGGGGAGGGAGGGGAGGCAGGGGAGGGAGGGGAGGGAGGGGAGGGAGGGGAGGGAGGGGAGGCAGAGGAGGCAGGGGAGGCAGGGGAGGGAGGGAGGAGGAAGGGAGGAAAGGCAAGAGGGGATTTGAACAGAGAAGACGACCTACATCACATTTTGCCTCCACCCCTACCTCCAGGCCAACCCCATGCCTATGGGGTTCGAGTGCTGGGGGGATGGGGGGAACGGGGGAAAGGGGCGGGGGGTAGGAGGGGAGACAACAGTGCAGCGTTAACCCACAAAATTACCCTCACTCACCCGCAGTATGTTCATGGCATAGCTGAACTCCGGCTCTCGTCGCACTGTAGCCAGCGGCGCTGGCCGCCTTAGGGCCACCCCCACAACACAGAAAGCATAGCACAGGTTAGGACACAACAACTTACCAGACTCACGCACCCGCAGTATGCTCATGGCGTAGCTGAAATCTGGCCCTCGTCGCACTGTAGCCAGCGCTGGCCCGCCAATAAGAGCCACCCCTGTGCCCTTGGCCCACCAGGGCGCGTCCGCTCGAAGCGCTTTCTTAGGAGCCATGGGGTGTGACTGTCCGTCCGGATGTGCGTAGGTGCTGCAGGGCATTCACGAAGGAGGACAGGGAGGGGGAGGACAGTGGGAGGGGGAGGGAGAGGGGGAGGACAGAGGGAGGGGGAGGACAGGGGGAGGGGGAGCCAATGAGAGCCACCCCTGTGCCCTTGGCCCACTAGGGGGCGTCCGCTTAAAGGGCTTTCTTCGGAACCATGGGTGTGGGTCTGTCTAGGTGCTGCAGGGAATCACAGGGGGGAAGAGGACAGAGGGAGGGGAGCCACTAAGTGCCACTCCTGTGCCCTTGGCCCACCAGGGCGCGTCTACTCGAAGGGCTTTCTTGGGCGCCATTGTCTAGAATATTTAATAGCGATGTGAAATATGGGAAGAGGGGAGAAGGGAACCGGGGGGGGGGTTGAAGGAGAAGGAGGGAGGGGGAGGGGGGCGTGGTGGGTTGCGGAGAGCAAGAGACTGAGATTGTCTGATAGCCAGCCCGGTCCTTAGCCCGCCATGGTGCATCAATGCGAAGCGCTTTCTTGGGCGCAATTCGCGTGTAGAACGAGGAGATTGGAGCTAGTCTGATGGACTCTCTCTCCAAATGTTAATGTGATAAATGGATAAGCGTAAGATGTTGGAGGCGCCCCCTACCTCAGATAGACGCATTAAAAATGAATAAGGTCGCAAACTAATTACAGGGGGATGCAAGGGATGGAGGAGGAGACAGGATGTGAGTGGGGCACGGATTGGGCCACTGCGGGGAAGAGAAAACCGCGGGGAAGGGAAAGGCTGCATTGTCCTTCGGTCATTACTGCTAACCGTAGCAGCTGAACACTGAGAATAGTATTTTACAAAGTGTATTAAAGAGAAGATAAGTATAGTCTAGTATAAGGGTATTATATGGGACCGCGTACGTACGGGAAAACACGGGAAATATCCGAAGGTAGAAGACGTGCGTCAGCGACACATGGCACGATAGCAGAGTGTAAGCCCGCTCCTTCAATTTGCTAGGCGGAACTGATTTTCAGGTCTAGTAGACTAGTACGGTGCGATAAAATCTGATAGCGAACATTAGAACACCAGGGGGTGTGTCGAAAGTGGGGAATTCGTTGCTCCTCCGTGTAATATTTCAGCTAGACAACTTGCTAACTTGAAACCAAAAGGCAGTGCAAATATTGCTGACATTCATCCATCCACCCCGTTTCTTCTCTATTTCTTCACGTTGATTTCCTCCTCATTTTTTCCTAAATCTGTTTTGTGTTGTTATAATGCTTCCTATTTTATGCACTTTGTGTGCTCTTCTCTTGGTGAAGCTGTCGTATCGTAGCAGAGCGTACCCACTGTTGCACACAGCTGAATCTTGGCCTGGCAATTTGTCTGCTCGGTACCACATAGGCTCGGCGCCCGGACTAACAGAACCCGAACTGGCTGATACCTTTTGGCCTCGAAACTGAGGCGGCTTCTGAACCACAGATTTTGGTTCGGCCCTAGCCAAGCCAGGTTCCCACAGCCAAAGCAAAAGTCGGACGAATCTAAACCGAACAGCCTGAAGCCTTCTCCTATTGGGATTGCCGTGCCATACCAGAAAGAGACGTTTCTCCAGCTTCCATTTCCGCGTACCCCAGGGCTAGGCGAACAAGGTCCATCTGCTCGGCTCTATCGTCCTCCCCCGCTGAAACACAAGAGCCACAGATTCAAAAATGAAGGCAATGTAAATGCTAAAGAATAAGACGAAAATCTTACCGACGGCTCTGTCCTCACCATGGGATTGTCCCAGATACAGGCTCGGCTGGAAAGGCTTCCTAACCTTCCTTACCAAGCCTGCCGCCTGGTGGTTTGTGAGATGCCACGGATGCCGTTTCGGTTCTTCAGTGCTGCAAATGCCAAACTAAGATAAACTGGCAACAGCCACAACCTTTCCGCTCCTCAAATCAGCGTATGCTCCAGCCGTTTGCCGGCGTAACTTGGAGCTACAAGAAGTCCTTTCAGATTTGAGATACCCTAGTTCCTTCAATAGAGTTTTCTCAGTCATTTGTCCAGAACGAAACTTCTTACTTTCAGTGCTTTACGGAAAAAAAAGACAGTTTGAAGGCCCACCATTTCTGCAGTTTTACGGAAAAGGACAGTTCGAGCCCCGGAATGGCGGCAGCCGTCTCGCACATCACGCCTTCTGTTCATGGACTATCTCATCTTACGAACGTCCATGCTGTCGAGAGGAAAATGGTATCAATGTCTCTGAGCAGGAACCTGCCGCGTTATCAGCTGACTCGATTCAAAAAGCAAGTACGTGGCGTGGAAGGCTTCAGCAGCAGCCTCAGCAGCAGCGGAAGCAGATCCTTTAAGATAGCTACTTGTGCTGCGATGTTTCCTGCGACTTCCAATTTTAGCCATGAAAGCAGGGGTGTTGTTGCTTCTGCATCTTCTTCTCCTTCTGCTGCTGCTGCTTCCGCGAGCAGCACGGGCGCAGGGGGGCCAGCAGTGTCGGAGGCGGTCATTGTGGGTGGAGGATTGGCAGGTCTCGCATCAGCTATTGGCCTCCGGAACATTGGGATTGACGCCCAGGTGGGGTACTATATGGAAGCAGGCAGAATGCTAGATTCAGGTAATTTTCTGCGATTAGGTTAAATGCTGGGATTGATTAATATGCCAAAACAGGCAGGTAATATGACATTATGATGTGTTTTTCCATTTCCTCTTTCAGTTCGTCTCCTGCATTGTCTGAGAAGAGTTTCTGTTTCTTAGGTCGTGTCTTCCTGTCGCAATTTTAACGTCACGATGAGCTGTGCATCTTGTACAATCATGCATGCGATGCAGACTGGTTACCATTCCACGGAGCAGGTTACCATGCATCTGGGCTTCAAATGGGCAACCCTGTTTATCTTCTCCATGCATGTTGTTGCATGCCATGCCATGCTCTACATGCCATCAATGCTCAACAATAATCACATGCCATTCCCTGCGATGCCATGCCATGCCACACCATGCCGCATGCCACATCCCAACATGCAGGGGTGAATGAGGCATGGGATGAGGTGCCAGGGATCACCGCTGTCTGTATTTTTTGCAACTCTGTCGAAGTGCATCACATGCCATGCCATGCCATGCCATGCCTTGTCACATCCCACACCCCAACGTGCAGGTGTACGAGGCACGGGACGAGGTGCTAGGGGAGGGAACTCTCCTCTGCCTCTTCCCCAACGGCCTCAGAGCTCTCAACAGAATTGACCCGGCTATCGTCCCCAAGGCATGTGGTAGCAATGCTTGCATAGCATGCATGTGATAGAGACGGTTGCATATGGGAGTTGTGTATTGCAGCAATGGTTTGAGCATGGTGGTGGTACTGTACTGGTCCTCTGTATTTCCCCAATCGTCTCAGGCCGAGGGGTCCAATTGATCCTTTTCTTCTCCGTCCCCACTCTCCCTTATCTCCTATATCCCCCAGCTGATACTCCGTGGATTAGCAGGCCCCATTGCCCCACCTGTCACAACCTCTCCCAGACCGGCGATTATTTTGTCGTTTTGCCTTTCCCATACTCCCGTTCCCTGTTGCTCGCCCTCACCCCATGTTGCCCGTCCCACCCCCCCCCCTTTCCTCCCCCTCCTCCCCCCCCCTCCATTTTTCCTTGTCGTAGCCCGTGCGGTAGCGGACCCCACCTGTCTCAATCTTCCTCCAGCCGGCATCTTCTCTTCTCTTGGGATCTCGCCTCAAACAAGACCGCCTGATTCAGCTTCCCCATATCCCCTCTTCTCTCCTGTTCCTCCAGCTGATATCCCGTGGAGTAGCGGACCCCACCTGTCTCAACCACTCTCCGACCGGCGACCTTCTCTTCCGCTGGGACCTCGCATCAAGCATGACCGCCCGGTTCGGCTTCCCCATTTGTCCTTTTTTTTTCCTTGCCCCTCTTCAGCTGATAGCCCGTGGAGTAGCAGACCCCACCTGTCTCAACCACTCTCCGACCGGCGATCTTCTCTTCTGCTGGGATCTCGCCTCAAACATGACTGCCCGGTTCGGCTTCCCCATGCTCGCGATCCGTTGGCAAGAGGTGCACGACGTGCTGCGTGGGATGCTGCCAAACGATGCCATCCACATGGGCCACCGGCTCGTGGAGTTTACGCAGGGAGAGGAGGCGGAGGGGGAAGATGGTGAGGGGAGCGGCACAGTTGATAGGAATGGCTCGGTGAAATGCGTTTTCCAAAGTGTTTCGGGCGGTCAAGAGCGGTTGCTGCAGGTGGAGGTGAGCGGGGAGAAGGGGGTGGGGGGAAGGGCGAGTGGGGGGGGTGGGGGAAGAGGATGGGGTGGGGTGGGGGGGAAGAGTTGGGGGGTGAGGATGGGATGGGGGGTTGAGCAGTGGGGCATTTGGGAGGCGGATGGTGGGCGATTGGCTCTGCATTACCTACTTCACTTCATGGCACTTCTCTCCCTCCCATCCGCCAGACACCTCTTGTGCTGGGAGGAGCAGACGGCAAGCATTCCCCTACTCGCCTCCCATCACTCATCTATCACGAGATTACTTTTGAATCGACTCAAAAGTCACCCATCCATCACGCCCCTCTTCATTTCTCGCATCCTGTTGTCCCCTCCCCTACTCCCTCCCGTCCACCAGGCCCTATTTTGAGGCGCCTAAAAAATAGATTACTCGCCTCCCCTGACCCATCCATCACGCCCCTCTTCATTTTTCGCATCCGCTATCCCCTCCCCTGCTCCCTCCCGCCCGCCAGACCCCTCTCTTGCTTGGGACAGACGGCATTCACTCGGAGGCGCGGAAGCATCTGCTGAGGGTGGAGGAGGGGCGCAATGGCAGTGGTAATGAGAATTGGAGTGGCGGGGCTGCAGGGGATGGAGTGGGTCCGCGAGACAACGGCAGAACCATCTGGAGGGCCATCATTGATTCCAGCCTCACCTCCCACCCGGTATGCCGTGTGACCCTTTACTAGTGTGCCCCTCTGCTGAGGCAAGTGCTGGGGTGCAATGGCAATGGGAGCAGGAAGGCAGCATGGGAGGGGATGAGTCTGGTAGACAACGGCAGAACCATCTGGAGGGCCATCATCGATTCCAGCCTCACCTCCCACCCGGTATGTGCCCTGTTGTTTCTGACTCTGACTAAAGCAATACTGGTAGCGGCAAAGAGAGGGAGTGCCGTGGGATCGGCGGGGCAGCAGGGGAGGGAGTGGGTCCGCGAGACGACGGCAAAACCATCTAGAGGGCCATCATTGATAGCACCCTCGCCTCCCACCCGGTATGCAATGTGCCCTTTACCAATGTTGGCCTCTCCCCCCACCCGGTATGTGTCCCTCGCCTACCACCCACCCGGTATGTGTCCCTTGCCTCCCACCCAGTATGTGCCCCTCTGATTTCACCCGGTATGCGCCTCTCTCCTTTCGCCCGGCATGCAGCATGTGTTTTGTGAGGTTCTTCAGTCAGAGTTCAAGAAATATCAGCCACTTGTCTAGCAGTTTCAGCTCCTTGGCACAGCTTATTTCCCCTTTTTTCTGTCTCCCTCGTTTCCTTCCTTTCCCTGTCGCTCCTGCAGCCACGTCACATAGTAACCACTCTCGGTGTCAACCGCACAGCAGTCGTCGTCGATTCTGGAGCAGGCAGGCTCTACTGGGCCCTCACACTCGTTGATGGCGCCGATCCGACGGTCAGCAGCGGCCGATCCAGCAGTGGGGAGGAGGCTCGGGAGAAGATCCTGCGGGCGTTTGAGGGGTGGGATACGGTGAGGCATCTGGCCCGGGCCACTTCCCCTGAGCTCATCCTTGAACGCCGCGTGCTCGACCTGCCGCCCCTGCCCTTCTGGGTCAAAGGGAGGGTGGCTCTTCTGGGAGGTATGAATATTCTCTTCGAACTTCTTCTGGTTCATTAGGTGGATGGATGCAAGCTTTATTTATAACAACAAAGGGCACTCAGTAAAAAGTAATGCCCATTCGTAGCCCACTTTGAGCCCATTTTTCCGTCCTCTTCTTCACCCATTCTTGTTCCTCTGCTCCTTCCTGCTAGAGGTCGTGCATACAGTGACGCCAACGCTTGGGCAGGGGGGCGATTTTGTCTTCCCCTAATCCTCGCCTTGCTGGCTTTTCTCTGGTATTCCCCACTGGTTCTGCCTGCCTGTCCAGATGCGGCGCATGCAGTGACTCCAGCGCTTGGGCAGGGGATCCTGTTTGCTGTGACTTTAGCTGGGAGCCCACATTGCCCCCTTTCCTATTCTCTCTTCTCTGTCTGTCCAGATGCGGCGCATGCAGTGACGCCATCGCTAGGGCAGGGGGCGAATTTGGCGTTTGAGGATGCGGCTCAGCTGGTGGAGTGCCTCAGGGCGCACTCGGGTCTCAGGTGGGCGTGATGGGATGCCAGATCAAGGTTGAAAAAAACGGCAGGCCGTTTTTTCGATCGTTTTTTTTGATGGTATAATACGGTGATTTTCTGAAAAAAACGACGTTTTTTTATTAGGCGTGTTTTTTTTTTTTTTTTTCTTGGCGAAAAAAAAAGAGCACACAACTACGCTGCTGGTGTCTACGGTGCACGCAAGGTGAGTGTGTAAATTACAGAGAAATACTCCACCTATTCCCTCTTACTTACTCCTCCTACCTACTAGGCTACTACTCCTCCTTCCTCCTACTCCTCCTACTCCTACTCCTCCTACTCCTCCTCCTCCTCCTCCTCCTCCTCCTCCTCCTCCTCCTCCTCCTCCTCCTCCTGCTCCTGCTCCTGCTCCTCCTCAGGATCTTCGTGTCCTCCCCCCTCCCCCTGCCCCTCCCCCCGCTCCTTACCCTCACCCCCTCCCATCACGAAATCCCATGGCCCAAGGCCATCCTCCTCCTCCCCCTCGCTGCCGCCATCGCGCGTGCTGTTGGCGGGCTCCTCCTCTACCTGTTTGCCGCGTTTTCCAGCACCTTTCTTTGCCCCGCACACCTTCTTCCCTCCCTGCCCCTTCTTCCCCTTCATCTTACGCTTCTTGGGCGCACCGATGTTTCCAAAGGTGGCCCAATCGATGGTGCACGCTCCAGCACCCTCCTCCTCCTGCACCTCCTCCTCCTCTCCCCCCTCCCCGCCCATCGCTTGAGAGGAAGCGGTGAGGGAAGGAGGGACGCTCCCTTCCCCCAACGCGCTAGACCCGAGGTCGGCGTAGAGGCGCTCACGGGCTGCCTGTTTCCGATCGAAGGCGGCTCGTGATCGCCGGCTGAACGCCACCACCGTGACGTCGATCATGGTGTTGGAACTCAGCCGGTTGCGATCACGTCGCTGCACCCGGTTGAAGGCCGACCATGCGCGCTCCACCTCGCTCGACGTGCAGGGCTGGGAGAGGATCTTGACGGCCATCTCCTGAAGCGCCCTCACCTCCCCCCCGAAGGTGGACCACCACTCCGCTTCAGAGAGCTTCCCGCTCTCCACCAAATTGGTGGCGGCCCACCGTGCCTCCTTGCCTCCCAAACTCCCATTCCCACTATGGTAATGGGCGAGTTGGGCTCGAAGGAGAGTGCGACCTTGAATGTCCGCCGCACGCGCCTTCAACACCTCATCCATTCCGTTCAAGATCTCGGAATCACCCCGAACCTCTTCGGCAAAACGGTTGACCGGGTTGAGGAGCCAACCAGCCGCGTGAAGAGGGTTATGTAGCTGGCCGTCCCAACGGTGAGCGATAATCCGACGCACCTTGGCCAAGAAGGACGCCTTGTCCTTGGCCATGAGCAGCCCGGTCTTCTTCACGAAATACCTGGCTGCACACGCACGACCAAGACAAGTCGTACGACACAAGTTAGTGTGGGGTATGGTGTGGAGGGTGTGGGACGTGTACACAAGCAAGAAATCAAAGACATGCATGGTGCATGTGGAGCATGGGTGGGGAACATACCAGCCCGCTCGGCCGCCTCGTTGGTCTTCATCGTGGCGTCAAGCATCAACCCGTAGATTCGCCCCATGAGGTGAGCACGTGTGTCCACCGCTCGGAGCACTTCGTACACCGGCGTCATGAGCTTCAACACCACCTCCACCGAGCCCCAAAAAGCATCGTCGAGGAGGAGGCGGCGGATTCGGCGCCCCTCCTCTGTTTTAGCAGCCGGCACCTCCCCCCACTCTTCACTTATGACCATGTTTCGCATTTGTCTCTTCACCTCCAAGAACCGGCCCACCATGATCACTTGGGTGCCGAATCTGGTGGTTCCCGGTTTAACGAGCTCAAGCTCGCTGTAAACCTCTCGTAAGAGATTCACAGTGGTAGAGCTGTTCTTAACAAGCATCACCACCCGGTGAGCTTGAAGCAAGACCTTCTTCACCACCCCAATTGACCCGAGATCTTGAAGCATCAAATCCAAGCAATGTGCGGCGCAGTTCGTAAAAAACACGGAGGGGTACCCATCGCGGAGCTCGTCGGCCGCCTTTTTGTTGTTACTCGCATTGTCCATCACCACTTGGACAACGCGGTTATCTCCCACCTCCACAAGTGCCGGGCGGATCAGCGATGCAAGGTAGGCGCCCGTCTTCTTGTGCGTCTTGGTGTCCACCACGGCAACGACAACGGGCGCCATGTCATTCATGGCGATGATGCAAACAAGGCCGCGGTTCTTCATGTCCGACCACCCATCAACGGATAGAGAGCACCCGGTCGTGGCCCACGAGTCCCGGATCGGCGTCATGAGGGCATCCGTGTCGGCCTTGAGCTTGACGAGGAGCGGGTGGGAGACCTTGTACGCACTCGGGAGCGTGTACGGCTTCCCGTAAGCGACCACCCCCTCGACGAACGATTGCAAGGCGGGTGACCTAGGTGAGGGGGGTGGGGTGGAAGCGGTAATTAGTCAGAGCACTGGGCAGAGCATGCCGAGCAAGCGCGACAAGTTCAGAAAGGACGTGGTAAGATGCACGTGCATGAGAAAATCTCGGGCCATGCTTACTGTGAAACGCGGAAGGCCCAATCGTTTTCGACGACGGCGGTGGCCCAAAGGAGATCCAATGCGTCACGACCGGCCTTGTCGACCATCCCTCGGATGTCCCGATTTCGGCTGCGCTTGACGGCCGGAGCTGGAACCGCGGATGTGGACCCGTGGATGTTGGAGAAGGTGGTAGTTGGGGTGAGACCCTTGGTGCGGAGATTCTTAGCGAACTCGCTCTTGCACTCCGCCACATTCTTGAACTTGAAAGCCGGGGTGCCGTACAAGTGCTCTTGAATGCGAGTCGCGCTACTAGTAATGTTGATGTTGCAGTAGTTGCACTCCGTCCGGATGACCTTGCCATGGTCATCTTGGGTGCGGGTCACGTGCGCCCACAAAGCCGACGGGGTGAGCGGCATTGCGAAAGTACGCTATCTAGAATCGACGTACACGGGCGATGAAATGCGCGCATGCGACGGACTGGATTGGGCGGGCTAAAATCGCCCCAGCTAGCTTGGGCGTCAGTTTACGTGCTTCACTCTTAAGGTATCTCTGTTGAATTTGGCTCTGTTTTTTAGCAATGGATTTGTAGTTTGTGCTGTGAGTGATTGGGTTGGGATCTCTGTGCATGAGCGAGGTGGAAGGGATGAAATTGGATGCTGCTCCAATTTCGAAATGCGCCTCGGTAGCATGCGTTCCGTTTTGCGCGAACGCATGCTACTGGGCTCGAAAATCAAACCAGCCCGTTGCGAAATGGACGACAATTTCGCAACAGATTTGGTGAACCGTCCGAAATGCGCGCCTCGGAAAAATGTCGAGGCCGCGCTTTGGGAATGTGTTGACTGAACACATTTCTGCGGTTGGGTGTACACCCAACCGCAGAAATGTGTAACAAATTTGTTCGTTTTGCAAACTCCATTACGTTTAAAAAAATCGGTCGATTAAAACGACCGTTTTTTTCCACCAATGAAAATGAAACATTCGGAATCGTTTTTTATCGTATTTAACGGCCGAAAAATACGATATCGTATAATACGGTGATTTTCTGAAAAAAAGACGTTTTTTTAAACCTTGTGCCAGATAGGCGTGACTGGATGCTGTTACGGCCGCCTTGTGTGATATGGGCTGCTGTAGTGCCTCAGGGCGCATTCGGGTGCCAGGTGGTTGCTGCAGGGGGCTGGTTCGCTTGCAATCAATGGTTGTATGTGCTTGCTTGCATGCTTTCTTGCTGACTCAAAAGTGGAGTGCCTCAGGGCGCAGACCTGTGTGAGGTGGGTTTGATGGGATGCATGTATGCCGCTTTATGTGATATGGGCTGGTCGAATGGAGGAGGGCCTACTTGCGTGTCAGGTGGGTGTTGTTGCATGTCAGGTAGGCGCTGTTGCACATGGTTGGCGTCCTTCCATGTGATGGGCTGACAACAACCTCTTCCCCCCCCCTCTCTCCTTCCGTTCCTTTCAGTGAGGCCCTTCACTCCTTCCAGTTGCTTCTTATGCCGCGAGTGCATGCCGTGGCATCACAGAACAACGCTAGAATTCTAGAACCCAGATGACCTTTGAGTCACCTTGCGACATCCCGCCCCCCCCCCCACCCCCTCCTCCTTCCCTTCCCTTCCAGTGATGCCCTTCGCTCCTTCCAGTCGCTTCGCATGCCGCGAGTGCATGCTGTGGCATCACAGAACAATGCTAGTACCAAGAAAGTGTACGAGAAGAAGGAACCAGGCAAGGGGAGAGGGGGCAGTGGTGCGAGTGAGGCGAATGCAGCAGGACCGACATTTAAAGAAGTTGCAGCGGCATCGGCAGCGGTAGCAGTGCGAGAGGGGCGCGATCCTGACGACTTCCTATATGCTTACGATACTTTTGCTTTGGAGGACTCTCTTGTTGCAGCTGTTGTGGAGTAATGCGTATCGCGAGAAAAGTTGGCTAGGGGAAGCACAGGAACTGAGATTTGTCTCAGTGTTGTACCCTAAACGAACTGCCTCTAGCTAGGCTATAGTTTATAAATATTCCTAACACATATATATGAACGCTAACTGAAACCTCTGGCCACATACCGCACCTTGAACTGCAGCGGCTCTTTAGGCGGGCGCTTCACCTCAGAGATCAACATGCCATCGAATATGTTCTTTCCAGGTGGAGGAACTGCGTCGACGTAAGTGTCAATTGATTCATAAGATGACGTCTTTGCCTCCATGACCTGTATCTACTGGGCTGCCTGGGCACCCGAGACCGCCTCAGCATACGAGCGTGGGGTAGGGATGTTCAGGGCCTCCAGATCACTCTCAGGGGACACAACCATGGCACAGAGATGAGGTACAGCAGCCGCAAGAAAAGCTAGCTCGAACTGCCTATCTTCTAGAACGTCACTGCCAAGGGCAGATGCACCACCGACGGACGGAGGACAGGCAGGGTGAGAGACCAGAGCGGGGGCGTAGTCAAGGCAATGGCTTGTGGCAAAGTCAGCAACTACAGCGACGAGGGCAGAGATACCCTCAACAAGAGCGGTATGGTCAGTAACAAGCGATGCAAGCAAGTGGGAGACGACTGGATGAGTAGTGCGAGCAAAGTCAGATAGAGGAGTAGAGGACAGGGGTAGGGATGATTGCAGAGGGAGCGGTAGGACAAAGAATGGAGGAGCACAACAACGAAGAACCATGGGGTGGACACGAGCACGAGGAGAAACAGGTCGACCACCAGGGGGACGACGCACCCAGTGGGGTAGGGGGGCAACGGGGGACATGACAGGGGATGGAAGAGAGTGAGAGGGGAAACGATCCGGAGAGGAGTCCGAAGGGAGGTAACAGCGGGCCGTAAACAGGGTCAAGCGGGAGGGGAGGCACTGTCAGAGGGACGGGTGGGCGATTGAAGGAGACGAAGGGCGGACTGCTGCTGCTCACGGCCCACGCCTGCTGTAGCGGTAGCGATAGGGGTCTGCAACGGGCGACAGCGGGTGGCAGCACGCGGAAGCGAGCGGCAGTGGTGGCAGCAGTGGCTTCAGATGCAGTGGGCGACAGGGTGGCGGCGGCGGCGAACCAGCGGCGAGCTGGCTGGCGGTGGCGGCGGCGCGGCTGCTGGCTGGCGAGCAGGCTGCGAGCCAGCGGCGGGCTGGCTGGCAGCGGTGGCGGTGCGGCTGCTGGATGGTGAGCAGACTGTGAGCTGGCTGGCGGCGGTGGAGGCGTGGCTGCTGGTTTGCGAGCGAGCAGCGAGCCAGCGGCGAGCTGGCTGGCGTCGGCGAGCAGCAGGCGCGGCGCACAAGTGGCGAGCAGGTGCGGGCGGCTACTAGCAGGCGCGGAGCAGCGGGGAACGGACGGGGCGGGCAGGTGCGAGCTGGCGCTGGGCAGCGCGGGCTGGCGCTGGCTGGCGCGGGCTGGTGCTGGTTGGCACGGGCTGGCGACAGGCGTGCGAGCTAACTACGGGGGTGGAAGTGGCTAGGGGCGACTAGGAGCGGCTAGGAGCGACTAGGGCCGACTCGGGGCTACTTACCTAGGGGCGGAAGCGTGAGTAGGTAGGACCTAACCTAGCTCTAGATGCCATGTTAGAGTAGCGTGAAAGTAAGACTAGGAAGGGAGAGAGGGAGAAACAAGTACAAGGCGTACTCTCTAAGAGCTGACCCAATGCAGCTAGGCTATAACAAATTTAACTAACCTAGCTAGATAAGAGTGAACAGACAGAACAGACATGAGCGCGTGCCGAACCCCGAAAAAGGTTTTCTTGCAACTGTTACATAGAACAGTGAAAATCGCTGTCTGACCCTAGTTGAGAGTCCCTGGCTGATAATCCAACTCGGTCTGATATCTTCCACTCTTACTATTCGCGCGTCGGAATTGTGAAGTGGGTTGGCTAACATTGCAAGCCGCCTTCACTTGTATATATATCCAAATCCAAAGCACTGCACATCTTAACTCTTACTGTTCTTAATCTCTCCAACTTTCTTCCCTCCTCGCCTTTTCTATTTCTGCTTTGTGTAATACATTCAAATTCGAAAATTCGTGCTGCTCGGATAATGTCATCATATTTTATGCACTTTATGTGTTCTTCGCTTGGTGCTTCTGTCGTCTTGTATCGGAGCGCAATCTCTGTTACGTTCTGCACGTCTTGCCCTAACTCCTAACCAGGCCTCTTGCTAACAGGGTAATTAACCTTAATGTCGAGAAATAAAGGGTATTTTTTCCAGCGATTCCATTTGTCTAAGGTGCGATTTTTTCCCGAATCCATCCAACTAACGGGAATGATTTCGCGCGATTCCTTTGCGTAAAGGGTAATTTTTTTCCGAATACTTATGGGCAATACTCGTAGTGGCGCACTCTGTAGGGGTTCGCGACCCCAAACCCCCCCCTAGCCTAACCCCACGTACGCTGCTCTACATCGCTCGAGCAGAATTCTGCACTCAGCATTCCTGCCCAGAATTCTGCCCAGAATTCTGCATTTGACTATCAGCTGGAAGGTCGAGAGTACAGAGCGATCAATTCCTAGGCACGGATCGGTTGCGATGTAGAAATGACTATCATAAGCCATCTAATAAGTCCACGTGTTAGATGCTGAAATAAGAGCGATCGTTTACTTGGCTATGATTGGCTGCGATTCTCCAAAAAAGATGTTGCGATTCATTTTCTTGCCAACGACCTACTTGGGCGAGGATGCATGCTCAGGGCGATCCTGGGTTTTGCTGAAACTATATGACAAGGGTTGCATGCGACCTTCGGACATCAAATAGAGTGTACGCATCCAGTCGCAGAGCATCATGAGCGTCCCACCCTTCGAGCCTCCTAGCGATGCGGAGGATACCCGCCTGCCCACGTCCGATCCTGCTGTCTCTACAACGGTGGAAATCAATAGTGACGAGGAAGATGACTCCGAGGATGAGGCCATCGCCAAGGCTCGCCGGGCTGAGCACGGCAAGGAGAAAATGGTAGAGGTCTCCATTGATCTTAATGACGAAGCTCGTTCTGCAACAGATTCTGACGATTCCTCCGATGACGAGAGTATTCCACCCGATGAAGGACCATTCTACGGCCGCAGAGGAGGGGGCAGCCATCATCGTTCACATTCCCGACAGCTTACTATCTGCTGGGCCCCTCCACCTCCCGAGCATCGTCATAGACGCAAGCGCGCCGAGATAAATATCGGCGGGGCACAACCTTATGATGACAAGATCCCGATGGCAGAGCAGAACATTGCGAGCCGCTTCAATGAACAATGGAAGCAGCTGTTCCCATGGCTGGACTTGAAGTACTGCTCGAAGGCCAAGAAATATGGCTTCAAATGCAAGACCTGTATTCAGTGGGTTGAGGATGGTGGGCATACACGCTACGGCAGGAAGGGCATCGGCGCACGTGACTTCCAACTCTCCAGCATTCGTACTCATCAACACTCCAAGGCACACCTCCTTGCCCTTGCTAAGTCGAGAATTGGAGAGGGCGTTGATAAGAGGCAGCGCACTATGAGGGAGTACGGAGATGCTGACGCTATCACCCGACGGACAATCAGGTGCATCCGAGCAGCCTACTTCGTATGCTGCAACGACTGCCCCTTGACGTTCTACCGCGTGCTGACGCGCTTCATGCGAGACGAGGGCGTGCCGGACATGAGCGAGGCTGAAGTTACGGAGCGGTACCTATCCGAGTAAGTAACGGTATTTCATATGTCGCACTGGAAAACCGCCTTGAGCCTCATTTTCTGTTTAGCTGTATTTTCCAGCTTGAAGTTGTTTGCTGTGAAGCTTTTCACATGTAGCAGCAGGAAGCCTTTTGAATGAACAATGGAAGCATGTATTTCTTGCTGCTTTATCAACAGGTATGCAATGGGGGAGTTCGTACAAGCCATCGCGAAGCATCTTCGAGAGAAGCTGCTGGAGGAGATCCTGAAGAGTCGTTTCTATAACCTTGCCGTCGACGAATCTACTGACCGTGCACACGGAAAGCATATGATCGTCTATATCACGTACGAGAGGAGGCTGCATGTAGTGACGGAGTTTTTGGCGCTCATCCCTGTGAAGAAGTGCGATGCGGCCTCTCTTTTCGCTGCCCTTACCGCATACCTGGAGGAACGGTCAATCCCTCTCTCTCGGCTCGTCGGCATCTCCACTGATGGTGCATCTAACATGGTCGGCAACACGAATGGCTTGGTGACCCGCCTTCGTCACCGTGTCCCATGGCTAGTCGCAATGCACTGCATTGCTCACCGGTGAGTGTGCTTGCTGGAACGTGATGTCAAATGCCAATACTTGCTTACAAGCTCTTTTTTTTTGCCGTGGTTAGACCTCAAGATTTCAGGGTGTGTACGCTGATCTAAATTCTTCCTTTATCCCATCTCTTCTCACTTATGACCAGGGAGGCGCTGGCGGCTAAAGATGCAGCCTCCAAATTTCCGGATTTTGGAGTCATTGACTCCATCGTCAGCAAAATAGCCAACAACCAACACAGGTCTGGTGTGCAGCGGAACGAATTCATGGGGTTCCACGAGGAGATGCTGCACACCAACCTGGAATTGCAGGGCATGCACCTGGTGCGCTGGCTGTCACCTGGGAAGGCCATCACCCGCTTCTGCGAAGTTTTTCCCGTTCTCCTGTGGATGTGGAAGAAGGACGATCTAGCTCAGTTCAAGATTGCCACTTCTCTGAAATTCCAGTTCGTGCTTTATCTCCTTGCCGACGTCTTGGAGCTGCTGAATGAGCTAAATCTGGAATTCCAGAAACGCAAGGTGAGCACATGTCACGTGTGGTGCTGAAAATTCCAGAAATGCAAGGTAAGCACATGACACGTGTGTACATGTGTAAGCACTTGTTACGTGTGGTGATGAGAATTGCACGAATGCAATAGTAAGCGCTCGTTGCGTGTGGTGCTGGAAACTGCAGGAATGCATGTGTAAGTGTCTGCCACCTCATGACATGTTTGTTCCCTCTTATACTCACTTCTCAATGCCTCCCCTACCCTATTACAGGTCGATCCCACTGCAGTCAAAGATGCGATGGAGAAACTGGGAATCCTCTTGCTGCAGTGGTATGTGGAGCCTCGGAGATCTTTGGTGACAACAAGAGCAAGCGGCCGTCCCCATTCCTCCAGGCGCATGCTGAGAACTGCGAGCTCAACATTCAGGGGGTTGATGCTGATGGCAACATGACTTCTGAGACCGTGCCCATGTCTGAAGACTCCCTTGGAGGGGAGTATGGTGGTGACTTGGAAGCCTGCTATGATCTTGGCAGGGCCTTTGTCAGGGAGCTCATCCTTGCCCTCAACCGGAGGCCTGGGAACCTCCGTCTCCTTGACGGAGCAAATGTCTTTATTCCCTGCCAGTACCCATCAAGTGCAGCAGATAGGGAGTTAACTGTTGGAGAGGGCATTTTTATTGTTGCGATTAGTTAAACTGCTACTTAAAATAAAAATTTTATGTGTTAAGAGTGCAAGGCTTTTGTTTCCTTGTTAGCCGAATTTGCAACGGCCGATTCCTTTTCGTAACGGGTTTTTTTTTGGTTTTTTTTTTTTTGATTCCTTTCAACTTGCCCTAACAAAAAAAACAAGAGTCGACTAAATCGTCTTAGGGTTGCGGAGCTATCTTTGTTTTTTTTTTTTTTGCAATTTTAGACGTGATTTTGCATTTTACATCAAGATTATGAATATTACCATTTGATGCGATGCTATTTTTCCCTCCCTCCCGAGCCTGCCGTCTTTTGGTCTGTGAGATGGATGCCAGTCCAATCTTTCGTGGGGACAACTGCTACAGATTCAAGGCGCGATCAAGGTCAAACAATAGCCACATCTTTCCCGCATTCTCAGGGCGACACATTCCAGAATCCTCTACCAGAATGTGGAGCGATAAGATCGCGATTCCACAGTTTGGACGACATCCAAAATTACTTCTTACTGATTCTCTTTCAAGGCCGTTCTTTTTGTTTTCCAATCCTTGCTCCTCCTGACTGAGTCCGCGTACTGCCTCGCCAGCTTGTCAGCCCCTACGGAGTCTCCGTTCTGCCCAACAAAAAATCGGAGTCTACGGGGGCTTTTCGAGCAAGGCTTGCTCCTCCTGGCTGAGTCCGCGTACTTTCCCGATAGTAGCAATACTTGCAAAAGGACGGTTTGAGGACCTAGCTTGGTAGTAACGACATTATTGCAAGGTTCGTCATGGCAGCCTCAGCCATGATGCATGCCATGTCTTCTGTTCAGGGAGTGTCCCGCGTTTCAAGCGCCCCTGTTGTTGACCGGAAAATGATGGGATTACCATCTCCGAGCTGGAGCCTGCGTTATCAGCTGGCTCGTTTCAACAAGCAAGCGTCTTCTGAGTTTTGTGCGTCTGGCAGCATCACCGAAAGCTTCAGCAGCAACCGCAGCAGCAACCTCACCAGCAACCTCAGGAGCAACCTCAGCAACAACCTCAGCAGCAGCAGCAGCAGCAGTAGCAGCTTCTTCAAGAATACTTCTCCTTCTGCAGGACCGTCTGCGACTCCCAATATCAACCAGGGAAGCCGAGGTGTTGCTGCTTCTGCATCTTCTTCTCCTTCTGATGTTGCCAGGAGCTTGGGCATGGGAGGGCCGGCAGTGTCTGAGGCGGTCATTGTGGGTGGAGGATTGGCCGGTCTCGCTGCTGCTATTAGCCTCCGAAACATTGGGATTGACGCACAGGTAGGGTACTGTATCAGGTGAATGCTGGAATTTAGGAAAGATGCTGGAATCAGGTAATATGCAGAGGTTGGACAAAATGCCGAAATCATGTGAAATTGTCGACATAATGACACATTGATTATTGTCTCCACCAGTCTCATACCATGCCTCTCTCTTTGTTGCTGTTGCCTCTCTCTCGTTGTGCCTCTCTCTTTGTCAATGTTGCCTCTCTCTCGTTGTGCCTCTCTCTTTGAAATTGCATGTAGCATGTTACCTTGCTTCTCGGCTTGCACTATCCCAAAATGACAAACTCTTTTCTAATTCTCCATCATGTGGTTCCGTGCCTTGCCATGCGACCCCATGCTTAACGGGAATTCACATGCCATCCATGCGACCGAACGCAGCATTCCACATGTCCAATCATTCCACATGCCACGCTGAGTCACGTGTCAAATCATGTCCCATGCCGAATCCCAACACAATGGTGTACGAAGCAGGGGACCACGCGCCTGCCAGGGAGCACGCTGACTGTTTTTTCTGCAACGCAGTCTAAGTGCGTCTCATGCCTTACCATGCCTTGTCCCATGGCAAATCCCAACATGCAGGTGTACGGGCCAGGGGACGAGGTACCAAGGATCACCACTATCCGTGTCTAAGGGCGTCCCATGCCATGCCATGCCATGCCTTGTCACATCCCAACATGCAGGTATACGAGGCACGGGACGAGGTGCTAGGTGAGGGAACCCTCCTCTGCCTCTTCCCAAACGGCCTCAGGGCGCTCAACAGAATCGACCGTTCCATCGTTCCCCTGGTGTGCCATCGTGCCCCAGGTGTGCTATCGTGCCCCCGGTGTGCCATCTTCCCCCAGATGTGCCATCGTGCCCCAGGTGTGCCATCGTGCCCCAGGTGTGCCATCGTGCCCCAGGTGTGCCATCGTACCCCAGGTGTGCCATTGTGCCCCAGGTGTGCCATCATGCCCCAGGTATGCCATCGTGCCCCAGGTGTGCCCCTGTCGTCCCATCCCCAACCCCTGTCGTCCCATCCCCAACCCATGTCATCCCATCCTCACCGCTTGTCGTCCCATCCCCAACCCATGTCGTCCCATCCCCACCCCATGTCGTCCCATCCCCACCCCCTGTCGTCCCATCCCCACCCCCTCTCGTCCCATCCCCAACCCCTGTCGTCCCATCCCCAACCCCTGTCGTCCCATCCCCAACCCCTATCATCCCATCCCCAACCCCTGTCGTCCCATCTCAAACCCTTGTCGTCCCATCCCCACCCCCTGTCGTCCCATCCCCAACCCCTGTCGTCCCATCCCCACCCCCTGTCGTCCCATCCTCACCCCTTGTCGTCCCATCCCCAACCCTTGTCGTCCCATCCTCAACCCCCCTATCGTCCCATCCCCAACCCCTGTCGTCCCATCCCCAACCCCTGTCGTCCCATCCCCAACCCCTGTCGTCCCATCCCCAACCCCTGTCGTCCCATCCCCAACCCCTGTCGTCCCATCCCCACCCCCTGACGTCCCATCCCCAACCCTTGTCGTCCCATCCCCACCCCCTGTCGTCCCATCCCCAACCCCTGTCGTCCCATCCCCAACCCTTGTCGTCCCATCCCCAACCCCTATCATCCCATCCCCAGCCCCTGTCGTCCCATCTCCAACCCTTGTCGTCCCATCCCCACCCCCTGTCGTCCCATCCCCACCCCCTGTCGTCCCATCCCCACCCCCTGTCGTCCCATCCTCACCCCTTGTCGTCCCATCCCCAACCCCCCTATCGTCCCATCCCCAACCCCTGTCGTCCCATCCCCAACCCCTGTCGTCCCATCCCCAACCCCTGTCGTCCCATCCCCAACCCCTGTCGTCCCATCCCCAACCCCTGTCGTCCCATCCCCACCCCCTGTCGTCCTATCCCCAACCCCTGTCGTCCCATCCCCAACCCCTGTCGTCCCATCCCCACCCCTTGTCGTCCCATCCCCAACCCTTGTCGTCCCATCCCCACCCCCTGTCGTCCCATCCCCACCCCCTGTCGTCCCATCCCCACCCCCTGTCGTCCCATCCTCACCCCCTGTCGTCCCATCCTCACCCCTTGTCATCCCATCCCCAACCCTTGTCGTCCCATCCCCAACCCCCTATCGTCCCATCCCCAACCCCTGTCGTCCCATCCCCAACCTCTGTCGTCCCATCCCCAACCCCTGTCGTCCCATCCCCAACCCCTGTCGTCCCATCCCCACCCCCTTGTCGTCCCATCCCCAACCCCTGTCGTCCCATCCCCAACCCCTGGCGTCCCATCCCCACCCCTTGTCGTCCCATCCCCACCCCTTGTCGTCCCATCCCCAACCCCTGTCGTCCCATCCCCAACCCCTGTCGTCCCATCCCCAACCCCTGTCGTCCCATCCCCAACCCCTGTCGTCCCATCCCCAACCCCTGTCGTCCCATCCCCACCCCTTGTCGTCCCATCCCCAACCCCTGTCGTCCCATCCCCAACCCCTGGCGTCCCATCCCCACCCCTTGTCGTCCCATCCCCACCCCTTGTCGTCCCATCCCCAACCCCTGTCGTCCCATCCCCAACCCCTGTCGTCCCATCCCCAACCCCTGTCGTCCCATCCCCAACCCCTGTCGTCCCATCCCCAACCCCTGTCGTCCCATCCCCAACCCCTGTCGTCCCATCCCCACCCCCTGTCGTCCCATCCCCAACCCCTGTCGTCTCATTCCCAACCCCTGTCATCCCATCCCCAACCCCTGTCGTCCCATCCCCAACCCCTGTCGTCCCATCCCCACCCCTTGTCGTCCCATCCCCACCCCCTGTCGTCCCATCCCCACCCCCTGTCGTCCCATCCCCACCCCCTGTCGTCCCATCCCCACCCCCTTGTCGTCCCATCCCCACCCCCTGTCGTCCCATCCCCAACCCCTGTCGTCCCATCCCCACCCCCTGTCGTCCTATCCCCAACCCCTGTCGTCCCATCCCCAACCCCTGTCGTCCCATCCCCACCCCTTGTCGTCCCATCCCCACCCCTTGTCGTCCCATCCCCAACCCCTGTCGTCCCATCCCCAACCCTTGTCGTCCCATCCCCAACCCCTGTCGTCCCATCCCCAACCCCTGTCGTCCCATCCCCAACCCCTGTCGTCCCATCCCCAACCCCTGTCGTCCCATACCCACCCCCTGTCGTCCCATCCCCACCCCCTGTCGTCTCATTCCCAACCCCTGTCGTCCCATCCCCAATCCCTGTCGTCCCATCCGCAACCCCTGTCGTCCCATCCCCACCCCTTGTCGTCCCATCCCCAACCCTTGTCGTCCCATCCCCACCCCCTGTCGTCCCATCCCCACCCCATGTCGTCCCATCCTCACCCCTTGTCGTCCCATCCCCAACCCCCCTATCGTCCCATCCCCAACCCCTGTCGTCCCATCCCCAACCCCTGTCGTCCCATCCCCAACCCCTGTCGTCCCATCCCCAACCCCTGTCGTCCCATCCCCACCCCTTGTCGTCCCATCCCCAACCCCTGTCGTCCCATCCCCAACCCCTGGCGTCCCATCCCCACCCCTTGTCGTCCCATCCCCAACCCCTGTCGTCCCATCCCCAACCCCTGTCGTCCCATCCCCACCCCTTTTCGTCCCATCCCCAACCCTTGTCGTCCCATCCCCACCCCCTGTCGTCCCATCCCCACCCCCTGTCGTCCCATCCTCACCCCTTGTCGTCCCATCCCCAACCCCCCTATCGTCCCATCCCCAACCCCTGTCGTCCCATCCCCAACCCCTGTCGTCCCATCCCCAACCCCTGTCGTCCCATCCCCAACCCCTGTCGTCCCATCCCCACCCCTTGTCGTCCCATCCCCAACCCCTGTCGTCCCATCCCCAACCCCTGGCGTCCCATCCCCACCCCTTGTCGTCCCATCCCCAACCCCTGTCGTCCCATCCCCAACCCCTGCCGTCCCATCCCCAACCCCTGTCGTCCCATCCCCAACCCCTGTGGTCCCATCCCCAACCCCTGTAGTCCCATCCCCACCCCCTGTCGTCCCATCCCCACCCCCTGTCGTCTCATTCCCAACCCCTGGCGTCCCATCCCCAACCCCTGTCGTCCCATACCCACCCCCTGTCGTCCCATCCCCACCCCCTGTCGTCTCATTCCCAACCCCTCTCGTCCCATCCCCAACCCCTGTCGTCCCATCCCCAACCCCTGTCATCCAATCCCCACCCCCTATCGTCCCATCCCCACCCCTTGTCGTCCCATCCCCAACCCTTGTCGTCCCATCCTCAACCCCTGTCATCCCATCCCCAACCCCTGTCGTCCCATCCCCAACCCCTGTCGTCCCATCCCCAACCCCTGTCGTCCCATCCCCACCCCCTGTCGTCCCATCCCCACCCCCTGTCGTCTCATTCCCAACCCCTGTCGTCCCATCCCCAACCCCTGTCGTCCCATTCCCACCCCTTGTCGTCCCATCCCCACCCCCTGTCGTCTCATTCCCAACCCCTGTCGTCCCATCCCCAACCCCTGTCGTCCCATCCCCAACCCCTGTCGTCCCATCCCCACCCCCTGTCGTCCCATCCCCACCCCTTGTCGTCCCATCCCCAACCCCTGTCGTCCCATCCCCAACCCCTGTCGTCCCATCCCCACCCCCTGTCGTCCCATCCCCACCCCCTGTCGTCCCATCCCCACCCCCTGTCGTCTTATCCCCACCCCCTGTCGTCCCATCCCCACCCCCTGTCGTCCCATCCCCACCCCCTGTCGTCCCATCCCCAACCCTTGTCGTCCCATCCCCAACCCCCCTGTCGTCCCATCCCCAACCCCTGTCATCCCATCCCCATCCCTTGTCGTCCCATCCCCAACCCCTGTCGTCCCATCCCCAACCCCTGTCGTCCCATCCCCAACCCCTGTCGTCCCATCCCCAACCCCTGTCGTCCCATCCCCACCCCCTGTCGTCCCATCCCCACCCCCTGTCGTTTCATTCCTAACCCCTGTCGTCCCATCCCCACCCCTTGTCGTCCCATCCCCAACCCCTGTCGTCCCATCCCCAACCCCTGGCGTCCCATCCCCACCCCTTGTCGTCCCATCCCCACCCCTTGTCGTCCCATCCCCAACCCCTGTCGTCCCATCCCCAACCCATGTCGTCCCATCCCCAACTATGTTGGAAAAAACGCGTTTCGCGTTTAGTACGCTAGCGTATATACGCAAAACGCTATGGGTAAGGGGGTCTGGTACGCAGGAAAAACGGTGGCCTGGGCAGCAAAAAAAACTTTCTCGGGCAGGTGGAAATTTGGGGTAAGAGGCGGGAATGGGGGGGTTACAAAGCACCCCAAATCCCCATCCCCATTTTATTGATAGGCAAATTTTGTACATCATAATACCCGCATATTACTACTACCCTCCCCAATACTCTAACCTCCTATGCACCCCCCTTCCACAACACCTCCCCCTGCAGCCCCCTTCCACTATTCCCCCCCCCCCACCCTTTACAGTCCCCCTCCACTACTCCACCCCATTCCCCACCTCCTCCTACCGCAGGTCAGTCAGCTCTACTCGTACTCATCGGCAAGCACAGCATCCTCCCCCTCCTCTTCGTCCCCCTCCTCCTGCTCGATGTACCCCTCCGGAATGGGGGGCTCCTCAATATTCCCGGTGACCACCCCCTGCCCCTCCGCGACCGAGTGCCAGTTGTGCACAACTTTCCAGTTGTGCGCAACGTACACGAGATCGTTGAGCTTTTCCGACCCCAAGCGGTTGCGCTTGGCCGTGTGGACCGACTCCCACACGGCCCAGTTGCGCTCGCATGCTGCCGCCGACACAGGCTGTGTGAGTACGCGGCACGCAAGCGTGGCGAGCTCGGGAAAGTCCGTGCCGTGCCAGTTCCACCACTGCACGACACTCTGCCTCCCCTCCTTCACAGCCTCGCGGTCCGCAATGGCAGCAGGGAGGCCGAAGCTCCCTTGCAGGTTCAGGAAGGCCGTTAGGCCTTCCTGAAGCACAAGGGAGGCACGGCGCTCCTCGCCATCCCTGCGGGTGATGGTGAGGTGGTCGTAGTGGCGGGAGATGTACGACTTGAAGACGCGGGTGCACTCGATGTCGGTGCGGAAAATGCCCTCCTCTTGGTTGGCCGGATTTAGGATCCGGCCAACCACGTGCATGGGGCAGGCGAGCCCCCCATCCCATCGATTTTTCACAATTTTATTCACCTCCGCCACCTCTCCCCTTGTGAGCCTCCCCTCCGCATGCTCGTCGAGGAAATCCGAGACGTCCTCGGTGAGCTGGAGCATGGTGTCGTACATGCGGCCCATCATGCCCTTTGCCGTGGCATCGGTGGCTCGCATGACGATGAAGGGTTTCTCCAGCAGCTTGATGAAAAACTCCGCCAGCTGCCACCACAAGGCGTCCATCACTTGTGCCTTGAACATCTCACCACCCACCTTCCTCCCCCCCACCGCCCACCCTCTCCACTCCTCGCTCAGGACCATCTGAACAAGGCTGAGCCGAACGTCGCACTGTCGGGACACAGCGATGAATTGTGTCCCGAACCGCGTGCCCGCTGGCTTGAGGACCTGCCGCCCCTTGCCGCCGTTGACGTGTTTGCTCCTCAGGTAGCCGCGGGTGAAGTGGTGGGCGCGGACGAAGTTGATCATGTCAGACGCCGTGTCCACCACGTCCTTCTCCCACGTCATCTTCCCGACATCTTCCAGGAGAAGGTCGAGAACGTGGGTGGCGCAGGGGACGGTCTCGATGTGCGGGAATTCCGCCACGAGCTCCCGGCATGCCACGGCATAGTTTGAGCCGCCATCCATGCAAAGGGCCACGACGTTGTCGGGCCCGACCCTCCTCAAGATCGGGCGGAGGAGGCTCGCGATGTAGCCGCCTGTCTTCGACTCCATTCTCGTGTCAATCGACTCGGTGAAAACGGCTCCCGAGTCGTTGATGAGCAGAATGTTCGCTTGGGGGCGTCCGCAGCCGTCGGTCATCATGTCCGACGCGATGGTGACCCCGTCGCGGCGCCAGCTCACGGCAATCGGAGCCAAGGCCGCCGCGATGCGCTTGCGGCACTTCTGCAAGCCTGCCCCTCCGATGTAACGGCGCTTCGGAGGAACGTACGTCGCGCCCGCGCGAGCGATGCAGCTGACGGCGTTCCTCCAAAGAGGGTGGTCTGCGTGATGCTCGGGAAGTCGAAGGCCGGCGAAGAGCACGCAAAGCGCTTCGTCTGCCGCCTCCTTCGCGCATGTCCCTTCGTCGCCGAAGAAGTCTGTGATGCGGGACCTCTTCCCTTCGCCATCGCGAGCAGCGCCGCTCACCCCACCGAGTGCGGCTGCCTCCGCCGCGCGCTTTCGTTCGCGCGCCTGCAGCTTCGAATTGTACGAAGTCTTCACGGCGTCACGGGCAGACTTGGGAGCCGAGGGGCAGAGCCGCACTTCGCGACGTCTCATGCTGGACCAGCTGGTGATGTGTTGAGCGCAGCAGTACATGCCGCCGACGAACTTGAACTCACAATACTTGCAGATCTTCGTCGCGCTATCGCTTGAGTCGTCGATTGGGACGTTGAAGTGGCGGAACACGACATGCGTGCTGTCGGGGCAAAAGAGTGTGCTGCTAGTAGAAGCCTCCGCGGAAACAGGGGCTGCCGCAGCTGAAGGGGAAGACGGAGTGGGTCTAGGCGTGGAGGCCATGCTGGAGACAGAAGGGGAAGCTAGAGAAGAGAATGAGTTCGAAATGCTAGAATGGCTGCTCTTTATGCTTGGAAAGCGTACTCTGTTTGGGGAAAAGGGAGTTGGACATTGGGTTGGGAGAGGTGTGGGAATGACGGGGTGGAGTGGGGTGGTTAGCGGTGTGATAGGGGGTTTGGTGCGCCTCGGCTTTGAAATTCGAAATTTGATGTTGATTTCGCGATGTGCGAAACCCCCGAATAGTTTCGCCCCGTCGCGAACTGTCGCGGAAATTTTGGTTTTGTTTTGCGGTCAGCCCGTGCGTATTTTGGCGAATCTACACCCAAAACGCAGCGTACGAATTTTGCTCGCGTATAAACGCAAAACGCAAACTGAAATTTGTGTTTTTTCCAACATAGATCCCCAACCCCTGTCGTCCCATCCCCAACCCCTGTCGTCCCATTCCCAACCCCTGTCGTCCCATCCCCAACCCCTGTCGTCCCATCCCCACCCCCTGTCGTCCCATCCCCAACCCCTGTCGTCTCATTCCCAACCCCTGTCGTCCCATCCCCAACCCCTGTCGTCCCATACCCACCCCCTGTCGTCCCATCCCCACCCCCTGTCGTCTCATTCCCAACCCCTGTCGTCCCATCCCCAACCCCTGTCGTCCCATCCCCAACCCCAGTCGTCCCATCCCCAACCCCTGTCATCCCATCCCCAACCCCTGTCCTCCCATCCCCAACCCCTGTCGTCCCATCCCCAACCCCTGTCGTCCCATCCCCAACCCCTGTCGTCCCATCCCCACCCCCTGTCGTCCCATCCCCACCCCCTGTGGTCTCATTCCCAACCCCTGTCGTCCCATCCCCAACCCCTGTCGTCCCATCCCCACCCCCTGTCGTCCCATCCCCACCCCCTGTCGTCTCATTCCCAACCCCTGTCGTCCCATCCCCAACCCCTGTCGTCCCATCCCCAACCCCTGTCGTCCCATCCCCACCCCCTGTCGTCCCATCCCCACCCCCTGTCGTCCCATCCCCACCCCCTGTCGTCCCATCCCCAACCCCTGTCGTCCCATCCCCAACCCCTGTCGTCCCATCCCCAACCCCTGTCGTCCCATCCCCAACCCCTGTCGTCCCATCCCCACCCCCTGTCGTCTCATTCCCAACCCGTGTCGTCCCATCCCCAACCCCTGTCGTCCCATACCCACCCCCTGTCGTCCCATCCCCACCCCTAGTCGTCCCATTCCCCACCCCTGTCGTCCCATCCCCAACCCCTGTCGTCCCATCCCCAACCCCTGTCGTCCCATCCCCACCCCCTGTCGTCTCATTCCCAGCCCCTGTCGTCCCATCCCCAACCCCTGTCGTCCCATCCCCAACCCCTGTCGTCCCATCCCCACCCCCTGTCGTCCCATCCCCACCCCTGTCGTCCCATCCCCAACCCCTGTCGTCCCATCCCCAACCCCTGTCGTCCCATCCCCAACCCCTGTCGTCCCATCCCCACCCCCTGTCGTCCCATCCCCACCCCCTGTCGTCTCATTCCCAACCCCTGTCGTCCCATCCCCAACCCCTGTCGTCCCATACCCACCCCCTGTCGTCCCATCCCCACCCCCTGTCGTCTCATTCCCAACCCCTGTCGTCCCATCCCCAACCCCAGTCGTCCCATCCCCAACCCCTGTCGTCCCATCCCCAACCCCTGTCGTCCCATCCCCAACCCCTGTCGTCCCATCCTCAACCCCTGTCGTCCCATCCCCAACCCCTGTCGTCCCATCCCCACCCCCTGTCGTCCCATCCCCACCCCCTGTCGTCTCATTCCCAACCCCTGTCGTCCCATCCCCAACCCCTGTCGTCCCATCCCCAACCCCTGTCGTCCCATCCCCACCCCCTGTCGTCCCATCCCCACCCCCTGTCGTCCCATCCCCACCCCCTGTCGTCTCATTCCCAACCCCTGTCGTCTCATCCCCAACCCCTGTCGTCCCATCCCCAACCCCTGTCGTCCCATCCCCAACCCCTGTCGTCCCATCCCCACCCCCTGTCGTCCCATCCCCACCCCTTGTCGTCCCATCCCCAACCCCTGTCGTCCCATCCCCAACCCCTGTCGTCCCATCCCCAACCCCTGTCGTCCCATCCCCAACCCCTGTCGTCCCATCCCCAACCCCTGTCGTCCCATCCCCAACCCCTGTCGTCCCATCCCCACCCCCTGTCGTCCCATCCCCACCCCCTGTCGTCCCATCCCCACCCCCTGTCGTCCCATCCCCACCCCGTGTCGTCCCATCCCCAACCCCTGTCGTCCCATCCCCAACCCCTGTCGTCCCATCCCCACCCCCTGTCGTCCCATCCCCACCCCCTGTCGTCCCATCCCCACCCCCTGTCGTCCCATCCCCACCCCCTGTCGTCCCATCCCCACCCCCTGTCGTCCCATCCCCACCCCCTGTCGTCCCATCCCCAACCCTTGTCGTCCCATCCCCAACCCCTGTTGTCCCATCCCCAACCCCTGTCGTCCCATCCCCAACCCCTGTCGTCCCATCCCCACCCCCTGTCGTCCCATCCCCACCCCCTGTCGTCTCATTCCCAACCCCTGTCGTCCCATCCCCAACCCCTGTCGTCCTATCCCCACCCCCTGTCGTCCCATCCCCACCCCCCTCCCCCCGTTTCCTTTTGCCGCTCTTCAGCTGATGGCCCGTGGAGTAGCGGACCCCACCTGTCTCACCCACTCCCCCACTGGCGAGCTTCTTTTCCGCTGGGATCTCGCCTCAAACAAGACCGCCCGGTTTGGCTTCCCCCTGCTCGCCATCCGCTGGCAAGAGGTGCGCGACGTGCTGCACGGGATGCTGCCAAACGATGCCGTCCACGTGGGCCACCGGCTCGTGGAGTTTATGCAGGGAGACGAGGAGGGGGAGGGCGAAGGCCGAAAGGGGGACGGCACGGTGAAATGCGTCTTTCGAACTGTTCTTGGTGGTGAAGAGCGGTTGCTGGAGGTGGAGGTGAGTGAGGAAGAGGTAGGTGGGGGCAGGCAAGGGTGGGGAGGTGGGGAGGGGAAGGAAGGAAAATGGGGGAGCTTAGGGGCGCTTACGAGGTGTTTTGTGGGCGAATGACTTTGGGTTGCATACATCTCTTCAAAACACTTCTCTTCCCTCCCATCTGCCAGACCTCTCTTCTGTCGAAAGCATACTCCAGGAATTCCCCTACCCTCTTTGCATCACCCGTCCATCACCCCGCCTGCATCTTTCTTTCTCTCGTCCTGCAAACACATCCCCTCTTCCCCCTCCCAGTTTAATGAGTCTTTCTTTTTAGAATTCTCAGAAAACGATTTTTTATGTCGACTCAAAATTAGACTCATTACACACGGATCCTGCAAACGCATCCCCTCCTCCCCCTCCCAGCCCCTCCCCCACCCATCCGCCAGCCACCCTTCTGCTGGCAACAAACAGCATTCACTCGAAAACATGTGCCTCTTTTCTCCACCAAGCGTGGCCTCGTGATACCTCCTTCCACCGCTCTTCACCCCTTACTTCTTCTCCCCTCCCCTCCACGAGACCCCTCTGCTGCTGGGGGAGTTCACTCGGAGGCACGGAAGCATCTGCTGGGGCAGGAAGGGGACGCCATGGCAGTGGGAGTGGTGGCATTATCCTCTTTCCCCCGCACTTCACCCCTCCCCTCCTCCCCCCCCCCCCCCCCCCCTCCTTCTCCAAACCCCTCTCCTGCTGGGGGCAGACGGCATACACTCGGAGGCACGGAAGTATCTGCTGGGGCAGTAGAGGGGCGCCATAGCGATGACAGTGGGAGTGGGAGTGGCAGGGCGGCAAGGGAGGGAGTGGGTCCGCGAGACAACGGCAGAACCATCTGGAGGGCCATCATCGATTCCAGCCTCACCAACCACCTGGTATGTCGAGTCTCTTAGTGTACGTAACAGGCCATATGGAGGGCCATCATCGATTCCTGTCTCGCCCCCCACCCGGTATGCTATGGCCTCGCCTCCCACCCGGTATGTGCCCCTCTGCTTTAATCCGGTGCACACCTCCTTCCTTGCCATACCTCCTTCCCTGCCACACCTCCTTCCTTGCCATACCTCCTTCCCTGCCACACCTCCTTCCTTGCCACACCTCCTCCTTTGCCACACCTCCTCCTTTGCCACACCTCCTCCTTTGCCACACCTCCTCCTTTGCCACACCTCCTCCTTTGCCACACCTCCTCCTTTGCCACACCTCATTCTTTGCCACACCTCCTTCTTTGCCACACCTCCGGCGCTTTTTGGCCCCAAGGGCACAGCGTTTCTGACCTAGCATTCCCCTGTTTCCGTCTCCCTTTATTCCCCCCTTGTTTCCTTGTTGCTCCTGCAACCACGTCACATAGTAACCACTCTCGGTGTCAACCGCACAGCAGCCGTTGTAGTTTCCGGAGCATCCAGTGTCCCTAGCTCTACCGACAATCATTCTTTAGTGCCCTTCTCCCTTCTCTCCCTTCTCTCCCTTCTCTCCCTTCTCTCCCTTCTCTCCCTTCTCTCCCTTCTCTCCCTTCTCTCCCTTCTCTCCCTTCTCTCCCTTCTCTCCCTTCTCTCCCTTCTCTCCCTTCTCTCCTTTCTCTCCCTTCTCTCCCTTCTCTCCCTTCTCTCCTTTCTCTCCCTTCTCTCCCTTCTCTCCTTTCTCTCCCTTCTCTCCCTTCTCTCCCTCCTTTTCCCTCTTCCAGCTCTTGTAGCCACGTCACATAGTAACCACTCTTGGTGTCAGCCGCACAGCATACATCGCAGATTCTGGAGCAGGCTGGCTCTACTGGACCCTCACACTCGTTGATGGCGCCGATCCGACGGTCAGCAACGGCCAATCCAGCAGTGGGGAGGAGGCTCAGGAGAAGATCCTGCGGGCGTTTGAGGGGTGGGATGCGGTGACGCACCTGGCCCAGGTCACTCCTCCTGAGCTTATCCTTGAACGCGCGTGCTCGACCTGCCGCCCCTGCCCTTCAGGGTCAGAGGGAGGGCGGCTCTGCTGGGAGGTAGGGCCGGGGAGGTTGCATGTGTGATTGAATGTACGTCAGTATCGCTTATGCTGCAAGGCAGGGCGGTTCTGTTAGGTTGTGTCTGTGAGGGGGGGAGGAGGCGAGGGCCAAGATGCTGCGGGCATTAGAGGGGTGGGATGTGGTGACGCACCTGGCCGGGGTCACTCCCTCTGAGATCATTCTTGACCGCCGCATGCTCGACCTGCTGCCCCTGCTCTTCTGGGTCAAAGGAAGGGCTGCTCCGCTGGGAGGTAGGGCCAGGGTGATTTGACTCGGATGACTTGTCCAGATGCAATGCTCTCTTGTCCAGATGCAGTGCTCTCCTGTCCAGATGCAGTGCTCTCTTGTCCAGATGCAGTGCTCTCTTGTCCAGAAGCAGTGCTCTCTTGTCCAGATGCAGTGCTTTTTGGGGAAGTGATCATTGTTTCCATCCATGCATGCGCTAATTCTGCTCCGCCTTCCATGAATTGATCATGGCTGTCCAGATGCGGCGCATGCAGTTACGCCAGCGCTGGGGCAGGGGGCGAATTTGGCGTTTGAGGATGCGGCTCAGCTGGTGGAGTGCCTCAAGGCGCACTCAGGTCTCAGGTGAGCGTTGTTGGATGGCTTATTCCAGCCGTATGTGACATCGGCTGGTGGAGTGCCTCAGCCAGGTCGCACTCAGATGCCATGTGGATGTGGCTGGATGCCTTTATGGCTGCATTAGGATGGTGGAGTGCCTCAGGTTGCACCCCTGGGCCAGGCGGGCGTCATTGGATGTGCTTATACCAGGCGTCATTGGATGTGCTTATTCCAGGCGTCATTGGATGTGCTTATTCCATGCGTCATTGGATGTGCTTATTCCAGGCGCCATTGGATGTGCTTATTCCAGGCGTCATTGGATGTGCTTATTCCAGGCGTCATTGGATTTGCTTATTCCAGCCATATGTGACATGGGCTGGTGGAGGGCCTCAGGGCGTACTCGCATGCCAGGTGGGGCTGGTGATCTTGCTCGTAAGTGGGTGCTGTTCCATGTCGTTCAAATGTTTCACGCCATGACATCAAATAACAAAGCATGCCCTCTCCCCCCCCGTCCCCTCCCCTCTCCTCCATGTTATCACTGCAGGGACGCCCTTTGCTCCTTCCAGTCCCTGCGCATGCCACGGGTGCACTCCGTGACGTTGCAGAACGTCGCCAATACGAAGAAACTGTACGACAAAATGCGAAATGAGGGGGGTGCAGCACCGGCAACGTTTGAAGAACTAGCAGCGGCAACGGCAGCAGTGGCCGCACGAGAGGGGCGTGATCCCGAGGAGTTCCACTATGCGCATGATATTGTGGCTTTGGAGAATCCTGGTGTTGCAGCTGTTGTCCAGTGATGTGTTATGGGACACACCTACTGTAAAACTGCTGATGGGGCAGCGGGCAGCATGAGAGGGCGGTGATGCTGATGATGCCCTTAACGCTTATGATGTTGTTGCTGTGTCGGAGGACCCTCGTGATGCAGCTGTTGTGCAGTGATGCATTTGAGGCGACCGGCCTAAAGCTAGAGGAGACAGGCATGATTTTTATGACGTCTTTTATGCTTACGGCATTGTTGCTTTGGAAGGTCGCAACTGCTGCATCTGCTCTGCTGTGCTGCGCTGCGCTGTGCTGTTCTGCTCTGTGCTGTTCCGCGCTGTGTTGCGCTGCGCTGTGCTGTGCTGTGCTGCGCTGCGCTGTGCTGTGCTGTGCTGCGCTGCGCTGTGCTGTGCTGTGCTCTGTTCCATGCTTGAGCCATTGTCTTGCTACATTGACAACTCTTGTGCACGACAATGTCAGAAAGTAAGAAACAATGGGTTGGGCTGGGTTATGCTGGGGGGCCATACGGCATTAGTATATGAGACAAAAGGACATAAGGCATAACCCCGGAAATGCCACAGCAAAGATCAACTACCCCACTACCTTCCAGCCGCACTCTCAGTAAGTGAGACTGTGTCAAACGTGTATAGGTAATCATAGAAATCAGATCCATCTCCTCCTCCTCCCTTTCCTCCTGTCACTGACCCTGCTGCTATGGAGGCTGCTGCACCTGCTGGCTCTGCTGGTGTTGCTGCACTTGCTGGCTCTCCTGTTGTTGCTGCACCTGCTGATTCTCCTGGCATTGCTTCGATTCCCTTGCTGCTGCTGTCACTCTCTCTGCCCCCCCCTTCTGCTCCATCGTAGATTTTCTTGGAAGATGCAATGTTCTGTGATGCCACGGCCTGCACTCGAGGCATGCGGATGGACTGGAAGGCGAGCAGGGCGTCACTGCAGAGAGAGAGGGTATGGCGGGAACAGGGGGAAGGCGAGGGGAGGCAGGGGGAGGGGAGGCGGGGGGAGGGGAGGGGAGGGAGGGGAGGCGGGGGGAGGGGAGGCGGGGGGAGGGGAGGCGGGGGGAGGGGAGGCGGGAGGAGGGGAGGCGGGGGGAGGGGAGGCGGGAGGAGGGGAGGCGGGGGGAGGGGAGGGGAGGGGAGGGGAGGGGAGGGGAGGGGAGGAGTAAGGGATGGTTGGGAGGAGTAAGAGGCGGTGTAATGATGCAGCCGAGGGCAGAAACAACCAAATCACCTGCAAATCAAGTCCACTGCAATAACACCCACCGACATGCAACAAACCACTCACCTCACGAGCAACAGAAGCAGCAGAACCCACCTGACATGCGAGTGCCCCTTCATGCACCCACCGACATGCAGCCAATCACTCACCCCACCAACATGCAAGCAAAATGAACCCACCTGACATGCGAGGGCCCCTTCATGCACCCACCTGACATGCGAGGGCCCCTTCATGCACCCACCTGACATGCGAGGGCTGCTTCGTGCACCCCACAATACCCACATAAGGCGGCCAGGAGCACATCCCACCACACCCTCCAGACATCCTCCCAAACCCACCTGGCATCCTACCACACCCACCTGGCACCCGAGTGTGCTCTGAGGCACTTCAGCAGGTAGCTGGTCAATCGCATGAGCTTAAGCTACTTATGCACAATCATGCCAACCACAAGCAGCACCCATCTGGCCCCACCTGGCACACAATCATGCGCCCTGAGGCACTCCACCAGCCCATGTCACATACGCCTGGAATAAGCACATCCAATGGCGCCTGGAATAAGCACATCCAATGACGTCCGCCTGGCCCACGGGTGCAACCTGAGGCACTCCACCATCCTAATGCAGGCATAAAGGCATCCAGCCACACCCACCTGAGACCCGAGTGCGCCCTGAGGCACTCCACCAGCTGAGCCGCATCCTCAAACGCCAAATTCGCCCCCTGCCCCAGCGCTGGCGTCACTGCATGCGCCGCATCTGGACATAGAGAATACGGGGGAAACGGCCGGATGAGATGTTAGAATGCACATATAACTCTTTATAGCATCAGCTATACCGGCCTACATTAAATTTCCACATGCAATCACCCGGCCATACCTCCCAGCAGAGAGCTGCCCTCCCCGTGACCCAGACGGGCGGGGGCGGCAGGTCGAGCTTTGAGGCACACCTATGCCTGAAACACGGTACTATGCCAGAAGATACCACCTTAGCCATACCTTCCAGCAGAGGGCCCTGCCTTTGACCCCTCCCTAGGGCAGGGACGGCAGGGACGGCAGGGACAGCAGGGACGGCAGGGACGAAAGGGACGGAAGGGATGGCAGGGACGGCAGGGACGAAAGGGACGGAAGGTCATAGGGACCAGCCATATCTCTCACCTTCTCACCCATTCCCTGAGCTATAACAATCACTGTACCTCCCAGCAGAGCCGCCCGGCCTTTGACCCAGAAGGGCAGGGGTGGCAGGTCGAGCACGCGGCGTTCGAGGATAAGCTCAGGAGGAGTGACCTGGGCCAGGTGCGTCACCGCATCCCACCCCTCAAACGCCCGCAGGATCTTCTCCCGAGCCTCCTCCCCACCGCTGGATCGGCTACTGCTGACTGTCGGATCGGCGGAATCGACGAGCGTGAAGGCCCAGTAGAGCCTGCCTGCCGCAGCATCGGAGATGGTGGCGGTGCGGCCGGGTCCCACAAGGGCGAATATATGGCGGGGTTTAAGGAGCTGTGAGAAGGCGGAGGAAGAAGCAGAGGATTGAACGAGGGGAGGGAGGAAAAGGGGCTGACGAATCAAGGCCAGTCGAGCCTGTCTGCTGCAGTGTCGGAGATGGTTGCTGTGCGGCCGAGGCCTACCATGGCGAAGATGTGGCAAGGCAAGGCTGCAGGAGCTGTGGCAGGAAAACGGGAGATAAGGCAGTGGATGCTGCTCAATCTGAAAATCACCGGAAAATGCCCCTGCGCAGAGGATGACATACCCATTGGGAGCAGAATGGCACATACCAGACTCAGAAACGTTCAGAAATAGTGTAGCATAGTGGGCAGCGCATACCGGGTGGGAGGCGAGGAGGGGCCGCATACCGGGTGGGAGGCGAGGGTGCTGTCGATGATGGCTCTCCAGATGGTTCTGCCATTGTCTCGCGGACCCACTCCCTCCCATGCCACCTCGTTGCTCCCATTGCGCCCCTCCTCCCGCCCCAGCAGATGCTTTCGCACCTGCGAGTGAATGCCGTCAGCACCCAGCAGGAGAGGGGTCTGGGTAAGGGGAGGGTGGAAGAAGGGAGGGGTGAAAAGCGGTGGAGAGTGGTACCTCATTCCCATCCCCATTGCGATTGCGCCCCTCCTCTCACCCCAGCGGATGCTTTCGAGTCTGGGAGTGTATGCCGTCCGCCCCCAGCAGCAGAGGGGTCTAGGTAAGGGGAGGGTGGAAGAATGGAGGGGTGAAATGCGGTGGAAAGTTATATCTCATTGCCACCCGCATTGCGATTGCTCCCCTCCTCCTGCCCCAGCAGATGCTGTCGAGTCTGTGAGTGAATGCCGTCAGCACCCAGCATGAGAGGGGTCAGGGGGGGGGGGAGGGGAGGAAGCGAGGGAGGAGGGGAGAGAGAAGAAGTGAGACGTTAAAGCAGTGAATGCCGTCCGCCCCCAGCAGCAGAGGGGTCTGGGGAAAGGGGGGAAGACAGTGGGGTTTGCAGAATGAGAGAGAAACCAAGGGGATGAAACAACCAGAAAACATGGGGATTATGGAGCAAGTGCCTGCTCCCAGCAGAAGAGGGGTATGGGGGAGGGGGGAGTGAAGGAAGGGCAAAGGAGAGAACGCTCAAAGTGGGGTGAAGTGCGTTGGAAAGAGGTAACACGAGGCCGAGAGTGGCAGAGCTAAGTGATCCTTCACTGGTCACTCCAAGCACAACCCACCGCCCCCAGCACCCACCTCCACCCTCACGAGGTGCTCGTTGCCGCACGAAACAGTACGGAAGTAACACTCCACCGTGCCTTCGCTGTCGTTGCCTTCCCCGTTACTGCCTTCCCCCGCCGCCTCTTTCTGTGTGATCTCCTCAAGCCTGTGCCCGGTGTGGACGGCATCGTTCGGCAGCATCCCGAGCAGCACATCGAGCACGTCCCGCCAGCGGATGGAGAGCATGGGCAGGCCGTAGCGGGCAGTCATGGTGGCACTGTAGCCCCACGGGGCGATGACATCTCCCGATGGGGAGAGAAGAAGGCTCGTAGGATCCGAAACTCCCAGGGGGATCAGCTGGAAGGAGCGGGAGAGGGACGGGGAGAGGGGGTGTCAAGTGGGAAGATCATTGCCAGAGGATAGAGAGCATGGGCAGCCCGTAGCGGGCGGTCATGGCGACACTGTGACCCCACGGGGCAATGACGTCACCTGTAGCTCCACGGGGCAATGACGTCACCTGTAGCTCCACGGTGCAATGACGTCACCTGTAGCTCCACGGGGCAATGACGTCACCTGTGGCCCCACGGGGCAATGACGTCACCCGATAAGGAGAGCAGGAGGCTCGTGGGGTCCGTGACTCCAAGGGGGATCAGCTGGAGAGAAGGGAGGGGGAAGGGGGAAATAAACGAAGCAAGAGCGGATGGAGAGCATGGGCAGGCGGTAGCGGCCTGTCATGGTGGGTGGCACTGTAGCCCCACGGGGCAATGATGTGACCAGATGGGGAGAGGAGGACCTCGTGGGGTACGAAACGCCAAGGGGAATCAACTGGCGAAGGGGGAGACGGGAGAGTGCGGCAAGGGCGAATGGAGAGCATGGGCAGGCCATAGCAGGGGGTCATGGTGGCACCAACACCCCACCCACGGGCAATAAGCTCGCCAGAAGGGGCGAGCAGGAAACAGGAGGGGTCCGAAACGCCAAGGGGGATCAGCTGGAGAAAATCGGGGAGCGGAGGAGGAAGGGAAGGGTTGACGGGAGCAGCAAGCAGCAGGAAAATAAAATACGAGCAGCATCCCGCACAGCACGTCGAGCATGTCGAGCACATAGCGCCAGCGGATGGAGCGCATGGGCAGGCCATAGCAGGTGAACATGGCGGCACTGTAGCCCCACGGGGCGATGACATCGCCAGATGGGAGAAGGAGGAGACTGGTGGGGTCCGAAACTCCAAGGGGTATCAGCTGGAGAATAGGGTAGGGGGGAAGCAAGGGGACAGGGTGAGGGAGGGGAAAGGAGGGGTGGAGGCAGCAAGAGCAGATGGAGAGCATGGGCAGGCCGTAGCGCATGGTCATGGTGGCACTGTAGCCCCATGGGGGGATGACGTCACCGGGTGGGGATAGCAGAAGGCGCGTGGGGTCCGAGACGCCAAGGGGGGTCAGCTGGAGAGAAGGGAGGGAAAAGGGGGAGTTAGCACAGCAGGAGGGGATGGAAAGCATGGGCAGGCAGAAGCGAGCAGCCATAGAAGGGCTGTCTGTAGCCCCACGGGCCGATGACATCACCAGATGGGGAGAGGAGGAAACACGATCGGGGAGCAGTATTAGCTGGAGAAGGGGGAGGGAACAGGGGGAGTTAGTGAGGCAAGAGGGGATGGAGAGCATGGGCAGGCAGAAGCAAGCAGCCATGCAGCCATGCAGCCATTACATTCACTTCACATGCCTGCGGTACAATGGCGGGGTCGATTCTGTTAAGTGCCCTGAGCCCGTTGGGGAAGAGCGAGATGATGGTGCCTTCGCCCCCCCCCACCTCACTGCGTGCCTCGTACACCTGCATAGGGTGTGGTATGGTGAGGTGTGGTGTGGTGTGGTGTGGTGTGGTGTGGTGTGAGGTGCAATGGCTTTGGATTAGCATTACATGGCATACCATTTTCCCACCTCACTGCGTGCCTCGTACACATGCATGGGGTGTGGCATGGTATGGTATGGTGCGGCATGGCATGGTATGGTGTGGCATGGCATGGTATGGTGTGGCGCGGCATGGTATGGTGTGGCATGGTATGGTATGGTGTGGTATGGTGTGGCATGGTATGGTATGGTGTGGCATGGTATGGTATGGTGTGGCATGGTATGGTACGGTGTGGTGTGGTATGGTATGGTATGGTATGGTATGGTATGGTATGGTATGGTATGGTATGGTATGGTATGGTATGGTATGGTATGGTATGGTATGGTATGGTATGGTATGGTATGGTATGGTATGGTATGGTGTGGTATGGTGTGGCATGGTATGGTATGGTATGGTATGGTATGGTATGGTATGGTATGGTATGGTATGGTATGGTATGGTATGGTATGGTATGGTATGGTATGGTATGGTATGGTATGGTGTGGTATGGTATCATGTGGTGTGATGGATGGGTGGAATGGCATCACAGATCATGGCATGGTAAAACATTCCTCCCATCTCACTGCGGGCCTCCTACACCTGCGTGCAGGGAAGAGGGGCATGGGGTGGTGGTGTGAAGTGTAATGGCATGGCATGGCACGGCACAGTATGGTATGGCTGGTCATGGCACGGTATGGTATGGCATGGCATGGTAGAGCGTGGTGTGATGGACATGACATAAATTAGCACCACCTACACAAATGAAGGAAGTACGGCTTCCTGTCAAAGCATTCAAAACATACAGCACGTGCCTCGTAGCAAGTGCTTCACTCATAGCCAGAGAAAAACGTAAACCAGCTTCTTTGTTTCAACACATTATACGCATTCTGACACGGGAGCCGCAGTGCTAGTGGAGAAACTTATACAGAAGAATTTAGTTACCTGATACTATGTAGCTTCCAACACCTGGGCGTCTCACTCACCTCACCTGGACGTCTCCCCTGGGCGTCTCACCTGGGCGTCTCACCTGGGCGTCAATCCCAATGCTCCGGAGGCCAATAGCCAGAGCGAGGCCGGCCAATCCGCCACCCACAACGACTGCTTCAGACACTGCCGGCCCTCCCATGCCCGTGCTGCTGGTAGCAGCCGCAGATTTTGCAGAGGCAGAGACACCCCCGATTGTGGCAGACTTGAGATTAGGAGAAGCAGCAGCCATCGCTGGGCAGGCACAAGCAGCTCTTTCTAAGTTGATGCCACTGCTGCTGCTGTTGCGACTGCACCTGCCGCGGGTGTTGCTGCTGCTGTTGAAAGGTCTCTTGCAGCCGTTGCACAGGCCAGTCGAGCTGCCAGTCGCGAGATACCCAGCACGCGATGCTTGTGCTTTGAGTCGAGTAGTCTGAAAACGAGGATTGCCGCTTGGTATCTGGGGTGCTGCTACGCGGCCGAGCACAGGCACAGAGATGCTTCCGATGCTTCCACAGAGAAGCACAGAGGTGCTTCTGGTGCTGGCTAATCCCTGGAATCCGGGCATCCTGCAGCTCTGGAAAATGGACAGTTCTGGAGCGCTGTGCTCTATGGCGAAACGACTCGTTTAGGAGTCGAACTTTACCCCCAAGGTCCTTCACGGACCCTCCTGTTTCGGGCTCAGGAGTCCGGGCCTAGAATCCCTCTTACACAGACCTCAACAGGGTCTCTCTGGTTCTAGGACGAGCGACTCCTGTCTCAATCGGATAACTGGATAACCGGTGTAAGAGCATAACCGGATTGACAAATGTCTAAACTCAACGCACTCACAATGCCATTGAGCCATTGAAAACTCCGAACTCTCGTCTTTTCCTACCGTCGCTTCAAACCGGAACACCTGAGCCTCTCGATTTGAGATTTGAGACATTCAGAACCGATCCAAACCGGGATGTCCAAATCGCAGTTGCCGACCCTATGACACACTTTCGAGCTCTCCCGAACTGGGGTGTCCAATCGAGCACTCCCAGGTTGAAACGCGGCGGCATTCTCGAGAAAACCCGCATGACTTCGCCACTTTTGAAAGGCCATTCACGAATCCCGAGTTTGAACTATGGATCGCGAATTCCGGGATTCCGTGAGTTCTCTTCCAATGGGGACTTGAAGTAGAGGCGTGAGTCCGAGCAGCGACGGAAGGACGCTGGGCGACAACGAGGCCGCTGCTCGAAATGATCACCGCCTCGAGCCATCCGCGAGATTGAAACGTCTGGGTCGACTCGCGACCAACGCCAGTTGGCGTCGGAAACGTGGCTGCACGCCTCGCTGAAGTGAACTGCTCCACGCAGCGACGGGTGCATACCACAATGGGGCGTTTGGAGCACCCGTTTGCTCCAAGGTCCCGTATAGATTAAAGCGTGTCACTAAAGTACGTTTTCTATTCAGCACCGAGTTCAGTTACCTTTTTAAGGTGTGTAACCATAAAACACGCCCGAATAGCACCCCACCAGCTCACACCCAAAATTAGCGGACACCAGCGCACGTTTCCAGGTACCTCCACAGGACCAAAAAAAAAAAAAAAAAAAAAAAAAAAAAAAAAAAAAAAAGACCGCACAAAAATCCAAGACGCCAACCAATACCAGCACCGCCTGTAGCGAAATTGTTGCGCGAAAAATTGCAGCCTCACACGTCGCTAGCGAACAACCTACCCCCCCTGCGCCGACTGGCCCTCTTTTGTTACACGCTCTTGTTGCGCTGGATTCGCATGCCGGGACCCCGTTACCCGCCTCTATGTCTGTGCTGGTCCTGGTGCTGTCCTTCCAAACCGCACGCTTCATTCCGGACTTGTTCCCAAAGCGGGATCGGTTTCAAATTGATTCACATTACGCACCTTCAAACGACTCCGCGTGTCAAAAACGGGCTGCTGCTGGATCGCTACTGGGCTGCAGCTGGATCTCTCCTACGTAGTGCCGTAAGACTGACACCAGGGCCGCCAGCAGATTCCTGAAACAAGCAGACTCTCACGCTGGTAAAATTACTACAGCTGGTTGGATAATGTTCCTACCACAGCTACTACAAAAGTTGGTCCTCTATTCTGTGCCAAAAGTGTAACTCCCCAGCTTTGGTATGCATAGGAAACAAGCCGCCTTTTCACCCCTAAAAAGCGTTGCAGGAGAGCTTTGACATGAGACACTATAAGCCATACCGGAACCTCAGTTTTAGCCACAATGGTAAGGATAAACAAAGCACATGAATATGTTACAAGCCAGATGGGTGAAGTTTGATTGACACCATTAACGACCAGCCAAGGCAAGCAGAAGTACTCCCACCTTTAAACAGAGCACCAGCTTGCGAGCCTTGAAGTTGAGCACCAGCAGTGAAACTACCACCACGACTGGCCAGAGCAATGGTATGCCTTGCCTAGTACTGGCGCTACTACCAAATGCAGCCCCCCAGGAGAATCAGTTCTAGTCAATTCAAGAATCAACAGTGAAACTGCTACGACCAGCCAAAGCACCAGTCTGGCCGTTGATATTCCCAATTCTAGATGAAGAAAACGCCCCCTTTCCACCAGCCCCAGCTGCAGCTGCTGCAGCCAGTGGACTCCTAGACTGAGGGGGGGCGGGGCGAGGGGGGCGGCGAGGGAGGTGAGTGTTGTAAGGCCGCCTGTAGTGTAGCGGGTTGGTGTGCATACGAGGTAGATTATCCAGTGGCGAGGTAGTGGGGTCAGTGGTGTGAAGACTGCGTGTGTTTGTGAAGTGGTTTTGCGTCGGGGAATGGGAGGGGAGGGAGGATTCGGCATGGGCGAAGGAGGGAGGAGGGGAGACGTGAGAGAAGGAAGGAGGGTTAGAGGGAGAGGAGGATGTGTACGAAGGAGGGGGGGAGATGTGCGGGGTGGTTCCAGAGTGTTGCTGCAAAAGGCTTTGTTCGGTTTGACCTGAGGGTGGATAGAAGAGCGCACTTGATGTGGGAAGGTGGGGTGATGCTGTGGAGGAAGTTGGGAGGGAAAACTGCTGCCTTGCAAACTGCAGCAACTGCTGCTGCTGCTGCTGTTGCTCTTGCTCTTGCTGATGCTGCTGTTGCTGTTGCTGCTGCTGGTATTGTTGCTGCTGCTGCAGCAGCAGCAGCTGCTGTTGGTTCCCATCACTCTCTTCCTGCCCATGCATTCGCATCACCTCCTGTGCAAGCCCGCTCACTCCCCCACCAGCCATGCTTCTGCTCTCCTCAGATGGCTTATCAGGCGCCCCTAACGACTTATGGGGCGTCTCAAACAAGTTCCGAGGCGCTTCATATGAATTATGAGGCGCCTCAAACGACTTTCGAGGCGCCTCGATCGACCTACGAGGCGTCTCAAAACTCTGCCCGTGCACACGCATCACCTCTCGTGCACGCACGCTCACCCCCCCACCAGCCACTTCCCTACTCTCCTGCTCAAACGAAAACAGGTCGCCACTGTCACAGTCCAATACAGTCACACTGTTATCCGCCAAACCAGGTCCCAAAACCTGTCTGTCAGCCTCGTTCCTAGCCTCGGTTACCTGACCCCGGACCTGTGTCACAGCAAGCCCCCCTTGGTTCGTCGATCTCAAATCAAAGCTCAGTTCCTGTGTAAGAGTAGGCACTGAGGAATTTGAGATATCAGAACCAAGGGCTTGCTGCCGGCTGGAACTTGAGAGGGTGGGAGCAGGAGCAGACTGCTGGTAACTGTGCGAAGCGGGGTGGAGTGCGTGGGGGGGCGAGTGCAAGGGGGAGTGGGGAGATTGGGGGAAGACCAAGGGAGGGTCCAGAGACTGTTGGGAGGAAAGAAGGGAGGGCGTGGGATTCTGAGGAAGCTGGAAGATCGAGTGCTGGGGGGCATGTGGGGAGTGGGTGACTGCACGGGGGGAGTGCACTGGCGCTTGGGGGAAGTGCATGGCCGCGTGGGGGGAGTGCATGGGCGCTTGGGGAGAGAGTAGTTGCTGCTGAAGAGAGTGTACAGGGGAATGAAGGGAGTGGGTGGGCGCATGGGGGGAGAGCATGGGTGCACCTGGAAAGTTTGGTTGCTGCCGAGGGGAGTGCAACGGCGAGTGCAACGGCGAGTGTGGGGAGTGTGTGAGACCATGGGGGAAGTGAATAGAGGCATGGGGAGAGTGCACTTGTTGCTGCGGGGAGCGCAAGGGGGAATGAAGGGAGTGGGTGAGACTCTGGGGGGAGTGTAGGGGCGCATGGGGGGAGTGAAGTTGGGGTTGAAAGGAGTGCCCAGGGGAATGGGGGGTTGCAAGGTCATGGGGGGAGTGCAGAGGCGCTTGAAACTGCTGGGGCGCATGGGGGGAGAGCAGGGGCGCATGGGGAGAGTGCAGAGGCGCATGGGGGGAGTGCAGTGGCGCTTGAGCAGATGGCACATGCATGCTGCGGGAGGGGCTGGTGGGGGCATGCACTAGTGCGTGAACAGGACTGGTGGGAGCATAATCGGGAGCCTGGGTGGGAGCATGGTGTATGACCATGCGCTGTGGACTGTGAGGCAGTTGCAATGTGCTGTGTGCCCCACTGCCCCCAACTGACGAGCCCCTGACTGCGGCTGCAACGTTGCTCCCTGCACCGGGAAACTCAGGCTCCTGTGGCTGCTGCTGCTGTTGCTGCTGCTGCTGCTGCTGGTGATGTTGTTCTACCTGAGCAAGCGGAGAGAGAGGAGAACGAGGGGGAGGAAAGGGGAGTTGCCTCCCGTGCGGGCTTCTCACAGGGCTGGGCTGAGGCGAGCCAGCAGGAGACAAGTTTTGAGACGCCCCGTGGTTCTGAGAGCTGGAAGTCTGGCTCTGCGGTTTCAGTAATCGAGCGGAGGACCGGCGAGGGAGGCAATTCACTGGGGCCGGCCGCTGATTCCTGTAACTGCTGCTGCTGCTGCTGCTGCTGCTGCTGCTGCTGCTGCTGCTGCTGCTGCTGTTGCTGCTGCTGTTGCGAGAGGAGGAAGGCTGGAGAGGGCCTGAGAAGGCACGGCGGGAGGGAGGCGCATTGGGCGTTGGGCGAAGCGGAGAGGACGAGGTAGAGGGTCGAGGAGGCTGGTGGTCTGGCCTTGAGTCGGGACTCTCGAGGGGAGAGGAAGGATTAGGCCTGGTTCGAAGGGGAGAGGAGGAGGTGGAGGGTCGGGGCACCTTTTGCGCTTCAGAGGAATCAAGAGCACTGCTGGAGGGAGAGGGGCTCGGCCGCTGTCCAAGGGGAGAGGAGGACGTAACGGGTAGAGGGCTTTGCTGGTCATGCATCGAATTAACACTGTGCTGGGGGAAGGAAGACTTGGGGCGCTGTCGAAGGGGAGAGGAGGATGTGGAGGGCCGAGCCACCTGTTGATTCTGAGCTGTATCAGACTCAATGCAAGAGGGAGAGGGGTTTGGCCGCTGCCGAAGGGGAGAGGAGGACGTAGCGGGCTGAGGCAGCTGTTGCTCCTGAGCGGAATCAAGAGCGCTGCTGGAAGGAGAGGGGTTCGGCCGCTGCCGAAGCGGGGAGGAAGAGGTAGCGGGTCGAGGAATCTGCTGGTCTCGGGCTGGTTGAAAACTAGGAAGAGAGGATAGGCTGGGTTGCTGTTGAAGGGGAGAGGAGGAGGATGTGGAGGGCCGAAGAATCTGCTGCTCCTGGGCTGAATCAGGAGCGCTGTAGGAGGGAGAGGGGTCCAGCCGCTGCCGAACTGGAGAGGAATGGGACGGCACTTGGCCCTTTGACTGCCCTTGTACAAGCCCCTGTGCTTGTATCTGCCCCTGCTGCTGCATCTGCCCCTGTGTTTGCATCTGCCCCTGCTGCTGCATCTGCCCCTGCTGCTGCATCTGCCCCTGTTGCTGCATCTGCCCCAGGTGCTGCATCTGCCCCTGCTGCTGCATCTGCCCCAGGTGCTGCATCTGCCCTAGGTGCTGCATCTGCCCCAGCTGCTGCATCTGCCCCTGCTGCTGCATCTGCCCCTGCTGCTGCATCTGCCCCTGCTGCTGCATCTGCCCCTGCTGCTGCATCTGCCCCAGCTGCTGCATCTGCCCCAGCTGCTGCATCTGCCCCTGCTGCTGCATCTGCCCCAGCTGCTGCATCTGCCCCAGCTGCTGCATCTGCCCCTGCTGCTGAATCTGCCCCAGCTGCTGCATCTGCCCCAGCTGCTGCATCTGCCCCTGCTGCTGCATCTGCCCCAGCTGCTGAATCTGCCCCTGCAGTTGAAGCTGCCCGTGTTGCATCTCCCGCTGGGAGACAGAAGAGGGGCGGTGGTAAGACGAGGAGGTGGGGCGTTGGGCAAGAGAGGAGGAGGGCCGCTGCGCAAGAGCAGAGGAAGGGCGTTGGGCAAGAGAGGGCGAAGGGCGCTGCATGTTCCCCGGGCCAAAGCGGGAGGGCACAGCGGGGAAGGCTGAGAGGGCATCGGGCGTCTGGACGCGGTTCAGCTGAGTGGGGTCGTCTGTGTGCCGACGAAGCAGGCGGCGGTTACCCGGGGTAGAGTTAGGGTTACCCCGGCCCCGCCCACAGCCATTGCTCCCGCCACTGCCACTCCCTCTCCCATGACTGGCCTTTCTAGCAGTAGCCCCACCCAGGGAGTTGGCAGTTGACAGAGGGTCCACAGGGGCCAGCCCGTCATCCTCATCCTCAGCTTCAGCTGACGGCGACGCTAGTGCAGCAGCAGCTACTGTTGATGATGATGATGACGATGATGATGCTGATGCTACTGCTGATGACGATGATGACCCTAGTGCAGACGACGGTCGGAACATCTCGTAATTCCGAAGAGAGAGTGTGGCAGACACAGTGGCCCGACCACCCCCACCCCTACCGCCACCACCACCTCTACTACCACCGCCGCCACCCCGACCCCGGCCACTCACCCGACCGATACTTCCCCCACCAACTGCCGATGCACTCTCAATAGGGTCCCTGCCTAGCCCGGCTGTGCCTACCCCAGCTGCGCCTACCCCAGATCCATCCAATTCCGCTGCGTCCCCCTCATCCCCCTCGTCTCTCTCCAGCTGGCCCAAGAAGGCCTCAGGGCTGCCCAGAGACGCTGACCTTACCATGAAGGGCCTCCCGCCCCTGTCACTCGCTCTTCCTCCTCCTGCTGCTGCTCCAGCTCTCCCCCCCACTCCGGCTCTTCCCCCTCCTCCTGCTGCTCCTCCTGCTCCTGCTGCTCCTCTTGCTGCTACTGGCGAGGCCCTGTGACTGCCGTATCCCTGCCTCCTCCCCCCACCGATCCCACCAGCCCCGCGAGTGGCAGCACTGGCATAAGCATCCTGGGAGCAACTTCTAGGAACCACACCACCCCTCCCAACACGGGTCATACCTCCCCCCATGCCCTCATCCGGACCTTGCCCCTTCCCCCGCTCCCAGCCCTGCTGGTACCCCTCCCCGTGCCCCTGTCCCTCCTCTTGCGCCTGTTGGTCCCCCTCCCCCCGCCCCTGCCCTTCCCCTCGCCCTTGCTCCTCCCCTTGCCCTTCCCCCTGCCCCTGCCCTTGACCTGGCCCCACCCCCACCCCATGCCGCTGCTGCAGCTGCTGCTGCTGCTCCGCCAGTCTTCTCCTGTACTCCTCGAATTTGCTCACATACGCTACTGCAGTTGAGCGCGATCCTGTCCCCGTGGACGGCCGGGATCCGCCGGCTGCCTGCTGCACGGACGGTCGAGATGCGCCTGCCGCCTGCTGAGTGCTTGCCCGCTGCTGTGCTGCTGCCAACTGCTCTGTTCGCTCCGCTCCTGGGTCTATGATGAGAATCTGAGCGTCAGGGGCTGTTCCAGTGCCAAAAGCCTGTGCGTCCGCACCTTGCTGTTGCTGCTGCTGCGGCGGCGGCGGCGGCGGCGGCAACTGCTGCTGTGGCTGCGGCTGGTACTGCTGCTGCTGCTGGAGCGAATGCCGTGTATCCAGTGCGCCCATGCTTTCTCCCACGGCCGACTGTTCAGCCCCGAACATGCGATGGGGTCCATTAGAGAACCTCTCAGAGCCGTCGCCAGAAAAAACACCACCAGCAGGATCACCACCGCCAAAAGTCCCAGCAGCAGCAGCAGCAGCAGTAGAAGGAGCAGGGCTGGTGGAAACGGTTGCTCCCAGGTACCCATCCATGTTGGAATGACTCAGAGAATACACCCTTGACCTGTTTGGAACCGAATCGTACCGCATTGACTGACTCTTGAGCCCATCCGCTCCTCCTTCCGACCCCAACCTCCCTCCCCCGCTCCTCTGCCCCCCACCAAAATTCTTCCCACCGAAACCGCCCCTACTGGAACCGCCCCCACCAGTCGCAGATATACCTCCCTCAAATCCTCCCATGCCATTCCCAGCACCACCAAACAAACCTCCCCTGTTTACCACCCGCTCAGATCCCACCGGATCAGTTACCACCGGATCAGATACGACCTCCCCCTCGAGCAGCTCCCCATCGTCTTCCTCCCCTAAATCCGCCTGCCACGCCCTGTGCCTCCGCCCGCTCTCTGACGCCATGCGGGGCAATCTGAACCTCGCTATAGCGGATCTCGATACAGGCAACGGAGGCACTGCCTTGGACCCCACCAAACTTGCGCCCTTTCCGCCTGAGCCCCCCAGCCCTCCGCCTGAGGCGGAAGAGGAGGAAGTGGGGACAGCGGGAGAAGCGGAAGGGCTGGCGGAAAAGCCTGTGCCAATGGCGGAAAAGCCCGCACCACTCGCGGAAAAGCTCCGCTGCCGCGAAAAGAACGCGCCTTGTGCAGTCTGCTTTAATGGTACGAAAATCCCCCCAACAGAATCCCCGCTCCCCCTTGCGGCAGGCCCGTGGTTTCTCCCCGCTGCTCCCCGCTGGCTTCCGCCACTGGCCTCCCCCTTATCCCCGAACATCTGGTGCAGCGCGTCTGACGCGGAACGCGCCAGGGCCCAGTGGGATCCGCCGCCGGCGGAACGGCTTCCGCTTGCGCCAGAGAGGTTCGCGGGGAAGCCATTGGGGGAAGCTGCGGGGCCAACCGTGGAGGGAAAATCTCTATCTCCGCTGACTTCAGACCCGGAAAATAAAGAGGCTTGCGCCTGCGCTGCTCCGCGCGACTGTCCTACACCGCCATCTCCTCCCCGCACCTGCTGCGCCCCTCCACGCACCTCTCCGCCTTCCGCGCCGTTGGAAGGTATGAATGGATGAGCGGGTTTCGGGTCCTGGGAAAGCGAGCGCACGAAGGTTTGAAGATCCATGGCAGAGAGTGACGTGGCGCGCTGCACCTTGTTCCACACGCGCTGACGCACACTGCCGGAGCGCTGGCGATTCTGATTGGCTGGCTTGAGGAAATTAACAGCGCATCCGGCGGGCATTGTGGGAGACTTAAGCGAATCAGCGTTGTCGTCGTCCCCGTTGATAGATGCTCCGCCATGGCTTTGGTGGTGCTCCTGGGAGGATTGCCTTTGATTCTGAAGGAACAACGGAGCGGAATGGAAATCGGGGTTGTTAGGGTTGTCGTCATCCGCGCGTGGCGACTCCACCCATAACTCGTCCATAACTAGGATCACAGGGAAAATGTTTCCGCTCAAATCTAATAACTTGCTTGTATATAGCCGACTATTGCACAGTTCGCAAATGGCGAACGGCGTTCGACTCGAAGATCATAAGTCGCAGGAACTAGGATCACACGGTAAATATGTCTTATTATTAAAAAGAACGAACTGCCTATAAATACGGAGTTCAAGACACTAGCACAACTTTGATGTCGGAGTTCAATACGAATCTACCGATAGAAACCACCCCCCGGCTAATCACGCCAAGGTCAGAACTTGACCAAGAAATCCTTCTAGGTTAGCTGGACCTAGCAGGTACTCTGCTGGTAGAGTGAGCGTTGTACTGTGCATACTGAAAGCATCACACACACATCGAGTGAGCAGGTGATGACATCGAGGGTGTCAGGATAAAGCAAAAGAATACGGTGCTTTAAGCTTATAAAACGTTCTGAAGCGTTCCACTTCGGTGCCGAGACATGTCACAGGAATGTACGGCCCTAGCCTGGAGTTTCCAAGGTTGGAATGGGATGGATCGAAGGGGTGGAACACCAGGCAGTCCAGGCCGTAACGGCAAACTATACATAACATTACAGCACGGTACAGTGCGATTTACTCATATCCGTAACGCTACAGAACAATGGGTTCGGCTTCGCACCGCAACGTCATGTGCGATGTCCTCCTCGCTGCCCATAACTGCACCGCACCAGATAATCCCAAGGAGGCAGAGCAACACACAAAAGACCACGACTTAGGGCAGCAACAGAATTTTGAACCAGCAAAGACCAACCAGCAGAACTTCTCAAGGGCTGTAGAATGGAAGTCGGTTTTCAAGAAATCTGTTTGGGCTAGGCGGGAGGGACACGGTTAAGCTGCTACAGTAACGAGGGTGTCAGGCAATTCCTTGCTTGCACTTTCTGGACCTTCTTGTGCCGAAGTGCGAACAATAGTAGTGTAATAAAGTACAGTGAACTTGATTGTGTGATCTTTCCAATGTTCACACAACAATGAAACTCACTCAAAGCAGAAATCTGAACTCGTTCATGTGCTTTTGTAAGGAAATTGTATTTCCTTATCATGGATTTTAGTCAGTAAGGCATACACTGCTATAACGGGACTGCTGTGCAGCTCTGCCACGAAATTCAAATCGCTGTCCCAAATGTGGTCTCCTGACGAGCCGCATCCATTGTTGCCCGTCTTGCTGTTGCATGCCTAGATCTGGGCGTTTCGCGTCAATGTACAAACCACACGTCGCAGCTCTGCCGAGCCACGGCCGTGTGCTCCTAGGCTAGCTGTATCCATGCTCCATGTTGTTTTAATGTTGCTTAATTATATTGTTTCCTCGCTAATCAATCATTCGACGCGCGCTCTTTGCGCCTCATTACACATGGTATCAGAGCCAACGATCCTCAGCCTTGCGCTCTGGTTCCGTTGCAATACCGACATTTAGGGAGGCTGACGCCCTGTGCTTATCCGCTGTCCGGGTAATATTCATTGATAATTACCTATACCCCACGACTATGTTCGCAGTGCCAGCGTGCTAAAAGTCGCCCGAAATTTCCGCCAAATTGTGAATCCGTCAGCGTCTACTGCCATGACTCCTGAAAAAAAGGGCGGCAGCACTTGAAGAAGTCTGTGTTACTCACGAGTTGTACCAGCAGAATTTAACGCGTCTACGAGCTGAAACGGCCCAAGCTGAATATGAGATATATGCACTTCGGAGCCGGCTGCCTCAGACACGACACGACACGTCACAACACGATACGACACGATCACACCAATAATAAGTCAAGGATAGCAAGAGCAACTAACCCGGCAGCGTTCCGAAATACTTGGCGATAATTAGCGACCACATGCGGCTTCGCCCAAGGGATCGACGAACAACCCGTCACTGGCTATTTGGACGAGCGGAAACTGGTGAAATGACGAACGTAAACCTTCCTCCCCCAATTACATCTTCGACCGGCCTGTAAGTTGCCAACATCAGCATGGTGTTAGAATACGTAAATGATTACTAGAAGGAGAAACCTAGAACATATACAAGCTGGGTTGTACTCACTAGAAGCACACACCAAGTCTAGCCTATAACTTCTACATAGAACATATGTATAAGTTGACACACCCCCTAAGCTAGATAAGGGATGGTGCTAAGCAAGAAGCACACAGCTCAAGGTGGCACTACTAGTCCAACCACTGAGGCAGGGGTCCGGAGACCAGTCAGCAAGAGAACAAACAAGACTAAAGCAAGCCAGGGCGGCACTACTAGTCCAGCCACTGGAGGTAAGGCCACAAGGCCAGTCAGACAGGTATATATAGTAGAGAGTACACAATCATGGCCCTAGCAAATGAGAAGCTACAGGAACAAGACCAAGCTGTACACAGTGCTGCTGATGATCTTTAGGCGCAAGCGCCTTAGTAAAGATATCAGCTGTGTTGGCACCGGAGGCCAAGTGAACTACACGGGCCTGGCGACGCTGCTGTAGCTCGCGCAGGAGGAAGTACCACAGCTGGATATGCTTCGCTCTGCCCTCAAGCCGAGGCTCCTGACACAGGAGGATCATGGCCCTGTTGTCAGCGTACAGGACCGGGGCAGAGCTAGGCCGCTCACCTAAGTCAGTGAGCAAGAAGGTCAGCCAGCGGAGCTCCTGTGCTGCCATGGCACCAGCGTAGATCTCAGCCTCACAGCTGGACTGAGCAACAGACGACGAGCGAGTGGATCTCCAAGAGATAGCACCCGAACCAAGGCTAAAACAGTAGCCCTGCGACGACCTGAGAGTCTCAGCATCGTCTGCCCAAGAAGCGTCTGTGTGCCCAGTGAGAACCACCGGCCTCCGTCCTCTTAGCACTAACCCCATGCCCGATGTACTTGCTAGATATGGCAAAACCGTCTTAGCGGCCGACCACTACTGTGGCTGGTGTCTGCCAGTGGCCACAAAGCGAGCCAGGATGCTAAGAGGGTATGCAAGATCTGGGCGAGTGCAAGTCATCAGGTACATGAGGCAACCCACCAGCTCTGCGTAGGGTCCACTGGGCTCTACTGGCTCCTCAGAAACTGGAGCTGAGAGCCCATGGTCTACAGGTAGAGGTGTGGGCTGTGCGGAGGAGAACTGAAGACCGAACCTCTGAAGGACCTGACGCACCAAGTGTGACTGGGTCAGAGTGATGGTGCGTGCTGCTCTGTCCCTAGAGATGTGCAGGCCAAGAAAGCGACGCAGCTCTCCAAGGTCAGTGCAGGTGTGTCTCTTCAGCAGCTCGGCCTTCACAGAGGCCAGTGCGTCCCTGTCAGCAGTAGCGAAGGCCAGATCGTTTACGTAGACAAGGATGTAGAACGGAGTCTGGCCGGAACGCACAAACAGCGAGGGGTCAGCAGAGGACGGAAAGAACTGCAGGTCTGCTAACGTGGCACGCAACGTGTCATGCCACTCGCGGGGAGCCTGACGCAGGCCGTAGACCAGGCGCCTGAAAAGCCACTGGGTCCCAGGGGGGAAGGTACCAGTGTAGCCCTGTGGTCGACGCAGGTAGACCTGCTCGTGTAGGCTGCCCTGAAGAAAGGCAGTAGAGAAGTCGAGGGAGTGGAGCTCGCAGTCGCGCTGTGCTGCTACGTCTAGCAGCGCTCGAAGAGTGGTCATCTTCAGGGTCAGGGCAAAGGTCTGGAAGAAGTTAACCCCCTCACGCTAGCTGAAGCCTCTGGCCATGTAGCGCGCCTTGAAGACAGGCGGCTCTCCAGGGGGGCGCTTCACCTTGAAGAGCCACCGACCATCGACTATGTTCACCCCAGGCGGGGGAACTGCGTCAACGTAAGTGCCGGTGGACCTCCAAGATGCCATCTCCTGCTCCATGGCAGCTATCCACTGAGAGGCCCAGGGTCCCGAGGTGGCCTCAGCGTAGGTGCGAGGGGTCAGGATGTCGAAGGCGTCTGGGTCACCCTCTTGGACTAGGAGCTAGGAGCATGGAGCAGAGATGGGGAGCGGCCTCGGAAAGGAGAGCAAGCTCGTACTGCCTGTCCTCTAGTACGTCACTGCCAAGGGTAGGTGCACCCCCCCTACGGACGCAGGACGGGCAGGGTCAGAGACCAGAGCGGTAGCGTAGTCAAGGCGATGGGTAGAGGCGAAGTCAACGACAGCAGCAACAAGCGCGTCAAGGCAGGAGACAGGAACTGACGGGTCTGTAACAAGAGAGGCAAGGACCCGAGGGACAAGGGGACGAGCGGCACGGAGGTAGTCGGACAGCGGGGGAGGTGCAACAACGAGCGACGAGGGAGGAGGCGAGGGAAGGAAGGGAGGACGAGACGAGTGACAACGGAGTAATATAGGATGGGAGCGCGGGACAGGGGAGACAGGACGAGCACGGGAGGGACGGCGAGACCAAACGTGGGATGGAGGTGTAGGGTCAGGAGACAGCAGAGGTGACACAAGGGGGGAACGAGGAGAAAGACGGGCCAGAGAAGAGTCCGGGGGCGGGAACACAGGGCTGTAGACAGGAAGGGGAGGAGGAGGTGGGGGAGACACCGGCGAGCGGTCAGGGGAGGGAAAGCCGAGTAGGCGAAGAGGGGAGACCGGCGGCGACGACTGCGGCAGCTGCTGCGGCGGTTGGTGCTCGGCCCTCGAACCGGCAGGGGCACGACGACCTCCGGGAGAACACTCAACAGCACCACCCCCAGAACCAACACCCCAGAGCGAGAACCCTCTCCAGCCCCAGCGGCACCCCCAGGCCCGCCGGGACAGACCACACCAGGTTCCGCAGGACGAACACCCTCTTCAGCGCCAGCACCTCCAGAGGCCAAGAGCGGCGGCGGCGGAGGCGGCTGTGACGGCGGCGGCTGCGACAGCGGGGGCGGAGACACTAGGGAAGGGGGACGCGGCAAAGGCGGGGCGGGGGGACCACTAGAGTCAGCAGACTCCTCAACCGGGACAACTGACGGGAGGGGAGTGACATGGGAGACACCAGACGGGGCAGGACGCAGCGAGAGGGGAGGAGGGGCTACCGGGAGAGAGGGGGCAAGGAACAGGGGGGGGGGGAAACGGGAGACCTCGGTGAGGGAAGCGACGGTAGAAGGAGACGGACTCGTCAAAGGTGACTTCACGAGAGTGGAGGAAGCGGTGAGATTGCGGGTGGTAGAAGAGCCAGTCAGACGAGTCCAGGGGGAAACCAAGGAAGACACAGGGAACAGTGCGGGCAGTTTGCTTGTCTGTGCCAGAGGCACGAACGTGAGCAAGGCAGCCCCACACGTGGAACGCAGACGCGTCACCGGGGGACCCGGTCCAAAGGAGGGTCGGCGAAACCTGCGGCCGTTGGTTAAGCTGGTGAGCGGCATAGCGAACGGCGAACGGCCACAGAAAATGGGGTGCACCGGCATGGATTATGGAGGTACGAGCCACCTCCATGACCAAGCCGATGCGGCGCTCAGCAACCCCATTCTGCTGTGGCGAGTCCGGCAAGGTGTACGACTGGGTGATGCCCTCCGCACGACAGAACAGTCCAAGCCGACCAGAAGCGAACTCGCCGCCACGGTGAGAGTGGAGACACAACACGGGGGGACCGCGGTGAAGACGCGCAGCCACAACCCACGAGAGAAGAACGTCGGGCACATCGGCCTTCTGCTCCAGGGGACACACCGTGGTGTAGCGCGTGAAGTCGTCGACGAGCACAAGAAAGTAGCGCTCGCCACGCGGTCCAGGGACGGGGGCTGGGCCCCAAACGTCCAGGTGCAGGGTCTGAAGGGGAGCAGTAGCAGGGCGAAGCGAGGAGGAGTGAGGGGCACGACGGAGCCGGCCCTCGACGCAGGGCGTGCAGAGTGGAGCAGGCGAGAGGGGAAGGGCGGGGAGCGACGCGGGGAGGCCTAAGACAAGACCGTGCTGGGACATGTGACGCAGACGCGGGAGTGCAGGGTGACCTAGGCGGTGGTGCCACAAAAGGGACAGGTGAGTGAGAGACCGACACGAGCAAGCTGCAGCGACCTGGGAGGACGCACCAACCGGGGGGGAAGCGGTGTCTAGGGTGAACAGTCCGGACACCGGGTCCCGGGGGAACGTATCAAGTGGGGAACCTGAGATAGCCTCAGAACAGACAGCAAACCGCTCATGCCCGGGGAACGTAGTGGTGACGCCGAGGTCCTGAAGACAGCCGACACCAACCAGGTTCCTCGAGAACGAGGGAACGTAGAGGCCTGTAAGAGAGCCCGAGGGAACTGCTGGACAGGGAAGGGACGTGGAACTGCGAGCGACGACGGGACCCGCAGAGGGGTCAGCGAGAGAGACAACAACAGGCGCAGCAAGCGGCGTAAGCGTGGAGCGGTCGCGGAAGAAACAGGCAGAAGCACCGGAGTCGAGAGTGAAGGACATCGAGGCAGTGGCGGAGGCAGGGAACGGAGCTGGTGCAGAACCTAGGCTAGGCAAACTAGGCATTCCTACGCCTGACACAGCAGGGGAGGCTAAGCTACACAAGGGTGAGACACCTAAACTAGAGTACACAGGGTAATAAGATCCAGCAATACTAGAAGCGTCAGCATACAAAGCATGCAAAGCAGCACCTATCTGATCCATATCTAACTCAAAGATCGGCACGCCCTGGCGAAGCAGGCTGTGCTAGTCGGGGAGTTCCGGGGCCGGGCCAACGCGACGACGAAAGAGATCGTCGAGGCGGCGGAAACAGCGGGCGGTGGCACAGAGTGCCGCGGAGAGGCCCGGTCTGAAGCTGGTACTGGCAGGTCACAGCACTGGAGCTGCCGGTAGACGCCAAGCTGCGGGGGCCACCACCTCGGCCACCACCGCCGGAGGTGCCGGGCCAACCAGGTGGGAGACGAGCCCACGGCTGCAACGGCTGCTGCTGGAACGGCGACGGCTGCTGCTGGGGCTGCTCCGGCTACGAAGGCGACTGCGTCTGCTCCTGCCCACCGGTGGTAGTCCCCTCAGGTGGACTACCGTCACCACCACCACTACCACCACCACTAGTGCCACCACCACGACCTCCATGGCGGCCACGGCCACCGCGACGCGGACGCTTCTGCGGGTGGACCGCAGCTGCCGTCTCGGTAAGAGGGGTCGCAGTGGCGACCGCAGCCGAAACGTCAGTAAGCGTGCACTGGGAGGGGGCACAGCCGTGAAAGATAGAGACTGCCGGCGCACCGCTCGACTGAGCGATAGTGCGCTGGCGCGTCTCGATCTCGGTGAGGGTGTCGAAAAAGGCGGTCAGTGTGAGGTCGCCCGGGTGCTGGCTAAGGAAGCGGTCGCGGGCACTAGCTAGGCGGTCAGGCAGGCGCATGGCGATAAAATAGAGGGTCATGCAGAATGGGGGGGGGAGCGCAGTGAGCTGGGCAGGAGTGCTGGTAGTGCGATAGCGAGTCTTTAGGGTACGCAAGTGAGTTGCAAAGTCTGCTACAGTAGGGAAGGCAGCAAGGTCTGGGAACAGCATCGGGAAGAGCAGGCGGCCAGCAGAAGCGGATGCAGGTGTGGAATATCGAGCAATAACAGCGTCTAAATAAGCTTTGGCCGGATCAACTGTAGTGAAACGCGAGCGCTAAGACACTGGGAGGGCGTGACTGATAGCAACCTGAGCTACTGCATCGCGTGAGTCCCAGACCGCACAGGCAAGCGCAGCAGTAGAGAAAGCCTCACTCTTAGCGGAGGTGGGGTCAGCAGGGAGGGGAGCAGGTGCAGGGGGGGCAGGGAAGCAAGCCATCAGCATGGACAACCAGCGAGTGCCCATCCTGGCGCTGACCTGTAAGCTGACGGCGGAGATCGGAGAGCCAGGCGACGAAGTCAACCGCGTGGCCCTCAGCGTCCTGGCGGAGCACGAAGTCAGCCATCGTGCAGGGTCAGTGACACAGCTCCTCAGCGATACAGCGGCACAGCTCGGCAGGAGCACAGCGGCACGGGGACACGGCGGCAGCACTCTCCAGTAGGGCGGCTGCGGGGCGCCCCGGCGCGGGCTAGCAGAGGACACGGGGCCCGAGGTGGCACGGCAGGCCGAGCAGGCACGAGGAGGGGCCAGGCGGGCAGGAGGAGGGGCTGGGCTGGCGCTGAAAACCGGGCAGGCGTGACAGGGCCGGGCTGGCGCTAGGAGGGGCCGGGCGGGCGCACTGGGACTGGCGGGCAGTAGGAGAGGCCGGGCGGCGCTAGGAAGAGGCCGGGCAGGTGCTGCTGGGGCCGGCTAGGAGCAGGCTCGACGGTCAGGGGGCCGGCCAAGAGCGGGCGCGACGGCCAGTGGGGCCAGCTAGGGGCGGGCGCGAACGGCCAGAGGGCCGGCTAGGAGCGGACGCGAACGGCCAGGGGGCCAGCTGAGGGCAGACGCGACGGCCAGGGGGCCAGCTAGGAGCGGGCGCGACGGCCAGTGGGGCCAGCTAGGGGCGGGCTCGACGGCCAGGGGGCCGGCTAGGAGTGGGCGCGAACGGCCAGGGGGCCAGCTGAGGGCGGACGCGACGGCCAGGGGGCCAGCTAGGGGCGGACGCGACGGCCAGGGGGCCGACTAGGGGCGGACGCGACGGCCAGGGGGCCAGCTGAGGGCAGACGCGACGGCAAGGGGGCCGACTAGGGGCGGACGCGACGGCCAGGGGGCCGACTAGGGGCGGACGCGACGGTCAAGGGGCCGACTAGGGGCGAACGCGACGGCCAGGGGGCCGACTAGGGGCGAACGCGACTGCCAGGGGGCCGGCTAGGGGCGGACGCGACGGCCAGGGGGCCGACTAGGGGCGGACGCGACGGCCAGGGGGCCAGCTAGGGGCGAACGCGACGGCCAGGGGGCCGACTAGGGGCGGACGCGACGGCCAGGGGGCCGCTAGGGGCGAACGCGACGATCAGGGGCCCGGCTAGGGGCGGACGCGACGGGCAGGGGGCCGACTAGGGGCGGACGCGACGGCCAAGGGGCCGACTAGGGGCGAACGCGACAGCCAGGGGGCCGGCTAGGGGTAGACGCGACGGCCAGGGGGCCGATTAGGGGCGGACGCGACGGCCAAGGGGGCCAGCTAGGGGCGAACGCGACGGCCAGGGGGCCGACTAGGGGCGGACGCGACGGCCAGGGGGCCGGCTAAGGGCGGACGCGACGGCCAGGGGGCCGACTAGGGGCGGACGCGACGGCCAGGGGGCCAGCTAAGGGCGGGCGAGAGACTAGGGCGCGGGCAGAAGCGGGTGGGGGGACCTAACCTACTCGATACCATGTTAGAATACGTGAATGATTACTAGAAGGAGAAACCTAGAACATATACCTGTTGGGTTGTACTCACTAGAAGCACACACCTAGTCTAGCCTATAACTTCTACATAGAACATATGTATAAGTTGACACATGGCACCCGGAATTCTAAATATGCAAAGGCCGCCCACGCTCGACCTGAGCCAGCGTAGCAACTTGTCAGTCAGCGAGTGGATTTTTCACCCGAATGTCTCTTATGACTGCAACTTCGTTAGCGACGACACGCAAAAAATCCGATACGATGTGTCACTCCTACGTGGACCGGCTATGGATTGGTGGCAGCATATATTTCAGTTCCAGGAGCCGGATACGACACCGCACATAATCGGGCGTCTTCGCATGACCAATCACTACACAGGAAGTCATTGCGGGGTGGACGAGTACAGCACGTGGCAATCGTGGTGCGCGGGAATTCGTCGCCGCCTCGAACACGTCAATGCAAGCAGCAAAGCGCGCGACTGCCTTCACACTTGGCGCCAACTTGGATCAGTCCAGGACTACACCAGCAGCTTCAAGAATTTATGCGACAAGGCCGGCTACCCTGATGAAAATTTCGACAGATACATCGGGGAACTTCGACCAGATTTGCGCAGGGAGATACAGATTAGGTAAATTGCGGATTTGATGGAGGCGCAGAGGGTTGCAGAGCGGTTGGATTCATTCTTCAAGCCAAGGGCGGGTTCCTATGACGGAAGTCGCACTCGGAGATGAATCGAGCATGCCACTGTACACGCTGTCACAACATCGAACTCAGCAGTTACAGCCTTCAAGGGTCGTTGTTTCGGGTGTAAGAGACCGGCGAGTCAGAATGCCTAGGGGAGCAGAAGAAGCGAAATCAGGGGCAGGAGAGTTCCAGTGATCAGGGAAATACTTAGTATCAGTAGTTGGCGGGCCTATTACTGATGGAATCTGCTCACCCGTGACCGATGACCCTCATCGAGTACTAGTACCGATCCATGGAATCGACCAAACTAGGCTGAATAAGGAGGGTGCAAGGGCGGATTACCCTATATATTTAGAGGGTATGATTCAAGGGAAATAAATAAAATATTCGTAAACCTCACTACGACCAAAAAAAAAAATAAAAAAAAATAAAAAAAAAAAATCCTAGATACAGGAGTATACCGGAGATCGACGCCTAACTAGTCGATGGGACCCCATTAGCAATAAAATACAGGGTGGACAGGACTAGGGTACGCTGTGGAGTTGAATTCAATTTTTTGAAGGGAATGTTGGCAACTAGACTCGACGACTTCGATGTGTTGCTGGGACGGGATTGACTACGACGATTCAACCCAAAAATTGACTGGACGACTGGCAGCTGTTCTGTCAAGATCAACGGCCATAGCGTGACATTGCCAGAATGGATGAAGAGGATCACAAGGGGAGTGACGCAGGTTGACTCCGTGGCGATTAAACGAGCGGTCATGGGGAGCAGAAGTCTTCGTTGTAGTCGTTCGCGTCGTCGATGGTGCATTGCAGCCGTCCGATTTAGAGAAGCGGATAGCAACAGTGCCGGCCGATTAAGCGCAGCTGATTCGCAGATTCCCGCACATATTTCCGACGACCTGCCCGAGGGATTACCACCAGAATGACCCTTCGATCATCGAATAGAATTACAACCAATGACACAGCCCATAGTACAGCGAAAATGTTTTTAGGGTTCGTCAACTACACTATGTTCGGCGATTTATCCCGAATATGGTGGGGGTAAGTGCACCATTGACTGACCTACTGCAGAAAAGGACTGCTTTCTCCATGCTAAAAAATTTTATATGCTCACCTGTGATGACGTGGCCGACCGGGAGCAGCAACTGCCACTGATTGAGTTCGCGTATAATAACGCCCTTTCAGCCACTACACGATAGTCGCCATTTTACCTGAACTACGGACCTCCAATTACGCAACGAGCGCAACGTCGGCGGTCTTAACTAAGACCATTCCTTGGAGGGGGGAGGGTGTAAGGGAATGGTATTTCCTTATCGCGCGTTTTAGTCAGTAAGGCGTACACTACTATAACGGGGTTGCCGCGCAGCTCTGCCACGAAATTCAAATCGCGGTCCCAAATGTGGTCTCCTAATGAGCCGTATTGTTGCCCGTCTTGCTGTTGCATACCTAGATCTGGGTGCTTCGCGCCAATGTATGAACCACACGTCGCAGCTCTGCCGAGTCACGACTGTGTGCTCTGTTGGAAATGATAAAAGGACTTTCCGGAGTCTCACGTGAGTATACGAATACGCGAAGACCACAACAACGGGGATTACCGAGTAAATATTGCTACAGTACTACCGATAATTGTCGTGGGTTGACGATACCCCGCAGAGGTTACGAATGGGCAATGGTCACAGACCGTTGACTGTGCAACCCAACAGTTAGAATCAGAAGAGTCAAGAGTCTGTGCGACAGTACGGACAAATAACTGTCCCGATATGACAGTACAGATGGTTATCCGAGTCGCCTTATCGAGTCGTAAAAGGGAATGTACCCCTCGAAGTGCAAAACAGTTAGACTCTTCATATTCTCTTGTATTAACATGTAAACCATGTATCTCTTTGCTATGATCAATCACTTGTCCTCGCATACTAGTACAAGGGTTCAACTCAAGACTTATCGAATGCATATGGAATGTAAATGTTCATAGGTGGGAAACCTCAGTAACCCATAAAGAGTACAAATCAGGGTGAAAGCTTGACATTGGCAACGAAGGAGATGCGTTTTCTCTGATCCCGCTTCGCTCACCGTGGTAGGCGAGGAGTGATTTGCCTCGTTAATGCAATGGCGACTTTAGGAGTTGCTTTCGTCGGGTCATGCACGCAATCACCCCTCGGAACCTGTGTCACTTCCCAGTCAAAAGTCTCAAACAGCTGGCAACAGCTTACTTCTCCCCGCGTTTTCCTTAGCGCCACGGCTCTCCGGCATCGTGCGCAGAAACTCCCGCTTCCTGCTCGTTCCGTTTCGCAACAATGGAATGGCAGACCGTACGTTCGAGTATCAGTGGCGAATGCAGGCATTTGTATCGCGTCTACTTCTGTCGGAGACGTGAACGAGGCGATTAAGGACGCCGCTAAGGAGGGTGACGTGTCAATTGTGAAGCAGCTACTGGCGGGCGGAAATGTCGACATTAATCTGCCTAGCGCTGAGCGATCCGGCTGGACAGGTAGCGCGAACACCAGGGTGGTAACACTTGAGTTCAGGATGGTAACACTTGAGTTCAGGATGGTAACACTTGAGATCAGGATGGTAACACTTGATATCAGGATGGTAACACTTGAGATCAGGATGATAGCACTTGAGATCAGGATGGTAACCGTTGGCACCTAGCGCCGGACGATCCGGCTGGAGAGGTAATGCTGAAATACCAGGGTGGTAACAATTGATACCAGGGTGGTAACAATTGATACCAGGGTGGTAACAATTGGTAACAGGGTGGTAACACTCGATACCAGGGTGGTAGCTGCGATACCAGGATGGTAACGCGTCAGGCTGCGGTAACACGTGAGGTCAGGGTGGTAACCACGTGAGATTACGACATTTTGCACCAAGCCCAACTCTGAATTCTAGGTACTGGACTGACAGTGGGTTGGGATGGGGAAAATGACCAGAGAACAGGGGTGTGTATATGCGAGGCTTGGCTATCACAAGGCGAAATGGGAAACATGTAGTGTTACATTGTAACGAGGTGTCTTTTGAGTCTACTCAAAAGTCACCTCAAAAAGGAGTGTGTACATGCGAGGCTTGGCTATCACAAGGCGAAAGCAAGAATGGAATAGTTGGCCTTCAAAGTTCGAGAGCTGGTCGTATGAAGTGCCAGTTATTACATGTCGCATGTGGATCTCTCTATGTCACATGTGGATCTCTCTATGTCACATGTGGATCTCTCTATGTCACATGTGGATCTCTATGTCACATGTGGATCTCTCTATGTCACATGTGGAGCTCTATGTCACATGTGGATCTCTCTATGTCACATGTGGATCTCTATGTCACATGTGGAACTCTCTATGTCACATGTGGATCTCTATGCCACATGTGTATCTCTATGTCACATGTGGATCTCTATGTCACATGTGGATCTCTATGTCACATGTGGATCTCTATGTCACATGTGGATCTCTATGTCACATGTGGATCTCTATGTCACATGTGGATCTCTATGTCACATGTGGATCTCTATGTCACATGTGGATCTCTATGTCACATGTGTATCTCTATGTCACATGTGGATCTCTATGTCACATGTGGATCTCTATGCCACATGTGTATCTCTATGTCACATGTGGATCTCTATGTCTATCAGACGAGGAGATGTGACACACTCATCATGTGAGCCTCCCGTCATACTTTAGATTCGACTCAGAAGTTATTATTGGTCGCATGCGGATCGTTATCTTTATCACACAGGGTGTGACACACTCCAGTTTCATAACTAGGTGACTTTTGAGTCGACTCAAAAGTCGCCTTAAAAAGTGATTATTGGTCACATGTGGATTTTCACCGCTATCACACGAGGTGCGACACCTTCCAGCTTCATAACGTCAACCTTCCTTCCATGGCAATCCATCCGCCTGCAGCTTTACACCTGGCGGCTTTTGAATCGACTCAAAAGTCTATCTTTATCACAAGAGATGTGAAACAATCCAGTTTCATTATGTGATCCGCCTCTCTACATGGCAATCGCCCACCTGCAGCTGCTTTTGAGACGACTCAAATGCATGTGTGGCACACCCCACTTTTGAGTGGACTCAAATGCATGTGTGGCACACCCCAGTTTCGTTATGTGATCCTCCCCTCATGGCCATCCTCCTGCCTGCAGCTGCTGTTGAGTCGACTCAAACGCATGCGTGGCACACCCAGTTTCATTATGTGATCCTCCCTCCATGGCAATCCACCCGCCTGCAGCTCTGCACCTGGCGGCTTTCTATGAGCATCCAGAGATCGTCCAGGTGCTTCTGGCTGCCGGTGCTGACACCGAGGCTCGGAACGGCACCGGGAACACTGCACTTCAGGTTTGGGATGCCTGCATAACCATAGACCTGCATCAGATGGTGGCTTGGTTGGCACGATGCACTCTCGCGAAGAACACCTCCTGACTCATCCTGTCTAATTTGAGGCGCCTCAAAAACATAATCTTGCATAGGTTGATTTGCACGATGCTCTAGCACGAAGAAAATCTCCTGACTAATCGTGTCATCCTGCCATGTTATACTCGTCCAATTCTGCTTCATTTCATATTTTTTGCCATGCAATGCAATCACTTCCCTCCTCTTCCTCGATCCATCTTGTCATGCGACCCACTCATTCACCACCACACTCCTCCAGCAGTTGTTGAGGCGCCTTTATAAACTATCAATCCACCACCACCACATTCATCCTCCACCACATTCATCCACCACCACACTCATCCATCAGTTGTTGAGGCACTACAAAGATAAGCTATCCACCACCGCGACCCTCAAAAAGGCCCTTTCCCCCTTTCCCCCGCTCACTTCGCATGTCCGAAGGGCTTGCTCGCATGCTTTTGGCTCTGACCTGTATGCTTTTTCTTCTGCGCCTAGAATGGACAATTTCCTTGCTCCTTTTCCCTCACTCGGTTCACATGTGTGAAGGGCAGCGTCGTCCCCGTTGCTCGCATTGTCTTGCTGACCTTCATGCTGATTCTTCTGTTGCTCAAATAAACAATTTCCCTTCTCTACCTCGCTCAGTTCGCATGTCTGAAGGGCAACTTGGACGTTGCTCGCATGGTCTTGCTGACCTTTACGCTGATTTCTCAGCAGTTCAAATCGACACTTCCCCCCTCCCCTCGCTCAGCTTTTGAGGCGCCTCAAAAGTTTTTCTGCAGCTCAAATAGACAATTTCCCTTCTCCTCTTACCTCGCTCAGTTCGCATGCCTGAAGGGCAACTTGGACATTGCTCGCATGCTATTGGACGCTGGCGCTGACCTGTATGCCACCAGCGACGACAAGGGCAACGCTCTCGAATATGCTCAAGGTGCGAGGGGGGGAGCATTGAGGTAGCTTTGAGTGGAATCGGAATGTGTTTTGAGCGGAATCGAAAGCACTTGGATGCTGCTGCTGCCTGTGCGCCACCAGCGATGACAAGGGCAACGCTTTCTAGTATGCTCGAGGTATGCAGGCAAGGTAGCACTGAGGTAGCTTCTCGCGTCAGTCCCTAATCTGTTTTGAGCCGAGTATGTAGACACCTGGGTGCTGATGTGATCTGTATGGCAAGGGCAACGCTCTCGAATATGCGCAAGGTGTGCAGGCGAGGTAGCATCAAGGTATGGTAGTTTCTTGAATGAGCTCAAGGTGCGCCACCAGCGATGGCAAGGGCAACGCTCTCGAATATGCGCAAGGTGTGCAGGCAAGGTAGCATTGAGATAGCTTCTCAAGGTAGCTATGCACCAAGTCTTACATTGCAACCCTAGACCTTGGATGAAAGGAATGTTTAGGAAAGACTGCAGCATTGTAGGTGTCATGGGTGGATTTCGAAATGAGATATAGTAGGTCTGGAACATGAGGTGTGGTGTAACACGATGCCCTACGTCTTCTGCTAGCTAAGTGGGAAACACATCCTCGTCGTCTTATTCCTCCTAACACTTATGAAGTGGTGAAACTGTTTTTTGGTGGCTGCAGAGTGGGGAACTGAAGAAATGGTTGACTTCCTCCTTGTTCGTGCGGCGACAGAACATAATCAAGAATGAAGTAGTCTCCTTAGTTTCTCCATTGTCGCTGGTCTGTGACGTAACGTGCTATTTCCAGATCCGTGAACAGTGTGGCTACAACTATGGCGGCAGGTAATAATGATGCACTGGTGTTGTGCCTGGTAGCTTTTATTGGGCTGAGAAAAAGCCCTTAGGATCTTTTCAGAGACTAAGTCCCGGCTGTGAAGACTTGAGACTTTGAGTAGTGCAGCGGAAGTTGAGACGGTTGAACCCTTGTACTAGTATGTGAGAACAAGTGATTGATTAAAGAAACAAGCATACAGCAATATATAGAAGATAAGAAAGCAGTTGTAGAATACAGTTACAGGAACGGTTTATCGAGTCGCACAACGACTCGATTGCCGCTTCGGTTACCATCCGTGATGTTGTAACGGTCAGTCGTAACCTCCAGTTGCGACCTTTCGAGTCTTTTCGCATTCTTTGTCCGCCCCCTCGTGCAACCTCCGTTGACTCGCGTGCTCCCCTGTAGTCTTCCTCGAGTGCAGTGTTATACTTCAGAAACGCTTAAGTCCTTTGAGATATTTCCAACACTCCCCTTCGTTTCTGGAGTGCTGGCGTGTTCAGATCCGGTGACGTTTGTTTGCCCGGTCAGGAGCATGCAGTAGTCGAATTTTGCTTTCGCCAATTTCTTCGTCAGATAATCTGCGGCCATTTCTGTCGTCGGGCAGTAACTGAGTTGAAGTCTCCCCTTCGCGATTTCATCCTTGACGAAGAAGTACCGCAGGGCGATGTGCTTGGTTCGGTTGGCGAAGCCGTCCTTGTTCGCGATTTTGATCGCAGATTGGTTGTCGCAGAGGAGTGAGAAGGCGGGCAGGGTCGCGATCTTCGCTTCCTCGAGTAACTCCCGCAGGTAGAGTCCTTCCTTGGTCGCAGTACAAAGGGCGATATACTCTGCTTCAGCCGAGGATAGTGCGATTAACTCCTGCTTGCTCGACTGCCAGGAGATAGTTCCGATGGGTTCTAGTCGGTAGATGTAGCCTGTCCTAGATCGTCGATTTTCCCTATCTCCCGCGTGGTCGGCGTCGACGTATCCGAGTAGTCGTACGGACGGTGTTGTCGCTTTGCTGTAGGTAAGCCCGATCGTCGGCGTGGAGACGAAGTAGAGTAGTGCCCGGTTGAGCTCCTCAAGATCTTCCTGTTCCGGTTGCTTCAGATGCGCCGCCAGTTGACTCGCACTATAGGACAGGTCGGGTCGGCAGGTTACTGCTGCGAATAGTAGGCAGCCGAGCTTCTGTTGATACTCCTGGATTTGCTTCGCGGGGAGTTTTGCGGAGGTGCTGTTGTTGTTCCCGTAGTGGTAGGGGGTTGGGACCGTAGTCGGTGTTAAACCGAATTTCTTCGCGACGGTGCCTGAGTACTTTCCAGCGTGTAGGTAGAACGCCGTGTCGTTTTCGTCGACATTCAGTCCTAGGTACTGGGTCACTTCGTCGGACACCGTGAGTGTTAAGTCTTCCTTCAGCTCCCGTTCGAACCAGGTGGCGATGTCGGTAGTGGAGCCGATGTAGAGCAGGTCGTCGACGTAGACGATGAGTAGGATATACTCTCTTCCCTTCTGCAGTCGGTACATTCCTTGGTCATGCGGCAGCTGTAGGAATCCGATTTTTGCGAGACGGCCGTGGAGATGCTGCTGCCAGAGCCGCGGGGCTTGCTTGATCCCGTATAAAGATTTTGTCAGTTGGCATACTTTCGTGGGGTCGTTGATGAATCCGTGGGGTTGTTCGACGAAAATCTCAGCGTCCACAGGTGCGTATAGGAACGCATTCGCGACGTCGATTTGGCGTAGTGGTAATGTCTTCGTGGCCGCGACGGCGAGTAGGATGCGTAATGAGGTGTGACGGGAGACTGGAGCGAAGGTTTCTGTGTAGTCGGTCCCGTATCGTTGATCGAAGCCTCGTACGACCCATCGAGCTTTGAATCGTTCGATGGAGCCGTCTGAGTTGGTCTTAATGCGGTACACCCATTTCCCCGAGAGGACGTTTTTCCCGTTGATGCTTGTTGCAGGTACCAGTTTCCATGTTTTCCGGTCTTGCAGAGCCTTTAACTCCTTTTCCATCGCTTCCTTCCATTTCGCCTTATATTCCCCCCCCAGAGCCTGCGACAGGGTCGAAGGCTCTCGCGGAGAAGGCGGCGGCGGATGCTGGACGGAGACCCAGAGGCCTAAAATCTGCAGTCCTGTGGGTGTGTGTCGAGGGGAATTTTCATTCCCGGAATAAGCTGCTTCGTCACCGTCTTCTGGGTCAGGTAAGAAGTTGGGACCGATGCGTTCTGAAACATTTGTGTCGACTGGGTGGGGTGTAATGTAACCTTGGTCAGCGAAGTGGTAAAAGGTGTCGAGGTTGTTGCTATCGAGAGGATTGTCTTCGTCGAGTGGAACAGGTACGGAACAGAATGGGAGTGGTCCGGCAGCTTCCGAGGCTTCGGGTACGTCTTCTTCTGCCGCGTCAGCTTCGGCAGCACGGTCGGCGAAGGAACGGAGTCCGGAGAAGCCGTCGGTGGGGTCTTGTGTGTTGGCAATGTTGTCCAGGTAATGGTGCAGCGTCAGTCGCTCGTAGAAGATAACATCACGTGATGCCACGGTATTTTTGTCTTGTATGTCGAGAATTTTCCACGCGTGAAAATGTTTGGCGATGCCGAGGTGTAGTCCCCACCGAGCTCGTTGTGTGAAGCGTCCTGCTCGGGCTGTGTGGGGTCTGTACTGTACCATGCAGCCGAAAACTCGTAGTAATTTTGTGCTGCCCCTTTTTCTTCTCCACAACAGGTGCGGTGATGCGTTGTTGGGAAGCGATGACGAGGACAGCAGGTTGTGCAGGTGAACTGCATGTGTTATCGCGTCTGGCCACAGTGTGGTGGGCAGCCTCATTCCCAGAAGCAGTTTTCGCATCGTCGTCTGCAAGGTCCGGTTCATGCGTTCTGCGACCCCCTGCTGCTGGTGAGCATAGGGCAGAGACACCAGGCGTCTGATTCCTCTTTCCGCCAGATAGGTCCTGAAGCGTTGTGACTGGTATTCCAGTGCACCGTCTGACTGGAAGCTCTTGAGCTTGGTTCCTGATTCTCGTTCGGCGATGGGAAGCCACGTTGTGAAGACATCGAAAGCTTGACCGCGCGTCTTGAGATTGAAGTGCCAGACGTATCTGGTTGCTGCGTCGATGAACGTGATGACGTAGTTGAAGTCGGCTTCGGTGTCTTCTCGAGGCATGTTTAAAATATCGCTGTAGACTTTTTCCATCGGAGCGTAGGTAGGTGCGCTTGGGTTGTGATGAGATGGAAAAGGCTGATGGGGAAGATCTGCTTCGGGGCACGTGAAGCACCGTGCTCGTGGTCTTCGAAGTTCTTGGCCGCTCGTCGTTAGGAGGGCGTTGCGTTCTAACACCTTTGCTTGGATTGTTTGTAGTATCGTGCTGTTTGCAGGATGCCCGAGGCGTTGGTGCCAGATGTCGTCGGAAGCGCGATGACCCGGCGAGCGGTGGTATATGTCGGCGTTGGAGAAGAACGCGACGACTGTGGCGGGACTTTGACAAACTTCTCGTGTGATGGGCATAAGTTGGTCTGCTTCGGTTGGCGGTCCTCGGATTGCCGGTGGTGGGACTCGGCTGGGTCCTGCTGCTGCTACTGCAGGTGATGGTTTCGTTGGGATACTCGCGGGTACTTGTCTTTCTTGTCTGATGACTGCTAATGCTCGTGTTCTTTCTGCTGCAGGTATGGTGTTGGAGTGCCAGAAGCCGTCACTGTCGAATTCTGGATCAAGATCCGGCGGGTGTGTCCAGGCTGCGAATGATACGATGCCGTCGCTGTCGGCAGTACTGCGGTCGGGGACGAAGTCCAACACGAAGACGCCGGTTTTCAGGAGGGCACGACCGATGAAGAGGCCACCCTTTCCGTGGTATAGCCGAAACTCGTTGGAGTAGGAGTCGCACTCCAGGTGAATCCCCTTGGCCATTAGTTGGCTTACGCTTAGTAGGTTGTATCCCAGGTTGTCGACAATGAGCACTTTGTTGAGCTGAAGTATGACGTTTGTCTCCATGGATTGTAACTGAACCACGCCTTGTCTGTTTGTCTTCAGATTTTCATTGTTGGCGACGGTGATGACGACGTCGCGGTTGAGGCGTTTCTCCTCTTGCACGAATCGTCCTGAAGAGCACATGTGTTGCCCGCAGCAGCTGTCCAAGAACCAGGTGTTTCGCCCGGTGGGTTCGGCGTTGGCGACCGCAGCATATGTTGGATTGACTTGAAGGCCTTGTGAGCGCGGTGGCGGGAGCTCTTCTTCGTCTGGCGCGTAAGTGGGTGGTGAGCCGGGTGCGCAGTTGTCGATGTGTACCATGCAATTGATAATGTTTGGTGTCTGTTGTGCAGATGTTGAAGAGCGTCTTGGGGGACTTGCTTGAGTGGAAGCGACTTGTGGGTCTGCTGGACGGTAAACGCGAGGGCGGTTGCAGTTGACCTTGGAGTGCCCGGAAGTCTGGCAGTTGTGGCAGAACGGCGGCACGAAGGTAAATCCCCTGTTGTCGCGTTCTTGCTTGCCGCGTCGATTGTAGGTGTTGTCGTTTCTTCGTTGAGTGTAGAAGACTAACTGCTGCTGCTTCCTTGGTTGTCTTTCTTCGAACAGGTCCATCTCCTGTTGTTCAGCGTGAAGCTCGGCGCAGAGGTGCATCTCCGAAATCCTTCGTGTGGTTCTCCATTCTGGCCCGAGCCCGGCGAGGACAAGTGTCACGAAGCTTTCTTCAGTGATTGTTCCTCCGCACCGAAGCAGGCGGTCGCGGAGGGTCTGGCAGCGGCTCATATACTGCATCGCCTTTTCCCCGGTCTTCATTTGTATTGTTGTCAGTTGTTGCATGAGTCTGCTTTGTGGCACGCTGTCGTTTGCTTGGTAGAGGCACTTGAGATGGTGCCATGCGAGCTCCGCGGAGTTTCCATAGCTCCTGTATGTTCTGATGCTCTGCTGTTCTTGTGGTGACAGGTTTCTCAGGAGAACCGTATACGCCAGCAACGACTGATACGTGAAGATTTCTTGTTCCTTTCCAGTGTCGTTGCTTGGGAATGGCAGGGACCCGTTGAAGTATCCCAGAAGGTGCGCAACCTCCATCAGCAGCTCGAACTCGAAGCTCCAGGTAAAGAAGTCGTGTCCGTTGAACGGTGAGGATGTTTGCAGTTTAATCACGTGTGAGAACTGCGCCTGGAGACTTAAGATTTCCTTTGGTGTTTGTTGTGATGCAGCTGCTGTTGGTTGGGCACGGGGCGGCATGAACTCGAACGTCCCCGGTGAAGAGTGATAAGGCGCAAAGGTAGGCGCTTGATTGTGTCGCCCAAACGATGAGTTGTCGAGGCTCATCGGCGCTAATCTCATGTTTCCTCCATTGCTCTGTGTTGAATGCGCAGGTGTCCTTGTCTGCTGCTGCTGGTCGAAGTGCGACATGAAGCTGAAGAACCTTTCCATAAGGTTGGGGTCCACGCTTGAAGAGGGAGATGGAGTCACCATCTCTGGTACTCTTCCCGTTGTTTCTTGAGCAGTCCCGATCTCTGTCTGCAGTCCTGAGGTGTGCAGACCAGAGTTGCCGTGTTGAGTTTCTTGGCCGCTGGGTGAGCCCGTAGAGACTTTCTTGCCCTTGCTGTTCATGTCTTGTGATCAATGAAGTCGTTGAATTGAGTTGAGTTGCAGGTTGATGGAGCGCAGTTGCTGGGAGTTTGGTCTCTGACCAGCTCTGATACCATATTGGGCTGAGAAAAAGCCCTTAGGATATTTTCAGAGACTAAGTCCCAGCTGTGAAGACTTGAGACTTTGAGTAGTGCAGCGGAAGTTGAGACGGTTAAACCCTTGTACTAGTATGTGAGAACAAGTGATTTTGTTAAAGAAACAAGCATACAGCAATATATAGAAGATAAGAAAGCAGTTGTAGAATACAGTTACAGGAACGGTTTATCGAGTCGCACAGCGACTCGATTGCCGCTTCGGTTACCATCCGTGATGTTGTAACGGTCAGTTGTAACCTCCAGTTGCGACCTTTCGGGTCTTTTCGCACTCTTTGTCCGCCCCCTCGTGCAACCTCCGTTGACTCGCGTGCTCCCCTGTAGTCTTCCTCGAGTGCAGTGTTATACTTCAGAAACGCTTAAGTCCTTTGAGATATTTCCAACAGCTTTCATTTGGCTGAGGTTTGGCTGAGCCACAAGGATGAAATAACTAAAGGACCTCGCACTGTTGGGTGTGTTTCCAAAGCAAAAACATTCGCATTTGCATGAGCTTCGAAAACTATAACCCGTTGTGGTACATGACTTTCAAACATATGGCCGGCGTCATTATCAACTTGTTGATAATCAAATTACAGGGGCACTATGTGAGGACCTGTTTGATGCTGTCATGCATACAAGGTGCCGTGACACATCACAGTTCACCCATGTGACACAAGAATTCATTGCTTTCGGAGCAATGCCATTGCTCCAGCGGCTTCGATGAGATAGCATCTCAGGAGGTCAGTATCTGTTAGTGGACGTTAATAGGTCAGTGCAGGGAGTTGGTACCCCGTCAAGTATAAAAAATCAGTTGTGGGAGTTTCTGTCTCTCCCCGTGAGCGGAATCTGACAACAATTCTCAGCGTGAGAAGTTATCCATGTCGTCTGGCATAGTAGAGCCTGCATAGAACAATTGACGGATGTAAAAAGATAGAAAAAAGTTGAAGAGCCATGTCTGACGTAATCGGTATTGTACGCTAAGAAACAACTGTCAACTGCTGACGGTGAGAGAAATTGAGGATCCACAGGTAGAATTAACTGGCAACGGAAGCTGAAGAGTGGAGGAGATAAAACGACGGGCAGAAAGGAGACGGAGGCCACTCACTGTGTATCCGTTGGAGTGCAGCCGCTGTAACTACAATCGCGGCACACCATGACGAGAATGTGAGCGCTCCGGCGACGGCTACGCATTTTACCAAGACGACCCCGGGAACAAAGCCTCCTAGCACTGCAGCACCGACGTCCCAAATCTGTCCGGCCTCGAATAAGGAACTACGCTTCGACTCGAGTTGGCAGGCCGCGCCGTGGTAAAACTCCTGAAGCTCCATAGCAGAGATATCCATCGGTAAGAACGTTCTTATGATACTTTTAGGCGAAGGAGCAAAACTTAAGAAAAAACATTTACTCCTCTGTTGGTGGTGGTTACGAAGAGAAGAACGACAGCAGAAAGAATGGTAGCAGTTCCGGAAATGTAACAATGAGCGAGTCGTTTTCTACGTCTGGGGGGGCGTGGCTCTGCTGAATCACCTCGGGCTTGGAAAGGGAGGGAAGGGGGGGAGAGGGATTCAGCAGCAGAAATTCAGCAATTCAGCAGAGAAGGGTAGAGGAATGACGTTCTGCTGACGCGTTTTCCCGCAATCACCGGCGCTCGGGCAGCCACCAGCCCGTTGCGCTTTTCAAAAGTGTGGCACCATCGCGGATGCGCCTGGACAGATTTGACAACTCCTGGACGGGCAGCTTTTGAAACAATTTCGTTTGTTCATGCGACGATGGTGTGCGTTGAGAGGGGATGATTTTCTCGAAACGAAACATGTCGAACTCCGCCATTGCTTGGGAGAGCCTTGAGGGGAAGGTATGAAGTCTGCTGAAGGTTGCGTGTTACTGTTCAGCACAAAGCAGATCTGGAGCTAACAGTGAAGTCTACCGTGATTGGAGGAGGAAATAAGAGTCGATATCAGACTGGCGTTCGGGCAGCCGAGGAGTTAGGCACGTGATCGCGAGCCAATGAGAACTCGTGTCAACTGTCCGTGTGAGACTAGGTCAGAATGGAAGACGAGATCTCCCAATCTCGGCTCGATATTCTCATTGGCGCGCCATTTGGATGGGGTCCAATGATTGCGGCGACCATGCCTGTGATGACGCTGACAAAATCCCTGAACGCGTTATGAGCGCTTCGATGAGGAATATCTGTTGTCCAGCAAACATAATGATGGCAAAACAGCTAACTCCAGAAACAAGTAAAATTCTTTCCCATGCGCCAATATTTTAGGTATGCACACAATCGACAAACAACAAACGTGACACTCCAGTAAAATTGTAGGTATGCACACAATCGACAAACGGGACGCACTTCTCAGAAACCAAAGCACGCAAGGGATAATAGGCATAGTAATCAACAGGTAACACCAAACTAGGTTTTTGTTATGTGCTTCAGACCTAGCATCAACTTTTAGTTATGAGCTTTTAGACCTAGCAGTAACCTTCTTCCCTGCACGCTGACGGCTCTTTTGACCGCCCCTCCGGCCACCCCTCCCTCCCGTGGGCCCTGCTCCAGCACTTGCTGCAGCTGCTGCGCCCCCACCCTCTCCCTCATATTCTGCTTCTGTTGCTCCTGTTTCTGCTGCTGCTGATGATGCTGTTGCTGCTGCCTTAGACTCTGTTGCTTGGGATGCCTCAGCAGCAGCAGGGATAGCTGCAGCGGCTGCACCACCATTTGCAGCGTTGGCAATCTCAGGCTGCTTCGCCATAACAGGCTTGAACTGCAACCAGCACAAACAGCATAGAGGCAACAGTTCAGAACAACCGTGACAACTCGTGGAAGATGAAACCTGCCTGGCGAACCAAGCAGATGAGATGAAACCCACTTGGTACACAGACAAAATGACACATATCCCACCTGCGCCAAACACACGACACACCCCCCTACCAGGTGCACCGAGTAGATGACACGTAACCCACCTGGTACACGGAGTCGATCACGCTTCTGCGGATCTGAGCCATCATGGAGAGGAAGAGGTTGTAGCCCTCGAGCTTGTACTCGATGAGGGGATTGCAATGACAGAAGCTTTTCCCACCTGGTACACCGAGTAGATGACACGTAACCCACCCACCTGGTACACGAAGTAGATGACACGTAACCCCACCCACCTGGTACACGAAGTAGATGACACGTAACCCCACACACCTGGTACACGGAGTAGATGACGTTTCTGCGGATCTGAGCCATCATGGAGAGGAAGAGGTTGTAGCCCTCGAGCTTGTACTCGATGAGGGGGTCCTTCTGCGCGTACCCCCGCAGCCCCACCGCCTGCTGCGCAAACTTGAGCGCCTGCAGATGCTCCTTCCACAGGTTGTCGGTTTGGGAGAGAACGAAGTAGCGCTCGGCGTCCTTCATTAGGCCAGGAATGATCTTTTCCACCTCTTCCTGAATACACAAGGGGGGAAACAAGGGACAGACAGAGGTGTGAGGAAGAGATGGGACGTGGGGGACAGGAGATGGCGCATGCAGATGCTCCTTCCACAGGTTGTCGGTTTGGGAGAGAACAAAGTAGTGCTCCGCATCCTCCCGCTCCCTTATACCTCCAGCTCCCTTCACGCACCTGCTCCTTTCGCCTCCCAATGGGTCACCCACCCACCCTCTTTTGGTAGTACAGCTCTCAGCAGTGCTTCCTCAGGGGTTCTCTCTCAAGCTATCAACTGAGTCCGCATGCACAGAGAGGGTCTCCGCTGAATGGTGTCTCTTACTTCTCGTTCCGATCTCCACCCCAAAGCTCAAAGCTCACCTTCTTCTGGAAGTACACCTCTCGGCCGCGCTTCCTGAGGTACTCTCGCAGGTTATCCACGGAGTCAGCATGGGGCGCGAGGGACTCCGCTGAGAGGTCCGAGAGCAGGTAGCAGTACTGCTTGACTTTAGCAGCTAGGGCCTCCAGGTTCCACTCCTCCTTGGGCTGAGAGGCATCAATGTTGGCCTGAAGGGGGAAAGGAAAGAGGTGGGAGAGAGGGGGGGCATGGGTGGGAGGGAAGAACACAAGAGAGGGACTCTGCTGAGAGGTCAGTGAGCAGGTAGCAGTACTGCTTCACCTTGGCTGCCACGGCCTCCAGGTTCCACTCCTCCTTGGGCTGGGAGGCGTCAACGTTGGCCTGAAGAAACAAGAAAAAGAGAATTGGCAGAGAGGGGAGCAGGTGGGGGGGGGGGGGGGGGGGCGGGGGGGGAGACAGGAGGATAGATGCCCAGTCAGAGTGGATCTCACGTGGAGAATGTCGCATCATGGCATGCATCGTGAAGCGCATGAGAACGTTTTTTAGGCGCCTAAAAAATAGACACGTCACACTTGGAGAATGCCATGGGATGCATCGTGAAGCGCGTGAGAACGTCGCACCCACCCGTGTGTCATGTGGAATCATCATGTTCGGTGGGAATTCTTGCTAAGAACAAGGAAAGCAGAGAAGCTGCCCTCACCTCGAGGATGTCGTCCATAGCGAGCTCCGCATACTCCGCCACCTGCCCCTCCAGGAGTGACGGAGGAACACCAGCTAACGGAGGAGCCATAACAACAGCCTCACCTCGAGGATGTCGTCCATGGTGAGCTCCGCATACTCCACCATCTGCCCCTCCAGGCTCTCAGCCACAAGCGCCCGCCTCCTCTCTGCGTACACGCGATCGCGCTGGCTGTTCAGCACCTGGCGAAGAGAAGGGGCCGTGGTGAGGGATCGACAAAAGAGGGGCACAGCTGGTCAACACTGCTCCTCCGCGTACACTTGATCGCACTGGATGTCGAGCACTTGGCTAAGAGGAGGGAGACGGGAGAGACGAACGGGGGGCAGTTGCATTCAACACTGCTGCCCTCCTCTCCTCCTCTCCGTGGGCCACTTGATCACGCGCTGGCTGCTGTTAAGTAGGTTAGTTTTGAGATGCCCTCCTTGATCAAGTAGGTTACTTGATCTCAGAAGTAACCTAGTCAACACTGATGGCCTCCTCCTCTCCGCGTGCCACTTGACCACGGGCTGGCTGTTGAGCACCCGATGATGCCTCAGTCTCACCTGGTCGCACTCAAACAGCTGCTTGAGGATATCAAACAAGTGGCTGTTCACTTTCCTCTGTGCCATGAGCTGCCTCACCCCATACTTATCATGCCCCGATTTAAGCTGCCTCAGTCTCACCTGGTCGCACTCAAACACTTGCTTGAAGATATCAAACAAGTAGCTCTCCGTTCGTTTTCTCCTCTGCGCAGAGGATGCAATAACACTGAGCCACAGCGCACCTCCATACTCTACTCTATCTTCAACTCACACCTGGTCGCAGTCGAGCAGCTGCTTGCGGATATTAAACTAGCAGTTGACCACTCTCCTCTGCCCAGATCCCCCCTGGTAAAATCATACCTGGTCAAACCCCCCCTGCCCATTTTACATCTGCCCAGACAGCAACACCTAGCCATATCGCAACTCCATACTCACTGTGCCTCGTACCCCACCCAGTCATACTCATATCCGCACCTGGTCGTATTGAGTCTGTTTTTGAGGCGCCGCAAAAACATATCCGCACCTGGTCGTATTCGAAGAGCTGCTTGCGGATGTCGAAGAAGTAGTTCTCCACCTTCCTCTGCGCCTCGTCCAGAGCCTTGGTGAGCATCTTGGACTCGATGGGCATGTCCTCCACGCGGAATGCTTTCATCAGGCCCTGTTGGGGGGTAAAGAATGGGGTAGATGCAGCATAAGGAGATGAAACAAGGGGTCATGATGCGGCATGGGGTCATGATGGCCTTGATTGTTCAAACCACACGGCACTGCACTGCACACCTGGATGAGGTCTCCCTCAAAGATGCGGAAGATGTTGTCCTCGAGAGACAGGGGGATGCGGGAAGTAATCTTTTACACCGGCCCACACTGCTGCTCTACACCCCTCTGCACAGCTTTGCACACCTGGATGCGGTCCCCTCCGAAAATGCGGAAGATGTTGTCCTCAAGAGAGAGGAAGAAGCGCGAGCTGCCGGGATCTCCTTGGCGGCCCGAGCGCCCCCGCAGCTGAGGTACGCAAAGAAAAAGGGAGAGAGAGGAGGGTATGGGATGGGGATTGGGCGGGGAGAGAGGGGGCGGGGAATCGGGGGCATGGAAAGGGAGAGAGATAACAGCATGAAAGGGAGAGAGATAACAGCATGAAAGGGGCAGCAGAGAGTGAGAGAAACGCTGGAAAGGGGCTGCGGCAGGAGAGAGTGAGGTGAGAGCATGACGATAACGCTACCAGCAACATGCGTGTCCACCAAGCCAGCGGCAGCAGCAGCCCCTTCACTCACCTGGTTGTCGATGCGCCGAGACTCGTGCTGGGTATTTTTGAGAACTCCCCAAAATACCCTGCATTCTCAAGAATTCTAAAAAATACCCTGCATTTTCAAGAATTCTCAAGAAAATCCAGAAACCCCCTCACCTGGTTGTCAATGCGCCGGGACTCGTGCCTCTCGGTGCCGATGACGTGCAGCCCGCCAGCCGCAATCACCTTCTTCTTCTCCTCCTCTGTGTACACGCGGTACTCGTCGTCCATGGCTTGGAATGCTGCTCGCAGCTGCCCTATCACCGGGTCGTTGGTGGGGCCCTGGAACGCGAGGGAGGGAGAGAGAGAGAGAGGTGAGCATGGTGCACAATCACCTTCTCCTCCTCCTCTGTGTTCACCCAATACTCGCCATACATGGCCTGACATGCTGCTCGCAGCTGTGAGATCACGGATCGTCAGTGGGGCCCTGAGGAGACAGATGGAGGACGGGAGGGAGAGAGGAAGAGAGACAGGTGTGAACATGGCTGGAACGCAACCGCCTTCTGCTTCTCCTCTGTGTGCGCCCAGTACTCGTCGTCCATGGCTTGGAATGCTGTTCGGATCGGAGGCTTGCAATCACGGGGTCACTGGTGGGTCCCCGGAGAGCAGGAGAGAGGGACAACGAGTTTGATGGCTGAGGGGAAAAAAATGTTTTTTTTAGAATTCCCAAAAATCACCTACAAAATGAGGGGCCAAAGAATCTTCCACCAAGTACACTCGCCTTCTAACACGCGAATGCCAGCCTGTCTTCTGACTACAGAGCAGGCAACGAGCTGGTGAGTGAAGGATGGGTTACCGGGGGTATGTATTACCGGGGGTATGTATTACCGGGGGCATGTATTACTGGGCCGCAAGAGGAGGAGCTCACCTTCTCACAGGCAAACGCCAGCCTATCCTCAGCCTCAAGAGCGGGCAGCGAGTTGACGCCCCACGACGCCACCGCTGCCTCCACAGCTGACGCCAGCAGCGCTGACGTGGCATCCGACAGCTGGCAGGGGTAGAGCTCCGGGTTGACCTGCAGAAAGAGCAGAGGGAGAAAAAGGAGAAGGGAGGAGGGGAGGAGAAAGGGAGAAGGGAAGGAGAAGGGGACGAGAAGGGGACGAGAACAAGTGGGATTAAGAGTGGGCACAGGGAAGCAAGGGCAGTGTTCACGCTGGGCTGTGGAGGTCGGAAGTACTGTGTGCATCCTCATCTTAGAAGTGCACCTTACCAGCAGAACACACGGCCCGTTTACTGACCGCTTTTGAGTCGACTCAAAAGGGTACAGTGTGGAGCTTGATCTTAGAAGTGCACCCTACTGCAAGAGCACACCGCCCATTGACTGCCGGTGCAGAAAAAACTCACTGCCAGGCAGGCTGCAACTCCCCGCTGGGCAGGATGCAACTCACCGCCCGGCAGGCAGGCTGCAACTCACCGCCAGGCAGGCTGCAACTCACCGCCCATGTCTTCTTGGTGGGAATTTTCCTCTTGCCCTCAAACGCGATCTCGTTGTCACTGGCCTGCACGACCCTGTTGGATTGGAGGAGAGCGGGAAAAGGAGACGGGGGTGCGGCAGTGGGGGCAGGGGGAAGGGAGGGGGTCGTAGGGGAGACAGTTGTTTTCAGAAGGTGAGGAAGAGAAAGCGAAGAGCGGTGGGATGGAGGGTGAAGGGAGGGAGAGGAGGGAGGGCAAGAAGGGAGGGTGAGCGAGGAGGAGGTTACAAAGGGGAGAATGAATTTCAAAATGCTTTCTTGCAGAATGTCTGCTGGTCCAACCACCTCCCCCCCCTCCCCCCATGGTCCTAGTCCCACCTCCACCAGTCCCACTGCCCCCAATCCTACCTGGGCATGAGCATCTCTTCAAACCCACCACAAGCAGCTCCACCTGGACTGTTAACCCCCCCCCCCGGTCCAGTCTCCCCCAGTCCCACCTGGGCATGAGCATCTCCCGCAGCTTCAGCCGAGCCATGAACTCCGCATTGCCGCCCAGTAGGATGTCGGTACCTCGCCCTGCCATGTTGGTGGCAATGGTCACTGTGTGGAGAGGTGGGATGGGGTGGTGAGACAGGGAGGTCAACAATGTAAGAAGGGCCAAGGTTAAAACTTAAAGCCCCTCATTGCCACACAGCAAAATGCCAGTGCCTCGCCCCGCCATGTTAGCCGCGATGGTGACTGGACGGGGGGGACAGGGAGGTGGGAGGGAGGGAGGGAGGAAAGGGGGGGGGGGGTGGGTTTGAGCACTTTGTGCTTCACCCCCGCCTCGTTGAGCCGCGCCTAGTGCTCCCATCCCCAACCGCCCTTCGCCCTTAGGCTAGCACACCCACCAGCGCCCAGCCGTCCACTCTGTGCGACAATCTCTGCTTCCCGTTCGACGTTCTCGGGCTTGGCATTGAGCACCTGGTGCTTCACCCCCGCCTAACTGAGCTTTGTCTTGGCCATGTATGATCAAAGGCCCCAACCAAGCACTCACCAGCGCCCAGCCGTCCACTCTGTGCCACGATTTCTGCTTCCCGCTCAACGTTCTCGGGCTTGGCGTTGAGCACCTGGTGCTTCACCCCCGCCTCCCGGAGCCGCGCCGACAGCCCCTCGCTCAGCTCCACACTGGTCGTGCCCACCAGCACCGGGCGGCCCATTTTGTTCATACGTGCAACCTCCACCACCGCCGCCCGCCACTTGCCGTCTGCCGCTCGGAACACCACGTCGGACTCGTCCTGTGTAGGGGGACGTGGAAGCGGGGAGAATGGTGAGATTAGAGTCAAGGGAGAGGCGGAAGTTGACGACACCTCCCACCACCGCCGCCCACCACTTGCCGTCCGCCGCTCGGGGAGTGAACAGGGGGACGAAAGGTGAGGGAGGAAATCAGAGAGAGTGGTGAGAGAAGAGGGAGTGGAAAATAAACACTGTGGCAACCAGACTGCTCATCAGCACTTCCGCCGCTGCCTAAAGCTGTTTTCCTCACATCCTCCCCCGCACCCCTCTCTCTCATTCCTCTGGTCGGTCGGTCGGGATCTCAGTGACGGTTAGCTTGTATACGCTGGTGCATGCTTCGACTCATAGCACCATTACTCGACGCATCGCTGACAGCACAGTCTCACCTTGCGCCCTGCTGGCCGATTTGTCGGGATCTCAGTGACGGTGAGCTTGTAGATGCTGGTAAACTCAGCCACCTCCGTGGCAGCTGTACCCGTCATGCCACACAGCTTGGGATACTGGTGCAACGGAATGGGAGGGACCAGTGGGGGTGGGGTGAGGGATGGGGCAGAGGAAGCGTGGGGGACAAGTGAGCAGGTGGGTGTGGACTCGGTAGTATCTCAGTGACGGTGAGCTCGTATATGCTGGTGAACTCCGCCACCTCCGTGGCAGCCGTGCCCGTCATACCGTGCTGCTTGGGGTACTGGAGCGAGGGGGAACTGGGTTGGGGTGGGGGGAAGGAAGGATGAGGGGGGGGGGGGGGGGGGAGGGGGGGGGGGATGGACTGGCATTAGCATCTCTGGTGGTTGCTATATCCGTCATGCCACACAGCTTGGTGTACTGGTGCAAAGGAATGGGGGGGGGAGGATGAGGGATGGGGCAGAGGAAGCAGGGGGAACAAGTGAGTGGGGGGGTGTGGGCTCAAGATCTTAGTGGCTCAGCCAGTGATTGACATGCCCATCATGCCGCACAGCTTGGGATACGGGAATGGGCTGCCCCTTGCTTGCTTGTGCAATAGCGATGGGACACGGGAGGGGGAGGGGGAGGGAGGCGCGAGTGTGTAAGATGGGACAGAGGGGGGGTTGGGGAGTAGGCGAGGGGGGGAGTGGGGGGGTGGAGGGTGCACAGAAGAGGGGTGGGGAGGGTCCGAACATATCCATGCCAGCCGTGTCATGCCACACATTGTAAGGATCATACTATGTCATGACATACTGTTACAGAAGAGGTGGGAGATCACACTACGTGGAAGGGGGGATGGAGATGAGGAGGGGGGAGTGGTGCGGGGGAGGGGGGGGGGGAGTGGGGAGGTGAAGGTTAACCTGCCATGGCAGCTGTATAGCTCACGCAGTCTCTGCTCACACGGTCTCTGCTGACGCTGTCTCTGCTGACGCCGACTCTGCTCGCGCTGTCTCTTTACTAAGACTAAGCTCACCGAGGTTGGGTGCCGACGAGCCTGTGTTTACCAATCCTAAGCTCCCCGAATTTGTGTGCCGAGCCTGTGTTTTACCTGGCCTGTACTGACCTGCAGGAAGATGCTCTGGTAGCTAATGGAGGGGAGGGTGACCGTCTCGTTCTGACTGGTTGCATGCATCGTAAGCTTAACCCTAGGCCGTTCAGCAACGATTTTTGAGGCGCCTTAAAAGTAGCCGATGAGCGCACGCGAGGGTGACCGTATCGTTCTGAATGGTTGCAGTAACCCCAGGCCGCTCAGCAACGACTGACCTGCAGGAAGAAGTTCTGGTAGCTGATGGATGCAAGGGTGACCGTCTCGTTCTGAATGGTGAGGCCCTCCTTCGCCTCCACTGCCTGGTGCAGCCCCTCGCTCCACCGCCGGCCCTGGATGAAGGCACAAATAAGGGGGGTTAGGTAGAACAAACAAGTGGAAGGGGGGAGCCCATGGGTCAGAAGGTGGGTTGTGTGAGGCCCTCCTTCGCCTCCACTGCCTGGTGCAGCCCCTCACTCCACCGCCGGCCCTGGGAGAGGGAAGGAGGAGAGGGGTTGAAGAACAAACAAGTGGGGGGGAGGGAACGAAGGGATGAGAGGGCGGGTTGTGAGAGCCCCTCCTTCGCCTCCACCGCCTGGTGCAGCCCCTCGCTCCACCGCCGGCCCTGAAGGGAGAGGAAAACGGGGGAGGTGGGGAGGGGGAAGGGGGGTGAGGAGGGGGAGAACGTGACATTCAGTCCAGCCTCACAGGGAAGAGAAATGGCGAGCCCCTCCTTCGCCTCCACTGCCTGGTGCATCCCCTCGCTCCACCGCCGGCCCGGGGAAGAAGTCAGGAGGGGGGGTGAAGAGCAAGCAAGCAGAAGAGAGGGAGACCAGAGAGCATAAAGGCGGCAAGGAATGGTGAGGCCCTCCTTCGCCTCCACTGCCTGGTGCCGCCCCTCGCTCCACTGCCGGCCTTCAGAGGGAGAGGAGGGAGGGAGGGAGGGATGCGAGGCGGGTACCCCTCACCTCCATCCGTAATGCGGCCTGTAATTTCATCCACACGGTGAGGATCCCCCCCCCCCTTCACAGTGTACTGCACGTCCCTCAGAAACAGATCATTGGCCTTTGATGGTGGCATGCCCCTTAGACATGGTTTAAGTGCAATGCGATATAATATCGCATCGCACTGGCTGCGATAGCGATTAATATCGCGCGATATTATATCGCATCGCTGCGACATAAAATTTGGAAACCCGATATCCCATATCGCATTCCAGGTGCGATATATGACAATCGCATTTGAAAATGCGATATATCGCACGATGCGGCCATGCAATATAATATCGCATCCCGTTTCATCCAGGGCTCCAAAACCCAGATTGCCACCTAAAAAGAGCATGCGATATTAAATATCCCATGCCATACAAACATATCGCATATCGCAATATATCGCAGGGGGAAACCCGCGACATTTTACATCGCATCGCATCGCGCGATATTTTTCCTGGAGAATACAATATCCCTATCGCATTTTTGCGATATATGCGATATTAGATCACGCGATGCGATGCGATATAACCATCTCTAATGCCCCTTACCCGTTTCCTGTGAACACTAATAATCCCCTCTCACACCGTCACCCCTGTCACTCCCCCTCCCTCACCTCCATGATTCGCCCCGTGAATTCGTCCACAATGAGGATCCCCCCGCTCTTCACAATGTACTGCACGTCCCTCAGGAACAGCTCCTTGGCCTTGATGGCGTTGATCACGTACGACGCCCACTGCTCCCGCGGGTCGTACAGGTCCCGCACTCCCAGGAGGGTCTCCGCCTCCTCGTACCCCTCCTCTGTCAGCAGCACCGCCTTCTGCTTCTCGTCCACCTGGGGGTTGAAAGGGGTTGAAATGAGTTGAAAAGGGTTGGTTGGGATGGGCAAGAACAGTCAGGTTGGGTCGGAGGAGCCGGCAATCACGAGCAGAAGCGCTTCGGAGCCCTTGGCCTTGATGGTGATGAGCATGTACGGTGCCCGCCCACTGCTCCCACGGGTCATACAGGCCCCTCACGCCCAGTAGGGCCAACAGGGTTTCCCCTCCTCGTGAGTCGTACCCCTCCTCTGACAGAAGAGCAGCCTTCTGTGCAGAAGAGCAACCTTTTGGGGACTTCTCAAAATCACTCCCAGTAGGGCCAGCAGGGTTTCCCCTCCCCTTGTAGCCCTCCTCAGTGAGCAGCACTGCCTTCTGCTTCTCGTCCACCTGGCGTTTGGGGAAGGGCCGGATTGGGTGGGGGGAAGTGGCCAGCGTGAGAGAGGGAGAGAGGGGTTAGGAGTAGCAGGCCAGCACAAGCATCCCCCACCCACACGGGTGCGGCGCTCCAGGCTGGCCGCCTAACCACAACCCCAGACCGATCCATGGGCCCCTTACCCTGGGGACCTATATGCTACCTTGGAAGTGGAGGAGCCTTAGACCCTGCAGGGGTTGGGTTGGGAGGGGGAGGGCTGGTGCCCGAGCTTGGGGTGTAGGATAAGATGGCCATAGCTCCTGCTCTCAGGGTTTAACTTCTGCCTTTCCTGTCTTTGTTCCTCTGCTTGCGTTGCTTGGTGGTGCTCATTCGTTTTACATGGCCATTACACTAGCCGTAGTTTGCACCCAGGTTGCTGTCAATGAGCAGGACCGCTTGATAGGGAGTAGCATAGCATTAGAAAGGCAGTGGGGCTGCTGCGTACAATGCCCACTGCTCCCACGCGCGGATCATTCATGCGTCTCACTCCCAGGAATTGAAACGCCTCAAACCCACACCCTCCCCCCACCCCTCCCCACACACACACACACATGCACATGCATGCACAAAACAAACACACACATGCACACATACACACGCACCCCCCCCCCCCCACCACCCCCCCACACACTCAGAGGCACGCACCGTGTAGTGCACGTCGCGCACAAAAGCATTGGCCAGCTTGGCGGCCTTGTAGTAGCGCTCGCTGGGCTTCTCTGCCGGGCCCGAGATGATGAGCGGCGTGCGCGCCTCGTCGATGAGGATGGAGTCCACCTCGTCGATCACACAGTAGTGGAAGTCGGGGAGCACCAGCTCGTCCTTGGACTGGAGCACATGATAAAGGGGATGCACGGATCGAGGGTATTGGAGAACATGGGAAGTGAGGAGGGCAAGGATAGAGTCCACCTCGTCCGTGAATGGGGTTGTGTTGAATAGGGAAAGGGGAGGGTGGGTGGAAGGAGACAGGAGACAAGAGACAAGAGAGACTGGATTGTGTTGTATAAGGGAAGGTGACAAGAGAGTGCGGTTAGAGTTGGCTGGCCTTTTAGATGATCCATTTTCGTTCGTAGAAAATATGGAAGGGGATGCAAGACGCTGTTGAATACACTTGGGAGTGGTGTGTGCAGTGCACGTATGATTGTGACGCCACGCACACTCATGTGAGAACGTAAATAAAGAACGAGAAAAGATAGGAGGGATTGAAACAACAGAGAGAGAAGGGAAGGGGCAGGGAGACGTGTGGGGAGTGAAACGTCTGCGGACGGAAGGACCCTAGAGTGTAAAAATGCATTCCGCTGCGCCTCTGGGTAGCCTCGTGTTGACCCAGTGGGTAGCAAGGCGTTATACTGGAATCAGAGCTGAGGGTTCGTATCCCGACTGGTCACATTTTCCGCTCATGGCTGAGGTCGTGGCGAGAACTCGAGTGTGCAAAAAATACAACCTGTCTCAACTGCGGTTGTATCCAGTCGCGAACCCAGCGAACAATCCGCCGCTGGCTTGACCCACCAGCGAAGTCGCTGCTGCTCCCCAGCGAACTGTGCGAGGTCCTTGCGAGGGCCGACTCCCTGAACCAACGAGGACGTTGGCACCAGGCTGGGGACGAGTGTAACGTCTGCGGACGGAAGCACCCTAGAGTGTAAAAACGCATTCCGCTGCGCCTCTGGGTAACCTCGTTCTGACCCAGTGGGTAGCGAAGCGAGGCCTTATAGGGAGAGTTTAAGGGCCAGACAGGGGCCTCACAGTGGCAAGGTTATCTCGGAGGAAGTCGAATCCGAGCTCGCTGTTGGTGACATACGTCACGTCACATGCGTAGCTTTCCCTCCGCTGCGCCGCATCCATGCCCTCTGGAAGGAGCAGCAGGGAGGGGAAGGAGCGGGGAGTGGCAGGGGGTGGGGGGGGGTGGGGTGGGGGAGTGGGGGAGGGGAGAAATCCCACGGGTACAAGGGTTTGCTCTATCGTCGGCAGAAAAAAAAATGGAATTGGCAGAAGGAGGGCAAGTGACTGGGAATGGTTTGTGTGGGTGCATGGGCGCATGGGCGTCTGCACCTGCCCCACCCACTCATTACAGGAACCTTTCAAGCCAGGTGGTCGTTGGCTGACAGTCATCACGTGCACGCACGCACGCCCCTCTATCGTACAGCCACTCATGATATTGTTACAACCAGATTCACTGGTTGGTTACACTGCCATTAGTTACGCTGCTGCCATTGACTCGCGTCCAGCACAATCACGTTGAATCAGGCTGACCGAGAGCCCCAGGAACTTGTGCTCCTGCCCCACCCACCCACTCCGCGTCACGCCTGGCCCACTCACACTCCCACTCTGTGAAAGTCATTGACAGTCACCACGTACACGCCCTGGCCTGCCCCACTCACACTCCCACATGCCTTACCGCCAGACTCACTGGTTACACTGCCACTGACTCGTCATGAGTACACTCACATTGGATGAGCCGCATGGAGAGCCCCAGGAACTTGTGCACCTGTCCCACCCACTCCACATCTCTCCTGGAAAGGCGTCCATGACGGTCACCATATGCACTCCCCTCCACCTCTTACAGTCACACCCACTCGCTACTGTCATGTCATGCCATGTCACACTCACGTTGGATGAGCCCCACGGAGAGCCCCAGGAACTTGTGCACTTGCCCCACCCACTCCGCATCACGCCTGGCCAGGTAGTCATTCACAGTCACCACGTGCACGCCCCGGCCTGTGAGCGCGTTGAGGTACGCCGGCAGCACCGCCACCAGCGTCTTGCCCTCGCCCGTCCTCATTTCCGCAATCTGCCCCTTGTGCAGCACCATGCCGCCTGGGGGGAGAGAGCCCATGGGGTAAGAGGAAAACAGGGAAGAGGGGAGGGGAGCAGATGGCGTTGAGGTACGCCGTTAGCACCGCCACCAGCGTCTTGCCCTCGCCTGTTCACATCTCTGCGATCTGCCCCTTGTGCAGGACCATGCCGCCTGGGGAGAGGAAGGTGAAACACCAAGAGGGAGGGAGTGGAGCGGGGCGCGTTGAGGTAGGCTGGCAGCTGCACCGCCACTAGCGTCTTGCCCTCTACTCGGCCGGCGGGGGTGGGGATTTGAATGGGGTGTGGGGGGAGAGGGGAGTGGGGAGTTGTCAAAATGTGTGTTGATTCACGCCGACTGGGGGAGAGCCGTCGAAAGGACCCAGGCTAGAAAGAAAGGGTAGCAAGCAGTCAGCCGGAAACCCCAAGCGACTTTTGAGGCGCCTCAAAAGTCGAAAGGGCCAAGGCTAGAAAGAAAGGGTAGCAAGCAAGCCGTCAGCCGGAAACCCCAAGAACGCGCGTACCAATGAGCTGCACGTCGAAAGGGCGGAGGCCGAGAACGCGCTTGGAAGCCTCGCGCACCACAGCAAAGGCCTCCTGCAAACCAGGCAGGCGGGCAGGCAGGCGGGCAGCGAGAAAGGCAGGGGAATAGAGAAATTAACAGAAGGGCCAGCTTCGCCAGGCTTAAAGCCGCAGTGCAAATATAGCCAGCGAGGTTCAATTGTTTATAAGTTGAAAGGCTAGGTTACACGGTGAGGCAGTGCAGGCTAGGCGAGAGCTCGCCAAAAGCCGTGCAAAAACTTCAACCAGAATGGTGCACTGCAAACCTCGAAGGTTGTCACTCTGCTCCCCGTGCGTTTGATTCCCCTCGCCTTGTTTCCTTCCCCCGAGCCCATTTCGTTTCGCCCCCCAGGCCCCACCCCGCCCTCACTTTCCCACTTCCCCCACTCCCGCCTCTGCGTTTTCGAGGTGGAATATACCCAAGGGGCGACTTCGATTCCGCCTCGGGGCCCAATCATTTCCGCCAGCGACGGTTTTCAAAATGTTTTCAACACCCCGCCCGCAAAACTCCCCCTGCCTTTCCCCCCTAACCCGCAACATCCACATCGGACCCACAGGCAAGACCAAAAACAAATTACACCGTGGCGAAATCACCAAATACCCAACCACTCATGTGCTTCGTTCTTTCCATACCACCTCGCTAAACTCGCCAACACCCAACTACCTCTACGGGTTCAGGTTTTTTTTCAATCTTGCGCGGCGGCTTTAAGAGGCTGTTCATAAGAGTGGCCCTACTGACAGGATGGCCCGAGAAGAGAAGCTAAGCAATAAGCGAGAGCTGGCAGGCAGCGCTATGTGGAACGCTGGTGTGGCTAATGCGTGTCCGGCTGGTTGAGCTAACAAGCGACAATCTGGTTCGCCATGCTCGCCATGCATGCTCGCCATGCTCGCCATCTTACCTTACCATAAGGTAAAAGCATAAGGCAAAATGGACCACAATGCCTTGTTTCGAAGTACGCAATAACGCACAAGTAAGGCGCGTGTTGCTTGGAAGACTGCGAGACATCTTACCCACGAAGCCCGCTCATCTTATATTCACGAAATTCACACCCGCTCTTTAGCGCTACTTATTGCGTCGACTCAACATTTGCATCCGTCGCACACGCATGGTAAGTCACACACATTCATATCTGTTATCTAGTCATCGCATGGTTGGGATTATTAAACATCGAATTCTTCAAATGTAGAATTTCACCAAGGTTGCACTAATTATAACAACTGCGACCGTTGCATGACTTACCCGCAGCACGCTGTCCAGCAAATCACGAGCTTTTAGACGTCTAAAAGCTCGTGAATCGCTGGACAATGATCAAGCGTTTAAAAGACGCGATTCACCAGCATGATAATTATAAAGTTTTAAAAGGTCTAAAAACTTACAGGCAGCACGCTGTCAAGCGACTCGAGGTGGCTTTATAATCGACAAAAGTGTCATTGCGACGGGTGTATGACTCACAGGGAGCACGCTGTCCAGCGATTCGCCAGCAGCCACGCGTTTCTTAAGATCGACGGTCATCGCTCGCAGCTGATCATCCGACATCTTCTGCATCACCGGTTCCAGCTTATTCACATCCGCCACGCGGTCCGCGTACTGCTGACGTGTCTTCTCAGCGGGGTCCCCTCCTCCAAACAACCCCCCGAGCATTCCCCCCATGCCTCCGAGCGCAGATGTTACCGTTCCAGATCTACCTGTCTTCGCTCCTGCGGATTTAGGCCCTGCGGAACGATTCGAGGAGCTAGATGCAGAAGGGGACTGGAGGCAGATAGGAGTGCTAGGAGCAGCAGGAACACTAGGTGACGCCTCTGGTACTGCCTGGGAAGGCAGGGTAAGGGACATTCTAGAAGCTCCCTTATAGAAGCTGCTATTCCCGCTGGCGCTGCTGTTGTTAACGCCATCGAAGCTGGCGCGGCGACGCTGATTCACGGGTTTAGAGGAGAGGGAATAAGTAGCGTTGGAGGTTGCGGGACGGAGAGCAGCAGCAGGTCCCGTGCGGAGATCAGCGCACGCGGAGGCGAGCAAATGCGCAGCCATGGCTGTGCGTGGTGAGAGAGAGAGATAGAGGCAGTCAAAATAACCGCGAAATTCGACTCCCCCGTCAGCCTCCCCTTATCCAAGGAACAGTTTACTTCGATACAGAGTGAAGGGAAGTGACATTGCGAGGCAGGAGCATCTAGGGGAGCGTGTTTGGGGTTCCTCAGCAATGAGGTGGAGGGAAGAGATTGGAGAATGCAGGGGTAAACCGTGGATTGCTGTTCCAAAAAGGCAGGAAGTTTTTACACTCGCCTAGCTGCAGCCCATAAGCACCCATCTCTCCCGGGGATTGTTCCACACGATTTGTTCAGCACATAGGTCTGGCAACCCGAAAGGTGCTTAGGGACTGTCAACACCGAACCTAGCTGAATTTGGCTCCATAATTCAGCTGAAGACCGGAAACACACGGAGAGGCGGTGCTGGTACAGCATTCATTTTCATATCTGACCCTCTACGTTCAGACAGGGGTTATCGGAGAGGCTAAATAGAGGAGCTGACGTGGATGACAGGTGTGGGGTCATCTGAGCCACATATTCCTGATTGTCCAGAAGCAAGGAGGGTATGGCTACGTCGCGTGAATTTCTCCGCCCGAATCCCAAATTACGGGCGGCAGCCTTCAAACGCAACGCGTATGAAACCTGCGTTGTCGCAGGGGTCTGGGTTTTAATACCACTGTTCAGCCATCCGGAATACTAAAGTTGCTATAAGTACTGTCTTTTCATAAGCAGCAGCACATTCAACCTCTTATGAGTCATGACATGCACACTCAAAACGGAATTTGTTTAAAATCGCATTCCAAACGTATGTTTTTGGGCAAGAACATCGGATAGGAAATATTCACATCCCTTGCAATGCATCCTCAACACTACTCTTCGTTTTGTTATCCTCACTCCCTATCTTCCATCGTATCTACATGTTGAAAGATAGGTGTAATTTCTGCAACTGGGCCTATCTGCCCTGGTGCTTCTCCTGCTGCTTCTCCCACATTGCATCAATTGAGCACATAATCTCGAGGTCAGTCAGCTCTGAATCTGACTTCTGCACTTCAGAATCTAGCCACATGCCTGCCGAAGGACCCGAGGAGCTTTCTCGCTGGGGAGGTTTATTCAGGTCAGGAATGGTGTCTCTGGTAACTGATGCCCTTTGACACAATCCACGTTCCTCCAATGACTCGCAGACGTTCGCCATTGAGGCTTTCATGTGCTGGGCTGCTGAGTCCGGGGGCTGAACCTGCCCAGCAGACAAAATAGTAAGCCCCACTTCCCCCTTACACCTAAAATAATCATCCCAATTTGGACTGTTGTCCAAGCTTTCAGGAGCTGCTGCAGGAGTCTGTATTGCAGTGCTATGTAGCCATTGAACAGGTGGCAAATTCCCAGCACTGCGCCCTTCAGCTTCATCTGATTTCAGCTTCTGTGTCTCCATCGTTTGGGAGATATCCTGCTGCTCGACGTTCTCCGCTCCTTCCATAGAAGGACTCGCCTTTTCCCCAGGAGCTGGTGAACTCTCTGGAGAGGCTTCCAAACTCCTGCACCCACTGGCGTTCTGGTTACTAGCTGCACCATCATGGTAGTAACCGTCCGTTAAAGAGTCTTTTCCATGACGGTTACTACCGTCATGATCACTTCGCTTCTTCTCGTGCTCCCTGACTAGTTGCTTCGCCCAATGACTACGTGGCAACATTGCCGCGCCCGGTCTGCATTCCCAGCCTGAGGCCTTCTTCATGGTGATGAGGTCAGGTGCTTTCCTTTAGGATGATGAGCTGCTTCCCGGGCCATAAGATGCTGGCTGGACTGGTACCGCGTGTATGATCAGTTGTAGCACTTGAAGAATCCCAGATGGTTCCACTAGTACTAATACTACCAGTTGAAAAAAGGGTGTAAGGTGCCTAAAATCAAGTCAGACCGTGCCACTCTCACCCTCGCAGGACAGCACTAGCAGTAGACGTACCGAGTTTCCAATCTGAAGAAGGGAGCAGTTGAATCTTGTACGAGAAAAGAAACGACGTCGCCGAAATCAGACGCGCCGGGACTCCCATTTTCGGCAGAGCCAAGCTAGCTTGCAGCTTCCGCTGCACCCTAAGCATTGCTGACAGCAAGAAACATGCAAGTGTGACATTCAACTTACAAGAATCATGCTCATGGAAAAGTCTTTGAGAGGAGAATGCACTTCGCGAGCCTGCAGGCCTAACGGTGACATTCATTTTTCTCATACTGATGTCCATCAATTGCTCATATTTTCTTCCAATCCGCTTGCATTTGGGGGAATGCTGATGGACTGTCCGTCCGCTCCCTACTTCCAGGCCAAAACCATGCATAAATCGGGACAAGGACAGCCCAACTTGCTAGAGGTCCTCATTGACTTCGATGCTGCGTCCTGGGCGTGAGAATCGAGGGATTGCTTAGAAGAGATCAGCGAAACGGATTGGATCTCCAAGGATCTAGCAAAATAAGTGCCACTGCAGTGAATGTGGCCTGCTGTCCGTTCATTTCATGTTTGTTCTTGCCTTTGAAAACGAATCGGCCTTAGAATCGACTTGTGGGAGAGTCGTCTTTTGACCGTTGGATATGTACACGTTTTCTCCTGTGCAGTACTGCAAATCTCACAAGGTTTTGTTCGATTGGTGGAGCGGCGATGGCGGGGTCTTAGCTACTGCAGTCAAGTCAGTAGGGCATTTTCTTTCTTTCGCCGTCAACACGTGCGAGTGATGACTTGGCGCCCTTTTAGAGGTTCGGAGCCAAAACTGGCAGCTACATGAAACCAGTCATCCGAACCTGCCACAAAACAAAACATTTTCGGGCTAGCTTAGGTACGCAAATCAGCCAAGAAAGCTACCCGAGGCAAAACAAAATATAACCCATGGGCCCACATGCCGTTTCGGAATGGGTAAAACCCCAACTCGCGGAGGTAATTTTCGTGGTGTGGGCTCGGTATAGCTGGATGACGGGGTTAGACTGCCTCGGTAAGTTTCAAACGAATAGAACCGCGCCATGTCAACATGACGGCAGCAGCAATATAATTTCCCCAGATTTTACTGCAGAAGCTAAAACCCCCAGCAATGACTGCCGTTAGATAGGTACAGTCTTGGCACATGTACACTGGCAGCTGCCAGCTGGCAGTTGCCACACTGAGTAGAAAAGAAACGTTTCATCGTTAAACACTCACTTCGGGTGTTTGCTTAGTTGAAGTATTAACTACAACTCCACCCATGTGAGTTACTTGGAAATGTGTCAAATTGTTATGAATGAACAAGCAGAGTAGCGCGGAAATGAATAACAAAGTGTTCACTCAATGAATGACGATACAAGGAATGGCAAGCCAATATATAGGAACACCAGAACTAGTCTAACCATGCGATGATAAGGTTCGGGAAGGAGATCGAAGGGTCTCGAAGTGACGCAGCGAGGCTTGGAGAACTCCCGAAGGTCGAACTAGCAGGTCTGGAGAAGCCGAGGCGGCTCTGTCAGGAGGTCTGGAACCGTCCCGAGGCTTCGGGTGTGTTCGAGCGTACGCAATAGCAGTACCGCTCGGTAAGGAATGGCAAATTCCTTACACCACCCCCCCCCCTTAGCGAAGGTAATCTATATCAACCACGTGCTTGCGGTCCAAATAATTCGCAAGTATCGAAGGTGACTGTATCTGGTCCGAGGGCACCCACGTGTCGTCCTCACTGGTACGATTGGTCCATCGTATCAGAAAATCAACGTGTCGTCCTTGACCGTCGATACGAATCCGATGGCTCAAGATCTTCGAAGGCTCGATGGTAGTCTCAGCTGGTGGCCGTACTTCTGGGACCAATCGCTGTCGAGCGATGTCCGACGTGTCAGGAACAAAGGGTCGCAACAGACTCACGTGGAATTTGTTGTGAATTCGCCAGTCATCGGGCAGGCGTAACTGGGCGATCACCGGCGTCACCATCTTCACGATCTTGAATGGGCCACAGAAACGTGGTCGTAATTTCGTCGGTAGTGGCAGTCGTAAATTCTTGGTGTCCAAAGAACTAGTTGCCCTGTTGCCATTGTAATATCCCGTCGATGTAAATCCGCATACCGTGGGGCAGTTGTGTTCGCCTTGCGAATAAGTTCGATAGCTTTGTCTCGGGCAGTCTACAATCCCTCGACGAACTGCTGCGATCGTGGTACTTGACTCTCAACGTTGGTGGAGATCGGCACTGTAGGGTCCATCCCGTAATTGAGATAAAATGGGGAGTGATCAGTCGTACATGAGGGTGCGTTGTTGTAAGAAAATTCCAACATGGGCAGCACGTCCTCCCATTTGTTCCGGTCGGGGCAGTTTGTCCGAATTAGCTGCTCCATCGTTAGATTTGTCCTTTCCGTCTGGCCATCCGTTTGAGGATGATAAGCGGATGAGAATTGTAGACGCGTGCCGTATCGAGCCCACGTGTCCTGCCAGAATTTTGACGTGAACTTCGGATATCGATCGCTAATAATTGCTGCTGGTATCCCGTGTAGGCGAACGACGGTCGAGATGAACAGGCGCGCTGTTTCCTCGGCTGTGATGGTTGTACGACATGGTGCGAAATGCGCCATTTTCGTCAATCGGTCGACGACAACCAAAACTGCGTCATTTCCACTAGGTCCGGCTGGTAGTCCCGTAACGAAATCCATCGTTACGTGTTGCCATGGGCGTTGAGGTGGCTCGAGGGGCTGCAACAGTCCTGTAGGTCGCTGGTGTGATGACTCTATTCGCTAGCAGATCGGACACGCGGCCACGTAACGCTGCACGCCCGTCACCATATCTGGCCAGTAATAAAACCACTGCAACGCCTTCAAAGTTTTGTCAACCCCGAAATGTCCCGATAAATTCGAATTGTGGACTTCTTCAATTAGTAATTCATGAAGTAGACGATAACTTGGGACCCAAATTCGATCAGTCCCGCTTCGTAAGTAATAGACGCCCTTCCGTGTAGTGATTGGGAGATGGCCGTCATTTACGAAGAAGGGGTCAGTCGAATACCCGTGGGTAAATAGTCCACTTAGTAGCGGGTTGCTCTGGGCGACTAGTACTGCTGCGAGTTGAGCAGATGGTCTGGAAAGGGCATCGGCAATATTGTTGGCGCCTTTTTTTTATGTGATCTTGTACGTGAAGTTGGACTCCAGGTAGTCCAGCCAGCGTATCTGCCGCGGGTTGAGATTCGGCTGCGCCCTCAGGTACTGTAGTGATTTGTGATCGGTTCGTACCGTCACGTCTGCTCCAGTCAGGTAGCACCTCCAGATTTTGAACGCGTGGACGATCGCCAGCATCTCCTTGTCGTGTACCGGGTAGTTGCGCTCAGCAGATTGCATTTTCCGAGACTCGTACGCAATTGGTTGAAGCCCATTGCCGAAATCCTGCATGAGCACTGCTCCGATGGCGATGTCACTTGCGTCGGTGATGACTTCAAAGGGCCGTTCCGGGTCAGCGATGCGAAGTACCGCAGGCGACATTAAAAGAGTTTTTAATGCCTCGAACGCAGCTTGCTGCTTCTCCCCCCACTCGTAAAAAGTTCCCTTCTGCAGTAGGTCGGTGAGAGGTCCAGTTAACCCCGCCATGTTGGGTATAAACCGCCGCACGTAATTCACGAAACCCAAAAATGATTGCAGCTGCTGCAGATATGTTGGCGGTTTCCACTCCTGAATAGCCCGGAGTTTTTTTGGGTCTATTTGAATCCCCTCCGTGGAGATCACATGCCCTAGGAACTCCAGTTCTTGTTTTAAAAACTCGCACTTGGAGCCCTTGGTGATGAGTCGATGCTGCTGCAACCGCTGAAAAACCGCTTCCAAATCCTTCAAATGTTGCTCCCGGGTCTTGCTGTAGATCAAGATGTCGTCCAAGTAAATGATCACGCATTTGTCGAGTAGATCGCGGAACACCCCGTTCATGGTGAGTTGGAACGTCGAGGGGGCGTTCGTTAATCCAAACGGCATTACCGTGTATTCGGAACTCCCATAGCGAGTACGAAACGCGGTCTTGTGGCAGTCGTCAGCAAACACTCGAATTTGATGGTAACCGCCACGAAGGTCGATTTTCGAAAAGTAGCGAGCTCCGCGAAGGTTGTCGATCAGTTCGTCCGTGCGTGGTATTGGGTAGCACGATTTAATCGTTACCCGATTAAGGGCACGATAATCCGTACACATGCGAAGTCCGCCGTCCTTTTTTGGCGTGAACAGGATCGGTGTTGCGAATGGTGAAGTGCTTGGCCGAATGAACTCTTTCGCCAGTAGGTAGTCCAGCTGGTTTCGTAACTCCTGTAGTTCCGGCTGAGACAGGCGCCATTGCGTGCGTACAGTAGGCTATGCGCCGGGCTCCAGCTCGATTTTGTGGTCCTGGTGTCGTTCGGGTGGCAGTCCATTTGGCAAGTCGTCCGGGAAAATCTCAGGATATTCCCGAATGCTTTTCGCCAAGTCATCCGGGACCGAATCGCAGAGTTTGTTGATGTCGGTCGCCTCGTTTTGCTCCGTCGATTCGGTTAGATGGACGGCGTACAAATCCGCTCCATTCTTGACCGCTCGGTTGAGGCACACCGCGTTGACTCGTGTCGACGTTGTCTCTGCTTCCGGCCACGTAGGTAATTTTCGCCAGCCTTTGTCGCACTTCACTGTGCACTCGCCTGTTGTCCAATCAATCTGCGGGTTGAATCGTCGCAGCCAATCGCGTCCCAATAGCACGTCGTAGCCGTCGAGCGTTGTCGCCAGCATCGGCGCGCTGAAACCAAAATCTTCGCCACACTTCATTCGAACGACGAGAACTCTGTCGCGTATCGCCAGTGGGGTGCCGTCCACCAATCGTGCGTCGATTTTGGGCAGACACCTTTCCAGCGTCAGGTGTAGTCGGCGTGCTGTCTCTCGATTTATCAGGCTGTGACTCGCACCTCCGTCGATGAAATTTTTTAATTTTCTTCCATGAAGTCGTCCTTCCGCCAGTACAGGGTGGTCCACTGGGTCATCCTCCCTTTTCAGCCGGGAGCGGTTGATAGCGTGTATCGGCACCACTACTCGGTGGGGATGCTATTTTTCGGGCGATGAGGCAGGGTCAGTAGGGGGCCCGACCGCTACTGACGCTTGGCGTTTCCCGACCCGCCTTCGTCGTTCTTCTTTATCTGCTTCTTTCGGGGGCAATCGTGAGATTGGTGACCCGGTTGGTGGCAGTTGAACCATTGTCCCTTGCAAAAATCTTCCATGTGCTCCTTCGCCACTATGCCGTGAATCATGGGCCGTGGATTCTGGCCACGAAAACGATTTCCCTCCCGGGAACCCGCTCTCGCATACGTCCGATGTGCGTCGAAATTGTCTGCGATCCGGACAGCTTCGTGAAACGTCGCCGGCAGTCGCAGTCGGACCTCGCATTTAATGTCCTGCTTCAAACCCGAAATGAATCGAGCTTTCTTCTCGGAGTCATGCATGTCGGTGATTTGATCGCATAACGCCATGAAGACCGACGCGTAATCCTGGACAGAACTCCACTGGCGCTAGCTGTCCAGCTTCGTGCGTGCGTTGTCCGAGGCGGATATTGGCTCGAAACGTTCACGCAGAGCTGTACCCCACGCCTTCCACGTGCGAATCTTGGTCGATCCAAAAATCGCGGTTGACCCTTGGGCAGCAGACCCAAAGTTTCTAAAAAACCCCTGTGTGTCGCCTGCCGAAAACTCCCCCTCTTGTAGAGTATATTGCCACCAATCTAGCGCAGGTCCCCGCAGTAGTGATACAGCCAGTCGAATTTTGAAATCGTCAGCAGTGATCCCAACAGCATTAAAATAAAGTTCCGCCGAAAATAACCAGCCCGTAACTGTAGTATGCTTATCTGTGGGGTTGAACGGGGGCGGCATTGTCGGTTTGATCTTCGCTGTCGTCACGATCGGCATAAACGCCGGTGCGGCTACAGTAGCGGCTGCTTCTGACCGAGCGGCTGCTGCTGTCGCTGCTGCTGCTGCTGCTGCTTCGGCTGCTGTTCGTGCTGCCACGTCAGCTGCTGCGGCGGCTTCACTGTCCTTGCGCTCCTGTGACACCTGACGTGCGATTTCATCCAAAACGGTTTCGACACGTCCGGTGCTGGCGACCTCCTCTTGGGTGGTAGATTTTTTACGCGAATCCTCTCGCGCCTGGCGTAACTCAGCAACTTCCGCACGAAGTCGTTCGTTGTCCTCCAGCACTGTAGCCATGCGTGTGTTCATGGCGTTGAACTGCTCTCCCGAAGCTCGTTGAACTGAGCTTGGTCCATTTGGCGAATGCTCCGCAAGGAGAGTCTTCGATTCAGACACAACACCGGCTAAACCATCCGAGCACAATACAGATTGTGGGATGGCATAGAGCACCGGAGGGTGATCGAATGAGGGCACAAGGTGAGGCAACGAGGAGAGTCTTCACTTCAGATGCAACACCCGCTAGACCATCTAAGCACAATAGGGATTGATGAGATGGCATGGCGTACACAAGGAGTGCTCAATGAGGTCACAAGGTGAGGCGACGAGGAGGGTCTTCACTTCAGACGCAACTCCCACTAGGGTATCTGAGCACAATACAGATTTGTGGGATGGCATGGAGCACAAGAGGAGGCAGTAAGGAGAGTCTTCACTTCTGGTGGTGTGGATTCCAACTTCTTCCAAATACTGGTCTAGATTTTCTGCACCCCTGGGGCCATCTTGCGCATATCCGGGTTGTAGAGCAGGAAGAACACGTGTTTAGCGTACCATCCCTCCGGTGTTGAGAAGTCCAGTTGGTAAACAATCCCCTTTTTGTAGTGCAGCATGATAAGATTGAAAATCAAGTGCCACCACAAAAGCATCTTCCCCACAGTGCACTGCTGCCAGTCGAGGTGTTGGCACACGAACTTGTGCTACAGCTTGAAATCCTTTGCCGTCTACGAGTTCCGCGTCACCGCCACCATGACCACGGCATCTCCACAGCCATCGTAATCCCCAGTTGCCAAAATCTTGTAGAGGTAATAGTTGCAGAACCACACCTGATAAACACTGCACCCCCTCGTCAATGTTGTGTTCGAAAACGCAGAGATTGCCTCCACAGCAAGGGTTCGGTGCAAAGAGTGTGATGCGGCCATTGGCCTGGCTCGGAAGAAAGCAATGGCAGTGTTTGGCAGGGTTTCCCACATCAGCTTTGCGAACTGGGCTGGCGTGTAGTTGCCGTCCAGACTTTCCCTGTGTGGGTCTTGGAAGGTCCTGCACGTAGAGTGTGCAGCGTTAGAAACTTCTCCCTAAACCCATGGAACTGCGCTTTGCAGGAGAAAACACGACTTACGTGAGTGACAGGTTGTACTGCTCCCGAACCCTGAGCCGCAGAACGTTCCATGCATGGGCAACGTCGGCGAGAGGCTTCGTCGGCGGCTCATTGTAGAGAGCTGCCTCGTTTCTGCACAGACAGGCCACCCCGTTCATCCGCACAAAAGCCAATGGAGTGCTATATCTCTTTGCGTTCGGTCCCGAGTCGATCCTCCTCCAATTTACCAAAGCCGCAGCCTGGTCTTCTAAGTCTTTGTTGAGGTAGTAGACTTATCCCATAAGTTGAGCTTTGGAAGTTTTAGGGCCATGCTGTTAATGGATGTCGTGAGACATATTTCTGCCCATGTTGTTGCCAATGTACAGTGATGGAAACAATTGTCCAGATGTTTTGCATTAATCAGGGTTTGTAGGCTTTCCGACCACTATACATTAAGCCTTAATGTTTATGCGCTTTGAAAGGGGTGCATAGTGGATGTGTTGACAACACTAAAATCCAGAATAGTACATTGGATCTAACTCATACTCCAAAAGATAAACAAAGAGTACATCCGTAGAAGAACCACCCCCTCCTCAAACTCCTTACATGCCACATTTGGCAGATAATGGATACACCACCACTTGTAATATATCCAGTGTGTTATGTACTGCTTCAGCATCGTTTTCCCCTCCAATAAGGTCGACGTGAATCTGGGTCATCTTCAGTAGGTTCTCTACAGTTTTCCACAAAAAATAGAATTTGTAAACGGGTCGCTGGTCCCCTCTATCTGCGCAGTTCACTCGCCAATTGTCCTCAACCTAGTCTCGTTCGATATCCACGCGGATGGGGTCATCCTCTTCGTCCTCGTTCGATTCTGGCTCTGCAGCAAGCTCTTCATCCGTCACTTCTCGTGGTCCTCCATCCTGCTCCATCGGTTGCAATCCTTGTGGGATTCTAGTTTCTGGAGGGCCAGGTGGTGCGCTCGTAGACGGGGGTCTCGTTTCCATTCTTCCGTCGCAGGCTCTATGACTGCACCGAGTGTGGTGCATCGAGTGTGGATTACCTCTACAAGCACCGTTGGGCTCCGCTGTAATTCTTATGTTGGGACCTCGATAACGTGCCAACTCGCCCCTTGTTCGAGAACTGCTTTGCCGAGTCGATTTCCTCTACAGCCAGCTCCCCGTGTAGAATGATTCTACAAGCTCATCTCTGCCACGCTGCATCTACTCGGATATGAACTGTGTGGCACCCATCTACAGCGCTATGGTCTACAATGGCCTATCAGTGGCTGACCTTGCGTGGTTTTTTTAGCGCCACCATTGTTACTTGCAGGAGCTGCAAAAACCAAGGGCTGACACCGTTGAGTCCTAATTTGATGGAAAAAAAGAGGCACTTTTAATGAGCCCTCCTTCCATACCACTCCCCCTGCAATGTTTTTGTGTACAAGGTTTAGCGTTAATTATAAGTAGCCCTTCTTCTACAATGTTGTGCATATCTGCCCGAAACTCCTCCGTGCGACCCATGCATAGCACCGTTCTGCAGTGGGGCAGCGAGGAGGGTGCCAATCCGCATACCCCGGGTGTTTCTCCTGAGCACCATGGCAGCCATGCACGGTGGCGCTCTACAGTGGGGCAGGCTTGCATCGCTAATCCCAACCCATCATGTGTCGGTTCTCTATTCCCTGGAGAATCGAATTTCGTCTTATCTTTAGGTGTCGATAAATTCGGAGTCTTTTCGGAGGGATTGCGGTCTGGCAAAATAAAATATTCTCAGTAATGTCGAGGGTTTTCGACGCGCAGTCACAGGCGGCCGATGAAAATGTCAGCTCGCATTTAATAGTGGGAATGGGAGTTGAACGATTGTGCCCAACTTCCTTCGAGAGCCGTCGGAGTGTCGAAAAGCGATAGCCATCCCTCACAAGGATCATCATTCAGGTTGACAGCATTGTCAGGTTGCGCATATCTTCGCGCCCCCAAAATTTTGTGCGGGACCCAAGGAGCTTCGACCTCAAAATTCGATGACATGGCTGCACTAGCACACAAACAATCAGCTTCAACTTCGACATTATATCGCTGCCCGCGTTACCAATTATCCCCCTAAAAGCTCGCGTCTCATATTTCCTACCGACCAAAGGTATTACCTTTGGTGGGAGGGTCTGATTGGGGGGCAAGGGGAGAAATTTTGAAAGTGAGTGGGTGAGGGTTGCGACAATTTTGAAAATCGTGGAAGGTCCAACTTTGACGAGGCTTCGAGTGTCGTATTTTTGCGGACCCGTATTACGTTTGGTCTGAGCCCACGAAACGTTGAGGGCGTGGATTTTCGGGGTTGGGTTCTCAAAGTTTTGGAAGCAGTTGCGATTCTAGGGTTGGATTTTGGGCCGAAATTTTGTTGCGTAAAACACTTTTGGGTCCTGATTCCGTGTAACCAGCCAAGGTTCCGAAACCTCGATTACGTCAAAAGTGTCCTCAGGTTCGCTTTGTTGAGGTTGGATATCTACTCTCGTACTCATTTGTGAGCCCTCGCACAAAGGGAACTTATGTTACCTAGTACCAAGCATTTTACCTCAAGAAATATGAGACGCGGGCTTCAAGGTTGACGTGCTCGTATCCATGGACCCCCTTAGACCACTTTGAGTAGATTGTGTAACGTCCACACTAAGTTTCTGTTTGCACACAATGGTGTCGTTCTGCTGGCAGACGGAAGTCTGGCAGACTTAGAAACGGGGGAAGGTGGCCTCAAAATTTCGGGGAGTAGGTGGCGAGGTCCGGCTACCAAGCGTGCTTGCACAATTTCGCGCAGCGGATGGTGAAGGCGCGTGATTCCAAGTCACGCCCATGTGCAAACCACCAATTTGGTGGTTTGCTGATGGAAGCGAGTGGGGTTTCTGATTTGCCTGACGGAGAAGGTAGTCAGGTGATTTCGCCTTGGTTGATTCTGCCAATGGGTGTGGGCGTTCTACCAGCACTCTGATTCCGCCAGGCTCGGCACAGAATCCCTGGGTTTGACGGTTTTTTTCGACTACCCAGACAACTGAACCTAATTTCGACGATTCCCGACCGGCTGGCGGAAGATTCCCTGGACAGAATCACCTGTCCGCAGAATGAGGCCATTGTGAAGGTCCTGATTATTTAATACTTACAAAGCATATCACACACTGATCACGCACAATGATTCAGAGTAAATACAGTCATACCCCATTCCAATAAGCAAGGGTGTACAAAAATCCAAAGTAACCTAAATCCCGTTCCTATATGCATGCCAATATATGCTGAGTACAATTCTTGAAATACGCCCATACGGCGTACACTATTTCCCTCCCGTCGGCAGTGCCTCACCCTCCTCGCTCCCCAACCTCTTCGATGAGGTGCTCGCCAAACCCCTCACCGCCTTCCGCTTCCCCTTGTCATTCGGAACCGCGCTAGTATGCATTCTAAGGGTGTGGGACCCCGAATTCGTGATCACAAATCGGGTACGAATGTCGTCGCCACACTTCGCCCGTCGCCAAAAACCTTCGCGACAATTCATACCAATGATCGAGCATGCATTACGAATTTCCCTGTCCGAACGGCACCTCCTCCACTTTCGAATTTCTGGAGGCGTCGCACGACTTGCAGCGCACGAAAATGTGCCACGAAATGCCCAGCCACCAGGGTTGGTGGTGAACTTTTCGCCAAACCCCCGCCACAATGCGGCTCAGGCCAGACCCAGAACACAACCCATCCTCTTGCTTGAGTTATAGCGAGCAGTGGCAACACTGCATGAACTATGGCAACGCCTGGATATTGTTGCCACATTCGTGCATGTTCGCACGAATGTGTTTGAATTTCAAATGTTGGAAACTTGGGTGTTTTGGTGAGTGGTTCGCAAGGTGGTACGTACATTCGATGGGCGTGGTCCATACCGCCGAAATTCGTGATGGGTACGTAACTTTTGCATTTTTTTACCGATGTCCCACACCCTGAGGCATGTCTAGAGTGCAAATCCGACATCCGACGACATCCATCGGACGTCAAGGCCGACATCCGAGCCCAACATCCGTGGATGTCGAGACGGGGGTTTCAGTAGTATGGACACCCCGCGCTCGACAAAAGTGCCCGGACATTCCGTGATCACTGTAGCTCCTTGACCGGCATCTCCGGTTTCAAATTTTGCAACTCTGATTTTGAGATGTTACAAGCATCGCAAAATTCGTCAAATCAATCTGTCCGGCAAAAAATTGCATGTGATGCGCGAAGGAGTTTCCGTTTTCGCTTGTTTTCGGCAAGTAGTCTGTTTGGTTTTTTTTGCGAACGGAACTTTTCCCTCCAAAATATTCAGTTTCTGTGCCCGTCGTTACTCTTCGACAAAACTCGACATCCGCTCGCAATCCGTAATGTGAAGGGTGGATGTCGGGGCTATTCTAGACATGTGGACCCCCTCGACATCCCTCGACATCCGTCGGCATCCCACTCTTGACCCGCCCTAGGTGTGGCGGAAAGGGCGGTACGTGGGTCATAGAGGAATTCTCTGCACCTGACATTGATGCAGCCAATACATACTCGTGATTTTTGGGTTGCGTAGCAACCCCTTACAAACGTTCTGACATTTCGGGGGCCTCAATGTACTATTAGCAACTACTAACAATTTTAGGGGGTATCGATAAAGAACTTAGTTTGAGCAATATTTTTTGGGCAAGAACAGTTTTAGCTGGTCCATGTAACAAATGTGTTCTGTTGTGTTAAAGGTTATGATTAACCTGTAATTTTTTCCTCTAATGTGTGTGTGTGTGTGTTTTTTTGCTAATATTTTTGTCCCTTCACTTGTTTTTTTGTAGACAAACACATTCACGATCACCTACACTAGCATAAAGCCACGCGTACAAAAACAGCACACGAGCACAAGAATTGCACATGAAGACTTGTAAACTTACGCACGAGATAACAGTGTATGACAAGAAACACCAACGTTGATAACTGTTCATAGTCGTTGAATACGGCGGAACAATGAGAAAGACCGTCAGTTCTCATCATCCATAAAAACAATCACAGAACAGTACTCGACACGATCAAAACACCAAAACAACAACAGAAGAACCACCAATGTTGCACACTGGTAATCGTCGATGAATGCGGCGGAACAGTGAACAACACTGGCAATTCTCATCATCATTCACAAAAACATGCACAGAACAGTACTCGATGTTAGAATACTAGAATGATAAGAAACAAGGGTGAACAAGGGAAATATAGGGTTGGAGTTGTACTCTCTCATAACATACACCTATCTAGCCTATAACTTATACATACTAACATATGTATAACTTGACACTCGACACGACCAAGACACCAAAACTGAAATAATTTAAAAAATGGTGCAGGAGGCTAAGTATAGAATCTGCAGACACAAGTACTTGAAGTAGAAATCAATACTGGAAGTACCTCCAGTAACAACTAGTATTAACAAGATGTAACACCAGAATCAGTGTTACAGCCTTATGATATTTCAAGACTTGAACAAGGATCTTTGCTAGAATGGTAGACTAGTAAGACAGCGGAAGTCTTAGAACGGGTAAGTGTTGACCAGAATTTACTCAAGAACAATTTGATAATTGAAGTCATACAAGCTACTCTTATACCTACTAGAAGTGTTAAATTATATAGGTTATATATAATTCTAGGCTTGGTAAGTGTTAATGAAACCTACTATAGAGGGTACAACCCGCTCCTTGTATCCCTCTCTCTTCTTATCATTCTCTTCTCTCTCGAAATTTTTGCTACCACCTAAACATCTCGCCATTCATGGCGTCAATCCTATCTAGATTAGTTTGTGATATGGTACCAGAGCAGTTTGCCCCTCCCGGGCTTGCTCCCCATGCTTCCGCCGCGTATTTGCCCTTCTCTCATCACTTCCGCGCCACCGTGGCGGCCATGCCGAGCTGCCATGGCGGCTTCGTCGTGCTGCCGTGGCAGCGTCGACGTGCCGCCACGACATCGACGCCGCGCTGTGGCGGTGTCGTCATGCTGCTGTGGCGGCAACGTCGGGCAGCAACGGGCCGCGCAACGTTTTAGGCGCCGCCCGCTCGCCCGCACATCAGCCAGCGCCGTGTCAGCCACGATGCCCTGCCGACACCACGCTACCTCCCCTGCACCACCCCTAGTTCCAGCCGCAGATGCTGAGTCTGTTCCCGGTCATCGCCCGGCCGTGCCATGCCGCCAGGCGTCGCGAGTTTCGCCATAGCCGCCGCCGTCGCTGCCGCCGTCGTCGACGTTGCCGCCGCCACCGCCGTCGCGCTGTCACCGCCGCCATCGTCGACTCTGCCGCCGCCACCGCCGCCACCGTTGACGCCGTTGCCGCCACCCACCGGGGGTGTCACCGCCTCGCACGAGGGGTAGCAGCCCCTCCTGCTGCAGGAACTGGGGGGTGCACGGGCTTGGGGGCGTTGGGTGTTGGGTGGGCTTGAGACTACCAAGCCTAGGGGGTGTGTGAAATTGTATAGGTTATATATAATTGTAGGCTTGGTAGGTGTTACTAAAACCTACTGTAGAGGGTACAACCCCCTCCTTGTATCCCTCTCTCTTCTTATCATTCTCTTCTCTCTCGACATTTTTGCTACCACCTAAACCTCTCGCCATTCATGGCGTCTCTTCCTAGCCAGATTAATTTGTGATAAGCAGTACCTGTTCGGTAATGTACCTGTTCAAAACTTTTTGCGCTATGCGCTCTAATCGCTACTGAAAAGAGCACGACTATTCGCATGATTGAAACGCCTGCTGACGTAACCATCCAGACAAGCGATATTTGCTGACGTCATTCTACAGATGCTAACTACAATGTAACTCGACAATATCTATCGGAACTACTTACAGAAATGCTTAAAGCCCGCGGCCCAAATTGTTCATATGCACTGCGGATGAACTTTGAGCCTTGGCGTGGACGAAAAACACGGAAAAATTGCGAGGGTGTTTTGTCTCGCGTGTTCGTGATTTCTCGTGGACCGTCAGATTTGCAAGCACGCAGTGCGACGGCTGAGATTACATTTCGATTGACTGGGGGGGAAGCACTTTGCTTGCGTGCCGTCAGATGGAAATCCAAAAAAAATGGACGGACAAAAAACGCGTGGCATCTGGTGTCCCAAAATACCTTCCACACTGAACTTGAAAAGCATCCCCGCGTAACGCGAGTCACATTACCCCCAACTACACCCACGAAAACGCGACAACGCAGTGCGTTTGAAGGCCGCGCCTTGCAATTTGGGCCTCGGGTTTTAAGTACGATTTTATCACAACAAAAACAACATGATCTTAAATTATATATTTGAGATATATATTATGGTAGGCTTGGTAGGTGTTATCGGATTCTATTGTAGAGGGTACAACCCCCTTTCTTGTATCCCTCTCTCTTCTTTTCCTGTCTCTTCTCTCTCGACATTTTCCTAGGCTAAAACCTCACGCCATTTCATGGCTTCCTTTTCCTAGCTACCTTATTTTGACATGGTATCAGAGCAGGTTGCTCTTCCTGGGCCTGCTTATCACGCTTCCGCCACGCACTCCTCCTCTCCCTCTCGCGCTGCCATGGCGCCGCGTCGTGCTGCTGTGGCGGCGTCGTCATGCCGCTGGCCGCGTCGTGCTGCCGCGGCCGTCTCGACGCGCTATCGTGGCGTCGACGTCACGCCGTGGCGGCGCCGTCGATGTCAAGCTGTGGCGGCGTGATGGCTTCGTCGTGCTGCCGTGGCGATGTGCTGCCAGCGTGTGTATGGCACGGACGGTAGTGGCCAGCGCCACGTCTTAGCGCTGGCCAGCACGCCTGCATGCAGCCACCGCGCCACACGGGGCGGCATGCTCCCGGGCTCCGCTGCTGAAGCCTCCCCCCCCCCCCCCCCCCCCCCCCCCCCTTCCCCTACGTCCCCACTTCCTCGCCGCAGCCGACGGCTGACTCGCGCCGGCCGTCCCACCGTCGCGGAGCCCGGCCACGCCGTTGAGTGCTGCTAGCTCCGCCGCCGCCGGCAGATGTCGTCGAAACCGCCGCCGCCGCAGCTGGTGCCACTGGCCACGCCGCTGCACGGCGCCGCCGTCGCCGCTGTTGACGCTGCCGCCGTTGCAGCCGCTGTCCTCGCTGTCGCCGTCGCCCCAGCTCACGCACCGTGGGGTTGACCATGCGGGAGTAGCCATTGCTGCTGTTGATTATGGGGGTGCTAGGGGGTGTGTGGCTTAGTTGTTAGAATACTAGAATGACTAGAATAGGTGAAAACAAGGGAGATAGAGCATTGGAGTTGTACCCTCTAAGAACATACAACTATCTAGCCTATAACTTCTACATACAAAGATATGTATAAGTTGACACACCCCCTAGGCTAGATAAGGGGTAGTGCTGCGCAAGAAACACGCAGCTCAGGGTGGCACTACTAGTCCAACCTCTGAGGCAGGGGTCGGAAGACCACTCAGCAAGAGTACAAATATGCAAGAGCAAACCAGGGCGGCACAACTAGTCCGGCCACTGGAAGAGAAGCCACAAGGCCAGTATGGAAGATATATACAGTGGCGGAAAGTATTGCCCGGATAATATCCACATTTAGGTTCAAATAATGACTTGAATGCTTTTAAATGAGGTAACACTGAATCTCCGAAGTTGTGTTGTAAGTTACGAGTGCAAGTTGTACAGAGGTAACACTTTTGCCATTATAAGTGGTCGCACTAATAGCGAGGACAAGATTTGAGTCGCGTGAGTGCATCCGGACAGTTTCGGCCAAGCGGTTGACTAGATCTGTTTTCGACAGCCGCATAATCTCCATAGTTGCTCCCGCAAGTTTCGATTAGTCAGGAAAGAGGCTATAACTGAGGCTTCGACTAGGCCAAGATGAGACCGTTAGATGAGGAGAGTCGCGGAAGGATCATAACCCTGTTGCGGAGGGGGTATAGCACGAGGCGAATCGCAAAGGAGCTTGGCATGGGGAAGAGTACGGTACATGATCTAGGACTCAAGGCTATTTCAGAGTCTAGCCGCGAGGATGTGCGTCCTTCAATGCCCACGGCTGGTTGTCCACACATAGTCAAGGATAGAATTCATCGTGGGATCGTTAGGGCAATTACTAGCGGCGAGGCGAAACCTCGAAGCACGCGGCCCAGATCGTCGAATCCCAGCACAGCATTACGGTACATCCTAGGACGGTGCGTAACGCGCTCAAATCTAGCGGCCTTGTCGCAATCCAACATCCTAAGAAGCCGCGCCTCTCTGAGAAAAACATCCGCGATAGGCTCGATTACGCACAGGCCCATGCTGATTGGACCGTTGAGGATAGGAAACGGGTGATCTGGTCGGATGAGACCAAGATCAATAGGTTCTGTTCTAATGGCCGCGCGTACGCCTGGGTTCGTGACGGTACGGCCCTCCAACACCACCAGATCAAGCAGACCGTGAAACATGGGGGTGGGTGCTCAATGATTTGGGGCTATACGACGTATGAAGGGGTGGGTTTCATGTGCAAAATCGATGGTAGGATGGACGGGCCGCTGTATCTGAACATTTGCAGGACGAGCAGAAGAATACCATCGACTTTTACGAGCTTTCCCTCTCGGATGTGATCTTCCCGCATGATAACGACCCCAAGCACAAGACCAGTTCATCTACATAGACAAGGATGTAGAGCGGAGACTGGCCTGCACGAACGAAGAGCGAAGGGTCTGCAGAGGACAAAAAGAACTGCAGGCCAGCTAGCGTAGCACGCAGCATGTCGTGCCACTCACGGGGCGCCTATCGTAGGCCGTAGACCGGGCGTCGGAGGAGCCTCTGGCTCCCAGGAGGGAGGGTACCGATATAGCCCTGTGGTCGGCGCAGGTAGACCTGCTCGTGTAGATTGCCCTGGAGAAACGTTGTGGAGAAGTCTAGAGAGTGGAGCTCGTAGTCACGCTGTGCTGCTATATGTACCAGTGCCCGAAGAGTAGTCATCTTCGCGGTCGGGGCGAAGGTCTGAAAGAAGTCCACCCCCTCTCGTTGACTAAAGCCTCTAGCCACGTAGCACGCCTTGAACACAGGCAGCTCTCCAGGGGGGCGCGTCACCTTGAAGAGCCACCGGCCATCGACTACATTCACCCTAGGTGGAGGAACTGCGTTGACGTAGGTGCCGGTGGATTTCCGAGATGCCATCTCCTGCTCCATGGCAGCTATCCACTGAGAGGCCCAGGGTCTTGAGGTCGCCTCAGCGTAAGTGCGAGGGGTCGAGATGTCAAAGGCGTCTGGGTCACCCTCAGAGACTAGCAGCATGGAGCAGAGATGGGGAGAAGCCCCGGACAAGAAAGCAAGCTCGTAATGCCTGTCCTCTAGGACATCACTGCCAAGGGCAGAACCACCCCTGACGGACGGAGGACGGACAGGGTCAGAGACCAGAGTGGTGGCGTAGTCAAGGCGGCGAGTTGAGGCGAAGTCAGCGACAGCAGCGACAAGAGCGTCAAGACTCGAGAGAGGAACAGACGGGTCAGTAACGAGGGAGGCAAGGACTCAATGAGTACGGTCATGTGACGCAGAACAAGAGGACGAGCAGCACGAAGGTATTCAGACAGAGGGGGAGGCGTGACAATGAGCAACGATGGAGGAGGCGAAGGAAGGAGGGGAGGATGAGACGCGTTGGAACGAAGCAAACATAGGGTGAGAATGCTACATAGGGTGGCAGGACGAAGCGAGGAGGAGTGAGGAGCACAGCGGAGTCGGCCCTCGACGTAGGGCGTGCAAGGTGGCATAGGCAAGGGAGGGAGGGCAGGAAGTGACGCAGGGAGACATAGGACGAGTACGTGCTACGGCATGTGACGCAGACGCGGGAGTGCGAGGTGACCAAGGTGGTGGTGCCACAGAATCGACGGGGAGTGAGCGACTGACACCTGGGGGGGAAGCAGTGTCTAGCGTAAAGAGGCCAGACACCGGGTCCCGGGGGAACGTCGCAAGTGGGGAACCTGAGGTAGCCTCGGTACAGACGGCTTACCGCTCGTGACCCGGGAACATAGTGGTGACGCCGAGGTCCTGAAGATCGTCGACACCGACTAAGTTCCGGGAGAACGAGGGGATGTGCAGGCCTGTAAGGGAACACAAGGGGACCGCTGGACAGAGAAGGGTAGTGTAGCTGCAAGCAAGTACATGACCAGAGGAGGGTCAACAAGTGCGACAGCGGTAGGCGCAGCAAGCGACGTAAGCGCAGCGTGGTTGCGGAAGAAGAAAGAAGACGTACCGGAGTCAAGTGTGAAGGACAGCGAAGCAGTAGCGGCAGACGAAGGAGGAGCGAGTGTGGAGCCTAGACTAGACAAAGTAAAAGGTCCTACGCCTGACGCAGCAGGGGTCTCTGTACTACATACAGGTGCTACGCCTATGCTAGAGAACAAAGGCTAATAAGATCTTGACACACTAGAAGCATCAGCATACGGAGAGTGCAAGGCACAACTAATCTGGTCCATGTCTAGGTCCAAAACAGGCACACTGTGGCGCAGCACACTAAGCCCGTCAGGGAGGTCCGGGGCCGGGTCGAAGCGGCAACGAAAGAGGTCGTCGATGCGGCCGAAGCAGCGGGCGGTCGGGTGCGGACGGCAGCACACAGTGCCACGAAGGGGTCCGGTCTGGAGCTGGTAGTGGCAACCTACAGCACTGAAGCCACCGGTAGACGCCGAGCTGCGAGGACCGCCACCTCGGCAACCCCCTCCAGGGGCTCCTAGCCACCTCGGCGGGAGGCGGGCCCACGGCTGCTGCCGCGGCTACTGCGGCTGCTGCTGCAACTGCTGCTGTGACTGCTGCTGCTGCTGCTCGTGGATGCTTGCCCCATCCCCCTCGTCAGAACCACTGTCACCGCCACCACCACCACGCCCTCCCTTAGGGCCGCGACGGCCCCAACGCTGTCGTTGCTGCTGCGGGAAGGCTGCCGCTTCTGTCTCAGCGGTAGGAGCAGCAGTAGCGACAGCAGCGGAAACGTCAGCGTACGTGCACTGGGAGGGAGCACAACCCTGAAAGATAGGGACTGCCGCAACACCGCTCGACGGAGGGATAGTGCGTTGGCGAGGCTCTATCTCAAAAAGGGCAGCGACAAAAGCGGTCAGGGTGAGGTCACCAGGGTGCTGGCTAAGGAAGTGGTCGTGGGCAGTGGCTAAAATGGTCAGGCAAGCACGTGGCAATAAGGTACAGGGTAGCGCAGAACGGCGGGGGGAAGGCTGTGAGCTGGGCAGTAGTGCTAGCAGCGCGATAGCTAGTCTCTTGTGCACGGAGGTGAGTGGCGAGATCAGCGACAGTGGGGAAAGCAGAGAGATCAGAGAAAAGCATGGGGAGGATCAAGCATCTAGCCGAGGCGGAGGCAGGCGTGGAGTAGAGTGCAACTATTGCATCTAGGAAGTCTTTGGCGTTTGCTACAGCTGTGAAGCGGGGACGCTCAGATAGGGGAAGCGCATGACTAATGGCAAGCTGCGCTACAACATCGCGAGAATCCCAGTCAGTGCGAGCGAGCACAGCAGCAACAAAGGCCCCACTCTCAGCAGTGATGGTGTCAGCAGGGAGTGGATCAAGCGCGGAGGGGCAGGGAAGCAAGCCATCAACATGCATAGCCAGAGAGTGCCCATCCTGGCGCTGACCTGTCAGGTGCCTGCGAAGATCGACAAGCCAGGCGGCGAAGTCAATCACGTGACCCTCCACGTCCAGACGTAGCATGGCGTCCGCCATCGCGAAACCTCAGCGGCACCGGGACACAGCGGCACAGGGACATAGTGGCGCAGCGGCACAAGGACACAGGTACTCAGCTGCACGGCGAGACAGCGACGTGGCGGCAGGACTCTCCGGAACAGGGACCGGGCGCACGAGGAGCCGGAGGGCGCGCAAGGGGGGGGGGGGGGCGAACAGGCGGTAGAGGGACCGGCGGCGGCGCGAGAAGGGGCCGGCTAAGCTCGAGGTGGCAGCTGGGCGTGAGGGGCTGGCTAGGGCGCGAGGGGCCGGCGAGGGCGCTAGGGGCCGGCTAGTGCACGAGGGGCTGGCTGGGCGCGCGGGGCCGGCTAGGTGTGAGGAGCTGGCTGGGCGCGAGGGGCCGGCTAGGGCGCAAAGGGCGGGCTAGGGCGCGAGGGGCCGGCTAGGCACGAGGGGCTGGCGACGGCGCGAGGAGCCAGCTAGGGCGCGAGGGGCCGGCTACGGCGCGAGGGGTTGGCGACGGCGTGAGGGGCCGGCTAGGGCATGAGGGGCCGACTAGGGCACGAGGGGACAGGGATGGCGCGAGGGGCCGGCTAGGGCGCGAGGGGCCGGGGACGGCGCGAGGGGTGGCAGCTAGGCGCGAGGGGCCGGTTGGGCGCAAGGGGCCAGCGACGGTGCGAGGGGCTGGCGATGGCGCGAGGAGCCAGCTAGGCGCGAAGGGGCTGGCTAGGCGCGACGGGCCAGCTACGGCGCGAAGGGGCCGGCTAGGCGAGATAGGGGCTGGCTAGGCGCGAAGGGGCCAGCTGGGCGTGAAGGGGGGGGGCTGGCTAGGCGCGAGGGGCCAGGTACGGCGTGAAGGGGCCGGCTAGGCGCGAGGGGCCAGCTAGGCGCGAGGGGCCAGGTACGGCGCGAAGGGGCCGGCTAGGCGTGATATGGGCCAGCTAGGCTTGAAGGGGCCAGCTGGGCGCGAAGGAGCCAGCTAGGCGCGAGGGGCCAGCTACGGCGCTAGAGGGGCCGGGTGGGCGCGATAGGGGCTGCCGAGGCGCGGTAGGCTAGGGCGCGGGGCGGAAGCGGGTGGGGGGGGACATAACCTACTCATGATACCATGTTAGAATACTAGAATGACTAGAATAGGTGAGAACAAGGGAGATATAGGGTTGGAATTGTACCCTCTAAGAACATACACCTATCTAACCTATAACTTCTACATACAAAGATGTGCATAAGTTGACATTAGTGTGCTGTGTGTGTGGTGGGCTTTCAGCTACCAAGCCTAGGGGGTGTGTTAAATTATATATTTGAGATATATATTATGGTAGGCTTGGTAGGTGTTACTGGATTCTACTGTAGAGGGTACAACCCCCCTTCTTGTATCCCTCTCTCTTCTATTCCTATCTCTTCTCTCTCGATATTTTCCTAGCCTAAAACCTCACGCCATTTCATGGCTTCCTCTTCCTAGCTACCTCATCTTAACACATGGCACACATTGGAAGTATTACACGAATGCATCCATGCATTGAATCGAGAATGTCATGAAAGGTGCATACGTTCTCCAACCCATCAAGCAATCTCTGCATTGTTATGCATCTAGCATATGTGTACCACACTAAGACGTGCTTAACGTTACAATGCACAAAAACTGATATAAAACACACAACAAATACAGCACGTAACATAAAGAAATTACAAAAACACATACGCTACGCATGCATGCAACGAAATGGACATTGAATGATACAGACAAGCAAGACTCAGATGCCATGCAATAATGATAGTGACAGACTGACACGTACGCTGACGAACAAATGGAGATGATAAATAGAACAGTGCGTGCAAATGAATACAAAAACACCGCCCAAGAGCAAACACCAGTGACGGCACAAGTTTAGAAGTATAAGCAAATGCTCTATACCTCTCCATGTATCCGAACCCCCTAACGCTTTCACCCATTTTGCACATCCCCGTTTTATTCCCTTCTTTCCCGCCCTCACTCTCTCCCTTCCCTTCCCTTCCCTGTGCATTATTAAATATGTAGCCACTCATTATGCACACGGAGATTAAGAGCAGGCACAACCAAAAGCTAGACATGTAGAACTACTTATCAACCAGCACACCTCTCAAACCCCCTGTTCCACACCATCCCACTCCTCCCTCCCTCCCCCCACTCTCCCCCCCAGCCCCCCTTTTCCCTGTTCCTGTCCACCCCATCCTCCACACACCCCTATATATTTTGTGGAGCAGAAAGCAGATTTCTTCAGTCATGGTCTGCACCAAGGGGTACGAGAAAAAAGAGAAGCATGAGTTGACATTGGAGGGAGGAAGAACGGAGGGAGAAAGAACAGAGGGAGTAAGAACAGAGGGAGTAAGAACAGAGGGAGTAAGAACAGAAGGAGGAAGAACAGAGGGAGGAAGAACAGAGGGAGGAATAACAGAGGAAGTAAGAACAGAGGGAGGAGGAACATACTGAGGGAGGACGAAAAGAGGGAGGAAGAAAAGAGGGAGGAAGAGCAGAGGGAGGAAGAGCAGAGGGAGGAAGAATAGAGGGAGGAAGAAAAGAGGGAAGAAGAGCGGAGGGAGGAAGAACAGAGAAAGTAAGAACAGAGGGAGTAAGAACAGAGGGAGGAAGCACAGAGGGAGGAAGAACAGAGGGAGAAAGAGCGGAGGGAGGAAGAACAGAGAAAGTAAGAACAGAGGGAGTAAGAACAGAGGGAGTAAGAACAGAGGGAGTAAGAACAGAGGGAGGAAGAACAGAGGGAGGAAGAACAGAGGGAGGAAGAGCGGAGGGAGGAAGAACAGAGGGAGTAAGAACAGAGGGAGTAAGAACAGAGGGAGGAAGAACAATGGAAGGAAGAATAGAGGGAGGAAGAACAGAGGGATGAAGAACAGAGGGAGTAAGAACAGAGGGAGTAAGAACATAGGGAGTAAGAACAGAGGGAGTAAGAACAGAGGGAGTGAGAACATGGGGAGTAGGAACAGAGGGAGGAAGAACAGAGGGAGGAAGAACAGAGGGAGTAAGAACAGAGGGAGTAAGAACAAAGGGAGGAAGAACAGAGGGAGGAAGAACAGAGGGAGGAAGGACAGGGGGAGTAAGAACTGAGGGAGTAAGAACTGAGGGAGTGAGAACAGGGGGAGTGAGAACAGGGAAAAGGCAAGCGAAAGCAAGCAACAGCCAAGGGAAAGGCAAGCGAAAGCAAGCAACAGCCAAGGGAAAGGCAAGCGAAAGCAAGCAACAGCCAAGGGAAAGGCAAGCGAAAGCAAGCAACAGCCGATGAAATGGTGGCGAATGGACAGAGAAGGGACAATGGAATGGTGGCGTGCAGGGAAAGGGAATGGTAGGGTGGAAAGGGACGAACAAAGAGGGGAAAGAGATAGAAGCGATGAAAGTAGAGAAAGAGGGAAGAGAGCCGTGAGAGGACAAGAAAGCATAAAAACTGAAGAGAGGAGCGAAGAAGGGTTTGATGAACAAGAAGAAAGTGGGCAGAGATCAGAGGCAAGTAAAAACGAGGAATGGAACCTGGAGATGAACTCCCGACAAATATGAAGCGCACATAAGATAGCGAAGTAAAAAAAAGTGTAGTGTAAGGTATAGAAGAGAGAAGTAAAAGGCAGAGGAAATGGAAAGACAGAGGGTGTACTAAAGAAATAAAGACTACAGGGAAAATGAAGAATACGAAACTACAGAAGGTAAGTATCAGAAAAAACCAAGCAATAAAGGAACCATGCTATGTAACTACACAAGAAATCTCATGTGCTACTACTCCCTGGTGAAATGTCGGCCCGGAGAAGGCGAGAGAAGAGATGTGAAGGGAAGGAGAGAAAGGAGGAGGAGGGAGGTGAGGTGCGGGTGGTGCTAAGGTGGTGCGGAGATAGCGCGCAAGAGGCGCGCGGGTGGCGCGGAGAGCGGCGCGTGGCGGGAGGACGACAAGGATGCGCGACTGCGAGGGAGGAGGAGGAAGGGAGACGAGTGCAGAGGGGGAGGAGGCACAGTGCACACAAGGGGCGGGGGAGGCGCGAACGACCGTCGACAGCGGCGTGCACGACGGACGGCTGGATGGCGCGTGACGACGAGGAGCCAAAGGTGAAGAGGCGCACGGCAGGGGGGCGGTGCGCGCAACGAACAGGCTAGGGAGGTGGGCGAGTGGGAGGTGGAAAAAAAAAAGACGAAATGTAAGAGGGGGAAAGTAGGCTAGGAGACACGAGTTTAAGCGTAGTAAATAGAGAAGTGACGTAAGTAGAGAAAGAGGAAATCGTCTGGAAGTGCGCAATGGGGGGAGCCCACGGCAAACTTTTTTAACATTGCCAAGGATTAGGCTCTAAATTCCATGCTAAACTTGGAGCCTAGGCTAGGTAGGTAGGTGAGAGGAAGATTGCCTTGTAAGTATCGAGAAAGATTGGCTAGGCAAGTTCAGAACAACCCAACCCTGACCTAGGGCATGTTCAGTGTAGTTAAGAAAAGCAAAAATGAACCTAAGCTAAAACTAAACAGCAAGCAAGTTGGAAGATGGCGAAAATATTATATGAGGCTATAATAAATAGGAGAGAAAAATGGAAAGAGAAAGTATATCGGCGCTCAGTACTAGGGGCCTCGATAACATGTACGGTCGGTGACAAGATATAAACAATCAGAATAAGCGAGTTTGCAACATGTTTCATCAGTCGGATTCCAACGTTCGTCAGAAATTGCAGGAAAAAGTCCCACAAGAAAAAACTTCCACAAATGGTCAGTAGAAGTAACCCCCGCCGGTCTCGGAACGTTTTCCCGCTCGCGCCAGCCCAATTTCGTCATCATTGCGGCTGGCACGATAATTTTCCCAAGCTCCAGGCGCAGTACGAGAGAACTACGTAAAGTATTCCCAAATTAAAAATCGTTGGACGTCGCGCACACAAAATTCCAAAATTGGGACCTTGCGCATTTATGTCACATAAGCTAATTGGGTCACAGCGGGTCGCACATCGGGTGCGACATTTTTCAAACAAGAACAAATGCACAAAAAACGAAAACATTTGATACGAAATGGAAAATCTATCCGGGATTAGCGCTCAGCCAATAAGGCGTGAACATTAAACTGTAGTGCGCGTGCGCTAATTTGTTTCGAGCATGACAAGACATATAGAGCATACAATGAACCGCACTGCACTGCATGGCACTGCACCGCACCGTTTTGCACCGCACCCTACCGTACTACACCTCCCTCCACCGCACAGTACCACACTGCACCGCACATCACCGCTTTCCGCCGCGCTTTCCTGCCCAATACAATCTTTCTCCCGCTGCTGCAATCATGATGGCGGACTCGGTCCTGGGTTTTGATGCCGAGGGGCAGCCAATTGAGTTCGACTCGTGGCTCGTCGACCTCCAGCGACACCTGACTGGTCAGCAGCAGGACGGCCACTCCCTGGCCGTCCACATTGATGGTACACTCCCCGGCTGCCCTCCCCACTGACCCCACCTCTGCTGACACGTCCACTGCACCTGCTGCCCTTGCCCGTCCTGTCTGGTTGTCGCGTGACGCTGTCGCACAGCTTGCGATTAGTCATGCCCTTCCCCAATCCGAACGCCCCCGCTTTAGGTCCGTTAGGACTGCGCAGGAGTTCCTAGAGGCTGTTGTTGCACGCTATTCCATCTGCCTCTGTAGGTCGCCTAATCCCGCCCATGCTCTTTCCTGACCTTGCGTCTTTCCCCACTGTCGCTGACCTAGCCGCCCACATGCGCACGCTAGACACGACCTGGCGCGCTGCCTGCACTGAGGCTTAGCTTCGTGTGTTTCAACCCCCCATCTGCTCTACCCTCTACCTACTTGCCACCCGCCTTCCTGACCGCCTTGCCACCGCCCGCGATCACTTCCTTAGTCTCCACCCCGCTGACCTCACCGTCACTGACTTTGTCGACACCCTGTGTGCCATAGAGACCCATCAGCGCTCTATCGCCCAGTTAAGCGGTACCGTGCCAGTCTCTATCTTTCAGGGCTGTGCCCCTGCTTAGTGCTCTTACTCCGACGGTTCTGCTGTGGTTGCTGAGATAGCTCCGGCGGTGGAGACAGCCGCCCTAATGCAGTTTCGTCCGGGTAAAGGTCGCCGTCCCAAGGCTGGGCGCGGCGGAGGAAGCGGAGGAGGGGGTGGTGCTGGTGGTGGAGGTGGCTCACCCGCTGGTAGTACTGACGAGGGGGCTGGGGCTGGTGCCCCGGATCAGCAGCCCCAGCAGCAGCAGCAGGCTCCGCAGCTGGACCAGCAGCAGCAGCAGCAGCGGAGGGTCGGCCATCTCCCGCCCGGGTGCCTTGGAGCTGGAGGCGACGGTGGTCGCAGTGGTCGCTCGCGCGGCATGTCATCGGGTGGTAGTCAGAGTGACGGGCGCTGCCAGTACCAGCTCCAGACCAGTCCTCACCATGGCCTCGTGTGCGGTAAGATCGGTCATACCCTCGCTCGTTGCTTTCGTCGCCTAGACGACCTGTTTCGTCTTCGCTTCGGCCCGTCGCCTGACCTCCCCAACTGGCACAGTCTGCTCCGTCATCGTGTTCAGATCTTTGATATGGACATGGATGAGATTAGCTCGGCTTTATATACGATGTATGTTGATGACTCTAAAAAGATTGGTTACTATTACCCTGTGTTGCCTAGCGTAGGTGTGCCCAGTGTGCCTAGTTCAGGCTCCCTTGCTGCGTCAGGCGTAGGATCCCCAGCCCTGTTTAGCCTAAGGCCCTCCCTCGCTCCTCCGACCTCTGTCGCCGCTGCCGAGCTTTCCTTCACCCTGGACTCTAGCGCTTCCCGGTGTTTCTTTCGCATCTCCACAATGCTTACGCCGCTTGCCGTTCCTGCTGCAGTTGCTCTTGCAGACCCTTCCTCCGGTCCTGTAGTTGCCCGTAGCTCCACTCCTCTCCCCTGTTCGGCAGTTCCCTCAGGCTCTTTTACAGGCCTGCACATCCCCTCGATCTCTAGGAACCTAGTTGGTGTCGGCTGCCTCCAGGACCTTGGCGTCACCACTACGTTCCCTAGGCACGAGCGGTACGCTGTCTGTACTGAGGCTGCCGCTGGTGCCCCCCTCACCACGTTCCCCCGGGACCCGGTGTCTGGCCGGTTCACGCTGGACATTGCTTCCCCCCAGGTACCTGTGTCTTCCCAGGTTGCTGCGGCATGCCCGTGTCGGTCGCTTACTCACCCGTCACATTTGTGGCACCACCGTCTAGGTCACCCCGCCCTCACCCGTCTCCGTCAAATGTCCCAGCACCGTCTTGTCCTCAGCCTCCCTGAGTCGTTCCCTGCGCTCCCCTCCTCATCCGCGCCTCTGTGCACGCCCTGTGTCGAGGGCCGACTCTGCCGTGCCCCTCACTCCTCCTCATTCCCCCCTACCTCTGCACCGCTGCAGACCCTGCACATGGACGTCTGGGGCCCCGCCCCCGTCAATGGGCCGCGTCGCGAGCGCTACTTCCTAGTGCTTGTCGACGACTACACCCGCTATACCACCGTCTTTCCGCTGGAGCAAAAGGCCGACGTGCCTGACGTTTTTCTCCCATGGCTTGTCACTACGCGTGTTCACCGAGGTCTCCCTGTCTTGCGTCTTCACTCCAACCATGGTGGCGAGTTTGCCTTGGTGTGAGAGTACGACCCCGTTACACCACTTGGCCTTTTCTACTTCCTTCCTATTTTCATTTCTCTTTTTATCTCATCTCATTTGGTTTCCTATTCTCCCTTTTCCATTCACCTTTGGTTTATCCTGCTATTACAATTATATCACCGACCAGGCTTGGGATGTACTGGTGCGCTATATCTAGCGTAATCCTGCCGTAATCCCTTAAAGCCAATAGCCTCGCGTGGCTATACGCAGGTTGATTCTATATTCTAGAAGGGTCTATTCCCATAGGATAAGATAAACCTGGTTACCTGATGTACTATGGAATTATAAAAGCGCCTTGTACTGATCGATAGTGCAATCTTCCCTCGACATATTCGATCCTGTGACACTTGGTAATCAGAGCTTTTCTCACTCTGCCGCGCTCAACAAAGCAGCAGCAGTGGGAAAACCTGCCTCGAAAAACCGCTGGGGGCGACCAATTCGACGCCGATTCTGGTAAGCACCAGCTCCGCATTTTTTCGAATCACCCCCCCCCCCCTCCGCGCGTGTTTTGAACAAGATGGCAACCTTCGACAATGCCGAGGTTACCCAGCAGCTCTTCGCGCGCATCGCAGCCCTTCAGAAGGAGATGCGAGCGGATCGCGAAGCGTGGCGAAACGAATTCGAGCGAGTAAGTCAACTCGCCGGGGCGCAGCACGACTCGACAACGGCGACGACGCAGCAGTCGCAACAGTTTCTCGAGGCTCCGAAACCGCGCCCACCTGAGCCGTTCGATACGAGCGATCAAAACTCCGACGCCCGCAGATGGATCACCGGGATGGAGATCCACTTCGCAGCCGTCGGATGGAGCTCGCCAATCTGGGACGGTCAACGTGTACGACTCGCGGTGACACTGATGCGAGGGCCGGTACTCGAGTGGATTGGCGGCAACAGTACCTTCATCCACGGTGAAGCCACGTGGCAGCAGTTCCGCGCCGACCTGCTGAAACGTTTCAAGCCGATAAATTCGAGTTTCCTTGCCCGGGAAAAAATTCATCGACACCGACAGTTCGGGAGTGTAGCGCAGTACACGTAGCAGATGGAGGAATTTTATAACCGCATTCTCGACGTGACAAAAGGGGAAAAAGTACAATCCTACCTCGCTGGGCTGAAGACCAAAGTCAAACGACAAGTGGCAGCATCAAACTACGCGAGCTACAGTGACGTCGTTTCGGCAACGAAACGCCGGAACACGACGGACGCACGTCGTCAGTACGCAACAAGGCGACCGCTCGGCTCACCCCACGTTCGCCGACCCGATGGAAGTCGACAGGTTCGAGGGGCGGCCACGTCCGAAAAACACCAACTAGACGTGTGATTTTTGCGGGGTGCCGGGTCATCGAATCTTCGATTGCGACAAAATGAAAACCGCACGCGCTGAGTATCGGGCACGCAACAGTGGCGGAACTCCTTCGGCCAATCAGAAGACAAAAAACGGGAGTCGCCAGTGATTGCGGATCTAGCTGGCGAAAATAAAAAGATCCAGAAGCAGCCGCGGGATTCCGGGAAAATCAACTTCGACGAAGCTGATTCGACGCGAAAAGGAGGAAATGATGGGGGAAAATCTCCACCCCAGGACCATTCTTCGCCAGGGAAATTCGCCGAGGAAAAATACGACTCCGCGAAAAAAGACTCTGCCGAAACGGGGAAACTCCTTGAAGACCCAAGAAATTATAAGGATTCGTTAAAGTTATCTTATAAAGATGCTTTAATGAAAACTTATGATTTTCGAGGGGCTAGAGCCTTGAAGAAAATTCGGGAGCGACTCCAAAAGAAGCAGACAGCTGTGGAGATTATACCGGTACTTGACAACTTGGGGAAAAAAATAGGAGTGTGGAAAGAAGCCGACCTTTCCACGGAGTCAACGTCCTCTCCCGACACCAGCCCACATCGACTACCCGTTCCCCAGGGAAGATGTCGGTGGAGCTGAAGCAGCTCAAGAGGAAGCTGGGGGTCTATAAGAAGCTGCACAAAACCCGAACTCCTCCTCCGGATGCATCCAGTTCTTCGGCATCAGTGATGCGCACAGTCGTCAAGGAAACTCTGGGCCCTGGAGAAGAGCCGTTCTCCAAGTAGCCTCGGCCAGCTGCCAGCTCAGGAGTAGATAGCAACACAAAGGTGTGTACGGAATATTGGGATGTACCCTATGACCCAATCAATGAAACCATTTTTTGGTACTCCGAGCAACGCTTGCCCCTCGTGCTCGAGGTCATCTGCAAAGGACGACGCCTCCAAGCACTCGTGGACAGCGGAGCATCACACACCATCTGCGACAAGGCAGTAATCGACCGACTTCGGGAAGCGTACAAGCCTTCAGGATTCTCTGCAACGATGGTGGACGGCAGCAAGTTACCAGTACACGGCGAAGCATTGCTAAACCTACAAATTGGACCACTGCGCTGGAGACATGCACTCCCCATCACCAACATCAAAGGGCTTGACTTGATCTTCGGGCGAGACTTCCTAAAAATATTCGACCCCGAGATCAACTGGGTGAACCGCACCGCAAGCATCTACAACAATGGATGGAGAGTACAGCTACCCAACTGGGACGATAAAGGAGATATCCCAGTGGAGACACTCGCACGATTCGAGAAGGACGTGAAGCGAACCGACACCGGGTTCCTGGCGATAGCAACAGAGGTAGAGAACGACGGAGAGAAGACCTCGGAACCTCCAGGAAAGATCAAGGAATTATTGAAGGAGTTCCAAGACATTCTTCCGGACGATCTTCCGAACGAGCTACCACCATACCGAACGCATCAACACGAGATCGTAGAGGAACCGGGTTCGAAGCCAACCTTCCGAGCACCATATCAGCTCAGCCCTACAGAGCTAACCGACATGAAAAAACAGATCGAGTATCTCCTAGCCAAAGGACTCATCCGACCATCCACTTCGTCGTACGGTGCCCCAGTACTCTTCACACCGAAATCGGACGGAAGCCTGCGCATGTGCATCGACTACCGAGCTCTTAACAAGCAGACCATCAAGAATAAATATCCGATACCGCGAATCGATGACCTGCTTGACCAGCTTCGGGGAGCTACGGTATTTTCCAAACTGGATCTACAGTCCAGATACTTAGCAGAAGATGTCCAGAAATTTGTCACCTCGTGTGATACATGTCAGCGGATGAAGATTAGCAAGCAGAAAAAGGCGGGACTACTGCAGCCTCTTCTTGTCCCAGAACAACCATGGCAAGTGGTTAGTCTGGACTTCATCACCGGGTTACCACCTACCTCCAGCGGTCATGACGCCATCCTTGTCGTCATCGACAAATTCTCCAAAATGGGACACTTCATCCCGACACACACGACAGCACGCACCGAAGAAACAGCACAACAGTTCGTTCGATACATCATCTCACAGCATGGCATTCCAACCACACTCATCTCCGACTGAGACCCTAAGTTCACCAGCAAGTTCTGGAAGGAACTTATGCCTCTCCTCGGGACCAAACTCGCCATGTCATCTGCTTACCATCCGCAGATAGACGGTCAGACCGAGCGCCTCAACCAAATTGTTGAGCAACTCCTCCGAGCAGCCTGCAAGGACGAGATCTCCAAATGGGACTTGCACCTGCACGTGCTAGAGTTTGCTTACAACAATGCTACACATGCCGCTACTGGACAGACGCCGTTCTTCCTCTGCTCCGGACGCCACCCACTCACACCACAAAAACCGACAGCATCCGCTACAGTCCAACCTGCGCATGATTTTATCACAACCATGCATCAGCTTTGGGATCGGACCCACAAGCGCCTCCTCGACATTCAACAGCAACAGAAGCGCCAGGTACTCCTTGACACCCGCAACCTTGACATCAGCCATCTCCCATCTAAACTTCGACCTCGCTTCTGCGGGCCTTTTCTTGTTGAAGCACATGTCACTCGTGTTACCTTCCGCTTACGCCTGCCAGCTACCTGGAAGATTCACAACGCCTTCCATGTCCAACTTGAAGCCCTATCGGGATCCGAACACGATCTTCGTCGGACGCCAACCGCCGCCGCCATCGCCCGTCCTCGTCCAGAATGAACCCGAGTACGAGGTCGAGTCCATGCTCGCACACCGCCGTCGTCGGAATGGCACCGTGGAGCTTCTCATTTGTTGGAAGGGTTATGATCCTTCTGAGGACAGCTGGGTACCTGAGTCCGACATGGGTAACGCCCGTCGTCCTCTGCATGACTACCTTGTCAAGCAGGGTGTTACTTCTACCACCCAGCATTGAGGGGGGGAAGTATGAGAGTACGACCTCGTTACACCACTTGGCCTTTTCTACTTCCTTCCAATTTTCATTTCTCTTTTTATCTCATCTCATTTGGTTTCCTATTCTCCCTTTTCCATTCACCTTTGGCTTATCCTGCTATTATAATTATATCACCGACCAAGCTTGGGATGTACTGGTGCGCTATATGAAGCGTAATCCTGCCATAACCCCTTACAGCCAATAGCCTCGAGTGGCTATACGCAGGGTGATTCTATATTCTAGAAGGGTCTATTCCTTTAGGATAAGATAAACCTGGTTACCTGATGTACTCTGGAAGTATAAAAGCGCCTTGTACTGATCGATAGTGCAATCTTTCCTCGACACATTCGATCCTGTGACACTTGGGCTGCCTTGGTTGCTTCTGTCGTGCGGAGGGCATCACCCAGACGTTCACCCTGCCGGAATCCCCGCAGCAGAATGGGGTCGCTGAGCGACGCATCGGTTTGGTCATGGAGGTGGCTCGTACCTCCATGATCCATGCTGGTGCACCCCATTTTATGTGGCTGTTCGCCGTTCGCTACGCCGCTCACCAGCTTAACCTCTGGTCGCACCCTCAGTGGTCGCAGGTTTCGTCGACCCTCCTCTGGACCGGGTCCTCTGGTGACACGTCTACGTTCCACGTCTGGGTCGGACTTGCACACGTTTGTGCCTCTGGCACGGACAAGCTCACTGCCTGCACTGTCCCCTATGTCTTCCTAGGTTTCCCCCTTGACTCGTCGGACTGGCAGTTCTACCACCCGCCTTCTCACCGGTTCTTTCACTCTCGTGATGTCACTTTTGACGAGTCCGTCTCCTTCTTCCACCGCTTTCCCCACCGTGGTCCCTCGGTCACTCCCCCCCAGCTTCTGATGCCCCCCCCTCCCCTGGTCGACCCTGTCCACCCCCCTCACCCATCTGCCCCGTCTGGTGTATCTCACCTCACCCCCCTCCCGTCGGTTGTCCGTGCTGAGGAGTCCGCTGACTCTCGCGACTCGGCGGAGTCTCTTCCCCCGCCTGTCCCTGCCCCGGTCTCGCCTCCCCTTTCGCTGCCGCTGCTGTCCCCGCCGCAGCCGCCTCCGCCGCAGCCGCTGCAGCCGCAGCCGCTGTCGTCACCATTGCTAGGGTTCGTGCGTTCTCGGGGTGCTGGGGAGGGGGTTGGAGCTGGTTCTGTAGCGGGCTCTGGGGGTGCTGGCGTGGGGCTTCTCAAAGGGAGCCGTGTTGTCGCTGGAGGTTTTGGTGTAGGAGTCAGGCAGCAGCCGCAGCTGTCGTCGCTGGTGTATGCTCTTTGCCACCTCGGTCTCCCTTCCCTTGACAGCCCTTCGCTGCCTCCCCCGCTGCCGCCGCCTCCACCTCTGCCGGTCCACGGCCCCGTGTTTCCTCCCCCGGACTCCTCTCCGGCTTGTTTCCCTCCCCGTTCTCCTCCTGTGTCTCCTCCGCCTCTCTCGTTACCGACCCGTCCGTTTCTGTCTCGAGTCTGTCGGCTCTCGTCGCTGCTGTTACTGACTTTGCCGCTCCCCTCCGCCTGGACTACGCCACCGCTCTGGTCTCTGACCCAGCCTACCCTTCGTCTGTCGGGGGTGTGGCTGCTCTTGGCAGTGATGTCCTAGAGGACATGCTGTTAGAGCTTGCTTTCCTGTCTGAGGCCGCTCCCCATCTCTGTTCCATATGACTAGTCTCTGAGGGTGACCCAGACGCCCTCGACATCCCAACCCCTCGCACCTCCGCTGAGGCCACCTCGGGACCTTGGGCCTCTCAGTGGTTAGCTGCAATGGAGCAGGAGATGGCATCTTGGAGATCCACCGGTACCTTCGTCGACGCAGTTCCCCAACCTGGGGTGAATGTAGTCGATGGCCGGTGGCTCTTCAAAGTGAAGTGCCCTACTGGAGAGCCGCCTGTCTTCAAGACGCGCTACGTCACTCGAGGCTTCAGTCAGCGTGAGGGGGTGAACTTCTTTCAGACCTTCGCCCCGACCTCGAAGGTGACCACTCTTCGGGCGCTGCTACACGTAGCAGCACAGCACGACTACGAGCTGCACTACCTCGACTTCTCCACAGCTTTTGTCACAGGATCGAATTTATTGGCTCGAAACGTTTCAGCAGGTAGGTGCAGAACTGCTGCCACGTGGCTTTGCCGTGGATGAAGGTGCCGTTACCGCCGATCCACTCGAGTGCTGGTCCTCGCATCAGTGTCGCCGCGAGTCATACGCGTTGACCGTCCCAGACTGGCGAGCACCATCCGACGGCTGCAAAGTAGATCTCCATGCTGGCGATCCATCTTCGGACGTCGGAGTTTCGATCGCTCGAATTGAACGGCTCAGGTGGGTGCGGCTTCGGAGCCTCAACAAACTGCTGCGAGTGCTGCGTCGTCGCCGTTGTCGTTTCGTTGCGCGCCGGCGAGTCGAGTTACTCGCTCGAACTCTTGTCGCCAAGCTTCGCTGTCGGCTCGCATCTCCTCCTGTAGGGCGGCGATGCTTGCGAAGAGCTGCTGGGTAACTTTGGCATTGTCGAAGTCCGCCATCCTATTTAAAACGCGCGCAGAGGGGGTAATTCGAAAAAACGCGGAGCTAGTGCTTACCAGAATCGGCGCGGAATTGGTCGCCTCCGGCGGTTTTTCGAGGCAAGAGTACCGCTGCTGCTGCTTAGCTGAGCACGGCCGAGTGAGAAAAGCTCTGATTGATACAAGGCGCTTTTATACTTCCAGGGTATATCAGGTAACCAGGTCTATCCTATCCCAAGGGAATAGACCCTTCTAGAAAGTAGAATCACCCTGCGTATAGCCACGCGCGGCTATTGGCTTTAAGGGATTACGGCAGGATTACGCTAGATATAGCGCGCGAGTACACCCCGAGCCTGGTCGGTGATATAATGATAATAACAGGATAAACCAAATGTTTATGGAAAAGGAGGAATAGGAATCCAAATGGAATGAGATAAAGACCAAATGAATCAGGATAAAAAGAGGAATAAAATGGAAAGAAAATATGGAAAGGAGAAAGGAATGGAACGGGGTCGTACTCTTACAGCTTTCCTCCAGGGCAGTCTACACAAGCAGTTCTACCTGCGCCGCCCCCAGGGCTTCTCCGGTACCTTCCCCCTTGGCACGAGTGGCTCCTCCGCCACCCCATCTACAGCTTGCGACAGGTGCACCGTAAGTGGCACGACACGCTGCGTGCTACACTTGCTGACTTGCAGTTCTCCCCTTCGTCTGCAGACCCCTCTCTCTTTGTCCGTTCCGGCCAGACTCCGTTCTACATCCTTGTCTACGTAGACGATATGGTCTTTGCTACTGCAGACAGAGACGCACTGGTCGCCGTGAAGGCCGAGCTGTTGAGGAGACACACCTGCACTGACCTAGGAGAGTTGCGCCGCTACCTTGGCTTGCAGATCTCCAGGGACAGAGCAGCGCGCACCATCACTTTTACACAGTCACACTCGGTGCGCCAGGTCCTTCAGAGGTTCAGTCTTCAGTTCTCTTCCGCACAGCCCACCCCTCGTTCAGTAGACCACAGACTCTCTGCCCCAGTCCCTCAGGATGCTGTAGAGCCTAGTGGTCCCTACGCAGAGTTGGTGGGTTGCCTCATGTACCTGATGACTTGCACTCGTCCAAATCTTGCATACCCTCTCAGCATCCCGGCTCGCTTTGTGGCCCCTGGCAGACACCGACCACAGCACTGGTCGGCCGCTAAGAGGGTTTTGCGTTATCTAGCAAGTACATCAGGCAGGGGGCTAGTGCTAGGAGGACGGAGACCAGTGGTCCTTACCGGGCACACAGACGCTTCTTGGGTAGACGACGCCGAGACTCTCAGGTCCTCACAGGGCTACTCCTTTAGCCTCGGTGCAGGTTCCATCTCTTTGAGGTCCACCTGTTCCTCATCTGTTGCCCAGTCCAGCTGTGAGGCTGAGATCTACGCTGGTGCCATGGCGGCATAGGAGCTCCGCTGGCTAACCTTCTTGCTCACCGACTTGGGTGAGCGGCCTAGCTCTGCCCCTGTTCTGTACGCTGACAACAGGGCCATGCTCCTCTTCTGTGAGGAGCCACGACTTGAGGGCAGAGCGAAGCACATCCAGCTGCGGTACTTCCTTCTGCGCGAGCTGCAGCAGGGTCCCCAGGCTCGTGTAGTACACTTGGCCTCAGGTGCCAACACAGCTGATATCTTTACTAAGGCGCTTGCGCCTAAAGATCATCAGCGGCACTGTGTGCAGCTAGGTCTCGTTCCTGTAGCCTCTCACTTTCTAGGACCTTGATTGTGTACAGACCTTTATATATATTACCCTGATTGGCCTTGTGGCCTCTCTCTAGTGGCTGGACTAGTAGTGCCACCCTGGTCTTGCTCTTGCTTTGTCTGTACTTGTTTGACTGGTATTTAGACCCCTGCCTCAGAGGCTGGACTAGTAGTGCCACCCTGGTCTGTTTCTCTCTCATTGGGCACTGCCCCTATCCAGTCTAGGGGGTGTGTCAAACATATATTGTATGTTATAGTAGACTATATAGGGTTGTGCCATAGAGAGTACAACCCATTAGGTTATATTCTTTTGTATGCCTTGTTCTAGGTCATTCTTTCACTTGAACATAGCTATCTATATATGTTATTATTTTCGGGCGACTCGTGAATGACAACAAGTTTATGGCTTGACTTTTTTTTAAGGCCGTAAATGCGGTAGAGACAAGGCGGCCATTTTTTGTCATCGCGGGACACCCTACCCTCTGTAACGAAAGTATGTGCCTCGAAACAAAATCGTGTTTTCGTGTTTATAGACTAACAAGTGTCCAATGATCCTTGATTTGGGCATTTTGTGTTTTTTCGCTCGAACTGCGCCAGGAGCTCAGGAAAAATGTTGCGCCAGCCACAATGATGATGAAATTGGGCTTGCGCAGGCAGGAAAACGTTTGGAGATGGGCGGGGGTTACTTCTACTGACCATTCGTATAACTTTTTTCCTGCAGTTTCTGACTAACGGTGGAATCCGACTAATGAGTCATGTTGCGAACTCGCTAATTCTGATTGTTTATATCGTGTCACTAACCATACATATTATCGAGGTCCCTAATACTGAGCGCCGATATACTTTTCTAAGAAGAATGCGCTAAGTAGAATGATGATCAAGTACATAAAATGTATAAATGGTCAATACGCTTTGAATACGTGCATATTAAATAGTGTTAATGTTGCGCATTATTAGCTACAGCTCTTGTCAGTTTGAGTGTGCATATTTAGAATTGTATAAAAGTGCAACATACGTTTGTAATGATTGTTTTTTAGTTATATATTTATATTAGCTTATCCATATATATATGAATTCTTTACATCACACTGAAAGACTAATAATTGATTACAGACAATAATAGGAAACGGAAGATATGCATATAAGATGAGCATAAGAATTGCCATAAAAGAATATATAATACAACCAACAACGTGTGCTTACAAGAAGATGATTGAGATCAGGGCCTCAGATAGGATTTTAGGCATCCTGACCAATCAGGGTGGCCCCCCAAGAAAACGTGTTGTAGTCAGGGTTGGTCGCATATGTTCATACTGATTCCCCAGGGTGGTTCCCCAGTTCTATACTGTGGCCTCAGGGTAATTTCTGAAACGCTGGAAATCTTGTAAGTCACTTTATACAGCAGCAGTACACTAACAGGGAGTCCGTGCTTCACATGTTGCGCTGAGTTGATGACATTCAGTCGCGAGTGGCTGAGTTTGCGTCAACTGCAATGCACGGGACAAATCAGACCTGGAATTTTCTTAAGCTGACTGTCAAAGGCCAGTGGCCCACGAAAAGAAACGGTGAGTTGCGTAAGGTTGGATGTTGAATTAGGGTGTGTTTCTAGCTGCTAGTCGAGGTTCTAGTCTAGTCAAGTGGGCAAGTTTGCGGTTGAGAACTTTGCGCGCTTGAATAGAGTGCGCCCCACTTGATTAAAATCTTGACCCTGAGGCGAGAAACGCGCCCTCACGTGATGGGATTTTGATTCGACGTAACCTGGGCATCAAGAATTCGATGAGGAGTTAGCCTGAATTCTAGGTTGCGTAGGGGCTGCAGAGGAGTGTCTCCAGCGGTGAGGAGGGGAAGGTTCTCACTAGCATTGAGGACTTAGACAAAATTTCATATTTGCAGGGGGAGTTCTGGAGGATTGTATCTAGCATTCAGGACTTCGCCGATTTTTCAGACTAGCGGGGGGTTTCAGAGGGTTGTCGCTTGCATTGAAGGCTTAGCCAAAATGTATTTGGGCAAAAAAAACAAGGGTTACCCAAGTGGCGCGCGTGTATGTGCAAGATTCGAGAAATCAAGGTTCTGCCTGAAGGCATACTGACGGCTCATGGCTGGTACACGAACGCTTTACTGAATCCTCATGGTTGCACTATGATTCAAAACTGAATTCACAGGGTGAAAAATTGCCTCAAACGGATTTTTATGTATTGACACCTAAGTGGCATCCTGAAAATCAGGAATTCATGATAAAACATCCTGAAATCTTAGGCCCTGGTTGAGATGTTGGAAGTATGGGGGATTTTTCTTGGGGAAAGTATGTCGGCGCTCACTATTAGGGGCCTCGATAACATTTACGGCCAGTGGCACTATATAAACAATCAGAACTAGCGAGTTTGCAATATGATTCATAAGTCGAGTTCCACCGCTAATAAAAAACTGTAGGAAAAAAGTTACACGAATGTTCAGTAGAAGTAACCAACGCCCGTTTTCTCGCCCGTGCCAGCCCAATTACGTCATTATTGTAGGTGGCGCGATATTTTTCCCGAGCTCAAGGCGGAGTTCGAGCGAAGCAACGCAAAATACCCAAATTAAAATTAACTGAACGTTCTTAGAGTGTGTTCCTACGAGCCACTTCCCGGGCAACCTCTTCCCAGACTCACGCGCGACCTTGAGAGCGTGTTTCCAGTGTTAACGTAGAAACGAATGATTACTAGAGGTGGAAACCTAGAACAAATACTAGTTGGTTGTACTCACTAGAAGCATACCTCAGTCTAGCCTATAACTTCTACATAGATAATATGTATAAGTTGACACACCCCCTAGGCTAGACAAGGGGTGAAACTAAACAAGAAGCAAACAGCTCAGGGCGGCACTACTAGTCCAACCACTGAGGCAGGGGTCTGGAGACCAGTCAGCAAGAATACAACCAAAACTGAAGCAAGCCAGGGTGGCACTACTAGTCCAGCCACTGGAGGTAAGGCCACAAGGCCAGTCTGACAAGCATATAAAATAGAGAGTACACAATCAGGATCCTAACAGGGGAGCAGCTATAGGAACAAGACCAAGCTGTACACAGTGCCGCTGATGATCTTTAGGCGCAAGCGCCTTAGTAAAGATATCAGCTGTGTTGGCACCTGAGGCCAAGTGAACTACGCGGGCCTGGCGGCGCTGCTGTAGCTCGCGCAGGAGGAAGTACCGCAGCTGGATATGCTTCGCTCTGCCCTCAAGCCGAGGCTCCTGACACAGGAGTATCATGGCCCTGTTGTCAGCGTACAGGACCGGGGCAGAGCTAGGCCGCTCACCTAAGTCTGTGAGCAAGAAGGTCAGCCAGCGGAGCTCCTGTGCCGCCATGGCACCAGCGTAGATCTCAGCCTCACAGCTAGACTGAGCCACAGACGACGAGCGAGTGGATCTCCAAGAGATAGCACCCGAACCAAGGCTAAAACAGTAGCCCTGCGACGACCTGAGCGTCTCAGCGTCGTCTGCCCAAGAAGCGTCTGTGTGCCCAGTAAGGACCACTGGCCTGCGTCCTCCTAGCACTAACCCCATGCCTGATGTACTAGCAAGATAACGCAAAACCCTCTTAGCGGCAGACCAGTGCTGAGGTCGGTGTCTGCCTGTAGCCACAAAGCGAGCCAGGATGCTGAGAGGGTATGCGAGATCTGGGCGAGTGCAAGTCATCAGGTACATGAGGCAACCCACCAGCTCTGCGTAGGGGCCACTGGGCTCTACTGGCTCCTCAGGAACGGGAGCAGAGAGCCCATGGTCTACGGGTAGAGGTGTGGGCTGTGCGGAGGAGAACTGAAGACCGAACCTCTGAAGGACCTGACGCACCAAGTGTGACTGGGTCAGAGTGATGGTGCGTGCTGCTCTGTCCCTAGAGATCTGCAGGCCAAGATAGCGACGCAGCTCTCCAAGGTCAGTGCAGGTGTGTCTCTTCAGCAGCTCAGCCTTCACAGAGGCCAGTGCGTCCCTGTCAGGAGTAGCGAAGACCAGGTCGTCTACGTAGACAAGGATGTAGAACGGAGTCTGGCCGGAACGCACAAACAGTGAAGGGTCAGCAGAGGACGGAAAGAACTGCAGGTCTGCTAACGTGGCACGTAGCGTGTCGTGCCACTCGCGGGGAGCCTGACGCAGGCCGTAGACCGGGCGCCTGAGAAGCCACTGGGTCCCAGGAGGGAAGGTACCAGTGAAGCCCTGTGGTCGGCGCAGGTAGACCTGCTCGTGTAGGCTGCCCTGAAGAAAGGCAGTAGAGAAGTCGAGCGAGTGAAGCTCGTAGTCACGCTGTGCTGCTACGTGTAGCAGCGCCCGAAGAGTGGTCATCTTCGGGGTCGGGGCGAAGGTCTGGAAGAAGTCAACTCCCTCGCGCTGACTGAAACCTCTGGCCACGTAGCGCGCCTTGAAGATAGGCGGCTCTCCAGGGGGGCGCTTCACCTTGAAGAGCCACCGACCATCGACTACGTTCACCCCAGGCGGGGGAACTGCGTCGACGTAAGTGCCGGTGGATCTCCAAGATGCCATCTCCTGCTCCATGGCAGCTATCCACTGAGAGGCCCAAGGTCCCGAGGTGGCCTCAGCGTAGGTGCGAGGGGTCGGGATGTCGAAGGCGTCTGGGTCACCCTCAGGGACTAACAGCATGGAGCAGAGATGGGGAGCAGCCTCGGAAAGGAAAGCCAGCTCGTACTGCCTGTCCTCTAGGACGTCACTGCCAAGGGCAGGAGCACCCCCGACGGACAGAGGACGGGCAGGGTCAGAGACCAGAGCGGTAGCGTAGTCAAGGCGGCGGGTAGAAGCGAAGTCAGCGACAGCAGCGACAAGCGCGTCAAGGCGCGAGACAGGAACAGCAGGGTCGGTAACAAGAGAGGCAAGGACCCGAGGGACAAGGGGACGAGCAGCACGGAGGTAGTCAGAGAACGGAGGAGGTGCAACAGCAAGGGACGAGGGAGGAGGGGACGGGAGGAGGGGAGGACGAGACGAGTGGGAACGGAGCAACATAGGGTGGGTGGGCAGGACAGGAGAGACGGGACGAGCACGGGAGGGACGGCGAGCCCAAACGTGAGACGGAGGGGTAGGGTCAGGGGACAGCGGAGGAGACACAGGAGGGGAACGAGGAGGAAGACGGGCCGGAGACGAGTCTGGCGGCGGGAACACAGGACCGTAGACAGGGAGGTCAGGAGGCGGTGGGGGAGACACCGGCGCGCGGTCCGGGGAGGGAAGGCCGAGCAGGCGGAGAGCGGAAACCGGCGGCGACGGCTGCTGTGGCGGCGACGACGGCTGGGCCGGAACTCTGGGACCAGCAGAGGCAGAACGACCGTCGGCAGAACACTCAACAGCAGCACCCCCAGAACCAACACCCCAAGAGCGAGAACCCCCTCCAACACCAGCGGCACCCCCAGAAGCCGCAGGACGAACACCCTCCTCCACACCAGCACCCCCAGGGGCCGAGAGCAACGGCGGCAGTGGCGGCGACAGCGGCGACGGCTGCGGCGGCGACGGCGACGGCGGCGGCAGCGGGGTCGGCGACTGCGACAGTGGGGGCGGAGGCACTGGGGAAGGGGGACGCGGCAAGGACGGACCGGGGGTACCACCAGAGTCAGCAGACTCCTCAACGGGGACAACCGACGGGAGGGGAGTGACGTGGGAGACACCAGACGGGGCAGGACGAGGCGGGAGAGGGGCAGGGGCTACCGGGGGAGAGGGAGCAAGGAAAAGGGGGGGGGCAACTGGGAGACCTCGGTGAGGGAAGCGGCGGTAGAAGGAGACGGACTCGTCAAAGGTGACGTCACGAGAGTGGAGGAAGCGGTGAGACGGCGGGTGGTAGAAAAGCCAGTCAGACGAGTCCAGGGGGAAACCGAGGAAGACACAGGGGACAGTGCGGGCAGTGAGCTTGTCCGTGCCAGAGGCACGAACGTGAGCAAGGCAGCCCCAGACGTGGAACGCAGACGCGTCACCGGGGGACCCGGTCCAAAGGAGGGTCGGCGAAACCTGCGGCCGCTGGGAGCGTGGCCACAGGTTAAGCTGGTGAGCCGCGTAGCGAACAGCGAACGGCCACAGAAAATGGGGGGCATCGGCATGGATCATGGAGGTACGGGCGACCTCCATGACCAAGCCGATGCGGCGCTCAGCAACCCCATTCTGCTGTGGCGAGTCCGGCAACGTGTACGACTGGGTGATGCCCTCCGCACGACAGAACTGTCCAAGCCGACCAGAGGCGAACTCGCCGCCACGGTCGGAGTGGAGACACAACACGGGGAGACCGCGGTGGAGACGCGCAGCTACAACCCACGGGAGAAGAACGTCGGGCACGTCGGCCTTCCGCTCCAGGGGAAACACCGTGGTGTAGCGCGTGTAGTCGTCAACGAGCACAAGGAAGTAGCGCTCACCGCGCGGTCCGGGGACGGGGGCAGGGCCCCAAACGTCCAAGTGCAGGGTCTGAAGGGGGGCAGTAGCAGGACGCAGCGAGGAGGAGTGAGGAGCACGGCGGAGCCGACCCTCGACGCAAGGCGTGCACGGTGGCGCAGTCGAGGGAGGAAGGGCAGGGAGCGACGCGGGGAGACCTAAGACAAGACCGTGCTGGGACATGTGACGCAGACGCGGGAGAGCAGGGTGACCTAAGCGGTGGTGCCAGAGAAGGGAGGGGTGAGTGAGGGACCGACACGAGCAAGCTGCAGCGACCTGGGAGGACGCACCAACCGGGGGGGAAGCGGTGTGTAGGGTAAACAGACCGGACACCGGGTCCCGGGGGAACGTCGCAAGGGGGGAACCTGAGACAGCCTCAGAACAGACAGCGAACCGCTCGTGCCCGGGGAACGTGGTGGTGACGCCGAGGTCCTGGAGACAGCCGACACCAACCAGGTTCCTGGAGAACGAGGGAACGTGGAGGCCAGTAAGGGAGCCCGAGGGAACTGCCGGACAGGGAAGGGACGTAGAACTGCGCGCGACGACCGGACCCGCAGAGGGGTCAGCGAGAGAGACAACAGCAGGTGCAGCAAGCGGCGTGAGCGTGGAACGGTCGCGGAAGAAGCAGGCAGAAGCACCAGAGTCGAGAGTGAAGGACAGCGACGCAGTGGCGGAGGCCGCGGACGGAGCCGGTGCAGCGACTAGACTAGGCAACCTAGGCAGTCCTACGCCTGTCGCAGCAGGGGAAGCTAAGCTACACAAGGGTGAAACACCTAAACTAGAGTACACATGGTAGTAAGATCCATCAACACTAGAAGCGTCAGCATACAAAGCATGCAAAGCAGCACCTATCTGATCCATGTCTAACTCAAAGATCGGCACGCCCTGGCGGAGCAGGCTGTGCCAGTCAGGGAGGTCCGGGGCCGGGCCAAAGCGACGACGAAAAAGATCGTCGAGGCGGCGGAAACAGTGGGCGGTCGGGTGCGGGCGGCGGCACAGAGTGCCGCGGAGAGGCCCGGTCTGAAGCTGGTACTGGCAGGTCACAGCACTGGAGCCGCTGGTAGACGCCAAGCTGCGCGGGCCGCCACCACGGCCACCGCCTCCGGAGGTGCCGGGCCAACCAGGCGGGAGACGAGCCCACGGCTGCGGCGGGTGCTGCTGGGACGGCGGCTGCGGCTGGGGCTGGTCCTGCTGCTGCTGGGACTGCTGCTCCTGCCCACCGGTGGTAGTCCCCTCAGGCGGACTACCGTCACCACCACCACGACCACTACCACCTGCGTCACCACCCCTACCTCCCTGGCGGCCACGGCCACCGCGACGCGAGCGCTGCTGCGGGTGGACAGCAGCAGCCGTCTCGGTAAGAGGGGTCGCCGTGGCGACCGCAGCCGAAACGTCAGTGAACGTGCACGGGGATGGGGCACAACCGTGAAAGATAGAGACTGCCGGCGCACCGCTCGACTGAGCGATAGTGCGCTGGCGAGTCTCGATCTCAGTGAGGGTGTCGACAAAGGCGGTCAGGGTGAGGTCACCCGGGTGCTGGCTAAGAAAGTGGTCGCGAGCACTAGCGAGGCGGTCTGGCAGGCGCATAGCGATAAAATAGAGCGTCATGCAGAAAGGAGGGGGGAGCGCAGTGAGCTGGGCAGCAGTGCTGGCAGTGCGATAGCGAGTCTCTAGGGCACGCAAATGAGTGGCAAAATCTGCGACAGTAGGGAAGGCAGCCAGGTCTGGGAACAGCATCGGAAAGAGCAAGCGGCCAGCAGAAGCGGAGGCAGGGGTGGAATAGCGAGCAATAACGGCTTCTAAATAAGCTTTGGCCGTTTCAACAGTAGCAAAACGCGAGCGCTCAGACACAGGGAGGGCGTGACTAATAGCAACCTGAGCTACTGCATCGCGTGAGTCCCAGACCGCACAGGCTAGCGCAGCAGTAGAGAAAGCCTCACGGTCATCAGAGGAGGGGTCAGCAGGGAGGGGAGTAGGTGCAGGGGGACGGGGGAGCAAGCCATCAGCATGGACAACCAGAGAGTGGCCATCCTGGCGCTGACCTGTAAGCTGGCGGCGAAGATCGGAGAGCCAGGCGGCGAAGTCAACCGCGTGGCCCTCAGCGTCCAGGCGGAGCACAAAGTCAGCCATCGTGCAGGGTCAGCGGCACAGCTCCTCAGCGACACAGCGGCACAGCAGCACAGCTCCTCAGCGGCACAGGAGCACAGCGGCGCGGGGACACGGCGGCAGCACTCTCCAGTAGGGCAGCAGCTAGGCGTCCCAGCGCAGGCAAGCAGAAGACACAGGGCCCGAGAGGACACGGCAGGCCGAGCAGGGGAGGCGGGCAGGTGCTCTAGGGCCGGGCTGGTGCTGGGAGGGGCCAGGCTGGTGCTGCTGGGGCCGGTCGGGCACGAGGAGGGGCCGGGCAGCGCTGAGGAGAGGCCGGGCGGCGCTAGGAAGGGGCCGGGCGGCACTAGGAGGAGGCCGGGCGGCACTAGGAGGAGGCCGGGCGGCACTAGGAGGAGGCCGAGCGGCACTAGGAGGAGGCCAGGCGGGCGAGCGCTAACAGCAGGCGCGACAGGGGCCAGCGGGCGCGACGGGGCCTAAGGGGCGCGACGGGGCCCAGCGGGCACGACGGGGCCCAGGGGGGGCGCGACGGGGCCGAGGAGTCGCGACGGGGACCAGCGGGCACGACGGGGCCCAGGGGGGCCGCGACGGGGCCTAACGGGCGCGACGGGGCCCAGGGGGGGCGCGACGGGGCCTAGCAGGCGCGACGGGGCCTAGGAAGCGCGAAGGGGCCCAGCGGGCGCGACGGGGCCTAGGAGGGGCGCGACGGGGCCGAACGGGCGCGACGGGGCCCAGAGGGGGGGGACGCGACGGGGCTTAGGAGGCGCGACGATGCCTAGGAGGCACGACGGGGCTCAGCGGGCTCGACGGGGCCCATGGGGGGGCGCGACGGGGCCTAGGAGGCGCAACGGGGCCCAGCGGGGGCGCGTTAGGGCCTAGGGGTCGCGACGGGACCCAGTGGGCACGACGGGGCCCAGGGGGAGCGCGACGGGGCCTAACGAGCGCGACGGGGCCCAGGGGGGGCGCGACGGGGCCTAGGGGGCGCGACGGGGCCTAGGAGGCGCGACGGGCGGAAGCGGTAGGCGGGGGGATCCTAACCTAAGCGTGATACCATGTTAACGTAGAAACGAATGATTACTAGAGGTGGAAACCTAGAACAAATACTAGTTGGTTGTACTCACTAGAAGCATACCTCAGTCTAGCCTATAACTTCTACATCCAGGACCACTTTTTGGAATACTCCCGTTTCATATTTGCGTTCCGTTGCTCTCAACCACAAAAAACTAGCCGGTGTCGAAATTTTACCGTGCAGATTCGCGCTTGTCTGAAAATCTGCTCGTCTGAAAAGAGGTTTTAAAACACGCCCCTGAATCTCGGGAGGCCGAATCTCACTTCGCACTCCACGGAATCACTCCGAAATATTTCGCGCCAAAATTCGCGACACTGTAGCACGCGAGTTTGGAAATAGGTTGCTTGGGAAGAGGCTGGTAGGAACACGCTCTTAGTCGAGAAACACAAAGACGATTTTGTTTCGAAGCAGATACTTTCGTTACAGAGGGTAGCGCGTCTCGCGATGATAAAAAATGACGGCTTTGTCTCTACCGCATTTACGATCCAAAAAAAAAGTCAAGCCATAAACTTGTTGTCATTTCCGAGTCGCCCGAAAGCAAGAACATATATAGATAGCTACAGAGGTTTATTTTCGGGAAATGAAATGTTTAAAAGCGCCGGTTGTCGTTTGATTTTGTTTCCAACAAATGTATTTACCGGAATTGTTTTCCGCCGAATTACGACTCTACAAGTCTTGTCATGCTCGAAACAAATTAGCGCACACGCACTACAGTTTAATATTCACGTCTCATTGGCTTAGCGCCGATTCCAGTTAGATATGTCATTTTGGTGTCAAATGTTTTCGTTGGTTTTTTTTTTTTTTTTTTTTTTTTTTTTTTGCGTTTGTTAATGTTTGAAAAATGTCGCACCCGATGTGCGGCCCGCTGTGGCCTAATTAGCTTATGTGACATAAATGCGCAAGGTCCCAATTTTGGAATTTTGTGTGCGCTACGTCCAACGAGTTTTAATTTGGGAACACTGTATGTAGTTCTCTCGTACTGCGCCTGGAGCTTGGGAAAAATATCACGCCAGCCGCAATGATGATGAAATTGGGCTGGCGCGAGCGGGAAAACGTTCCGTGACGGGCGGGGGTTACTTTTACTGACCATTCGTGGAACATTTTTCTGCATTTTCTGACTAACGGTGGAATCTGACTGATGAAACATGTTGCAAACTCGCTCATTCTGATTGTTTATATCGTGTCACTGACCTTAGATGTTATCGAGGCTCCTAATACTTGATCTTCTTTTATTGTATCTACCAACTACGCAACCCATCCGACGCTATGCATCGAGCCTTATATAACCCCCCCAAAAGTCACCTTTAGGCAGCACCGTACTCGCCCCTCATGGCAATTCGTCAGACCCCGTCGCCGCCTGCCGTCGCACAATCGCCATCAGCGTCGCTCAGCAATCGCCGGCCGTCGGGGCGACACACTGTCGCGTCGTTGGCAGTCGACAAGGCCGCCGCCTCGCGCGTCACCCAGTCCTTGGCGTCCGCCCGTCCCGCGCTTCTCTTCGTGCTCGCCTCCATCATCGGTGCGCTGCTGCTGCTCCCTTCCGACCCCCGCAGGGGCGCGCTCCTCTTTGCGCCGCGAATTACCGCCGCGGAGGACGCTCCGCACGAGGCGCAACTCGCGGCGGCGTTGGCGGAGCTGAGGCGGGCGCGCGGGGAGGGGCAGGCGGAAGAGGTGGTGGCGGCGCAGGAAGTGGTGCTGGCCCGGCAGCAGGCGCTGCTGCGGCGGTACCGACAGCAGCTGACGCGAATTTCCGGGCAGCGGGGGGAAGCTCTGGCGGGTCAAATACAGGAGGAAGGCGCGGGCGTGGGAGTTGGAGAAAGGGGGAAGGCGGAGGTGGGGGGGGGAGAGTTCGTGGGGACTCGGCATGAGGGGTGCGGGGGAGGGGAGTGGGCCCCACGGGAGCCGGCGGTTGCGGAGGCGGAGCGGCTGGAGTGGCGGCCGCAGGAGGGCGCGTATCTGCTAGCGGCGTGCGTGTACGGGCGGGTGACGAACCGCCTGCTGTGTCTGCGCAACTACGTGCTGGCCGCCACGCTGCTCCGCCGCACGCTCATCGTGCCGTCCGCCGACCTCTACCGCCCGTCGCGCCGCTGGAACTCGCCGCTGGAGGCGCCGCTGGACCTGGGGGTGGTGTTCAACGCGTCGCACCTCAACGCGTGCGTGGGTCGCCCCGTCGCCATGTCGCTCGACGACCACCTGCGTGCCAGCAACGCCTCGCGCCTCGTGGTGGACCGCTTCGTCTGCTGGGCCGACCGCTGCGCCTTCCACCGCGGCCGCCCCTCCCACCCCGCCATCCGCTTCGCCTCGCGGCGCCAGGCGGGGCTGGAGGCTAACGTGACGCGGCGCACGTTCGTGGACGCGTACGGCAGCGCGGGGGGCCGCGTGCTGTGCCTGGGCGACATCTATGAGTCGCACGCGCGCTTCCTTGACCCCCCCCCGGGCTTTACCTCCAGCCTCGCCATCGGCTGGGCCATGCCCCCCCATGCCCCGCCCCCTGACCTGCAAGCAGGGGGAGGGCTGGCGGGCGGAGGGGGCGTGCAGGCAGAGGTGGCGGCGATGGGCGTGGAGCGGCGGTGCCGGTCGCTGCTGTGGCCGTGCGACGCCGTGGTGCAGGCGGCAGAGGGGTTCGTGAGGGAGGTGAGCGGCACGCAGTTCGCGGCGCTGCACCTGCGGCGGGACGACATGTACCGGCACTGTGTGGGGCAGGGCAAGTGCAAGTACTGGGCACAGCGGCAGGCGGGCGAGTGCGTGCGCCACAAGCTGCTGGGGGGCGTGCTGGACTCCGTGCTCGCGGAGCAGGCACGGCAGCACGCACACGCAGCTTGGGCGGGACAAGGCTCTGCCTCCGTCTTCCCCGGGCGGCCGCTGCTGTTCCTTGCATCCGACACGCCAGATGAGGACCTCGCTGTCTTCCTCTCCGCACTGCAGGGCGTGCCGCTGCAGCCGGAGGCCAACACCACCAGCGCGACCACCACCACCGCCGCCACCACTGCCGGCATCAGCACCCCCACAGCAGCCTCCCTGCCAGGCCTGGATGCACCCGAGTCAGTGCTGGTGGTTCGGCTGCCGAGGCTGGAGGGCAAGATGTGGGCGGAGCGGCTGAACCGCGAGGGGCTGGCAGCACAGGCAGCAGCGGTGGCGGCGGTGGAAAAGGTGGTGTGCGCCATGAGCCGGCTGTTCCTGGGCACGCCCGGCTCCACCTTCTCCCACCACATCATGCACCTTCGACTGGCTCTGCGCACCGCCTCGTGCCATGACGGCGGCTTCTGCAGAGGCCTCATGGACCCCGAGCTCCACTGACCACCACGCCATGCTGCCATGAGGCCATGCTGCCATGCTGCCATGCTGCCATGAGGCCATGCTGCCATGCTGCCATAAGGCCATGCTGCCATGCTGCCATGCTGCCATGAGGCCATGCTGCCATGCTGGCATGCTGCCATGCTGCCATGCTGCCGAGCTGCCATGAGGCCATGCTGCCCTGCTGCCATGCTCACAGGAACCAGGGTCTGCTGATGCCATGGCTTAGGGCGTATTCCTACAGCAAGGTGTTCAGTACCAGCAAACCCAAAGTCGAGTCTGAAACGCGGTACAGTAAGGTCCGAGTGTCGAAACGCGAAATCCTATGCGGTTCAATTTGGTTGTTCGCGAAGTTTGGTTTCCTGGTACTGAACGGGCGAAGTAGGTATACGCCCTTAGCCATCAACCTGTAATTTGATTGTGCCATGGCTTAGGTAGGAACCATATTCTTTCCTAATGTGTTATATTATATATACAAGGCTATGGCTTCCAAAGGTTCTTTTCCAAGTCAACAATACCATGTAACATGCTTTCCAGGCTTGAGTCCTCTGCGCCCTGCTGACTGCTGCCACAGGCAGCTGCATCAAGCCCTCCCCATGGCTCAGCTTGTGCACTCGTGGGTATCACCCCCGCCCCTCGCCACATGGTCGCTCGTCCCCGTGACCCACCGTCCATCCTCCACTGCTCCCTCCTCGCCCTGCCCTCCATGCCCCCCCCCCCTCACTGCGCCTCACTGCGCCTCACTGCACCTCCTCCCCATCCCGCGTGCTCTCTACACCTCCCTCTCCCCCACCCACCCTTGCCCATGCCTCGCCGCTGCCGTTGTGCGGCCCCAGCAGCAGCGGGGGCAGCAGCAGCGCCAGCAGGGTGGGCAGGCAGGCTGCCAGGAGCGGGGGGAGGAGGGCGGAGCGCGCGGCAGCAGCGAGGGCGGCGGAGAGCAGGTGGAAGGCCGCCGCCAGCACCAGCCCCACCTGGAAGGGCTGCCCGCTGCTGCCGCCACGCTGCCCTCCCCCGCTGCTGCGCACAATGCTGCTGATGCTGGTGCTGATGGTGCTGGTGGCGGTGGCAGGGGCAGCAGTGACGAGAACTGCCACTGCCCCCAGCTGGTGGGGGACGAGGGGGTGGTGAGGGGAGAGAGCTCTGTGGGGGAGAGTGGAGTGAACCAAGGCAACAGATTTTGCATGCCTCACCACAACACACCACCTATGCATGCCTCACCACGCCACGCATGCATGCCTCACCACGCCACGCATGCATTCCTCACCACGCCACGCATGCATGCCTCACCACGCCACACATGCATGCCTCACCACGCCACGCATGCATGCCTCACCACGCCACGCATGCATGCCTCACCACGCCACGCATGCATGCCTCACCACGGCGTAAGCAGCACATGATGCGCAGCTAGCGTCCCTCAGCACCAGATCGCTCTCTGCCTCCGCCACTCTCCTCCTCTGCTCCCTCACTCTCCTCCTCTGCTCTCGCACCCGCTGCTGCTCCTCCCACCCCCTCCCCTGCCGCCCAAACACCCTCTTCTGCCGCCCCTGTGCACCCTGCCGCTGCAGCCACGCCAGCTGTGCCTTGAGGTGCCTGGCGCGCTCGCAGAGCAGGTGGCGGGGCAGGGAGGAGGGCGGCAGGGCCACGTGCGAGGCGAGGGGCGATGAGGAGCGGCGTGCGGAGGCGAGAGGCACGTCCAGGGCCTCCAGCTTGGGGGGGGAAGGGGGAACGCGGGGAGGGGGGGGGGGGATGTGATGGGGGTGGCGTTATGGTGGAAAGCGTAGTGACAGCAAGTGGCACAGTGACTGGCATGGCTCTATGCAACCGGAGACAGCAAGTGTAGCAACGCACGGCGGGTCGAGGCATGGGGCTGGACGAGTGGCTGCACAGGAGGATAGTGGGAAGAGGGGGAGTGGGGAGGGGGGAGTGGTGAGGGGGGAGTGGTGAGGGGGAAGTAAGGACAGGGGAGAGTGGTGAGGGGGAGTGGTGAGGGGAGAGTGGTGAGGGGGGAGTGGTGAGGGGGGAGTGGTGAGGGGGGAGTGGTGAGGGGGGAGTGGTGAGGGGGGAGTGGTGAGGGGGGAGTCGGTGAGGGGGGAGTCGGTGAGGGGGGAGTGGTGAGGGGGGAGTGGTGAAGGGGGAGTGGTGAGGGGGGAGTGGTGAGGGGGGAGTGGTGAGGGGGGGGAGTGGTGAGGGGGGAGTGGTGAGGGGGGAGTGGTGAGGGGGGAGTGGTGAGGGGGGAGTGGTGAGGGGGGAGTGGTGAGGGGGGAGTGGTGAGGGGGGGGAGTGGTGAGGGGGGAGTCGGTGAGGGGGGAGTCGGTGAGGGGGAGTGGTGAGGGGGGAGTGGTGAGGGGGGAGTGGTGAGGGGGGAGTGGTGAGGGGGGGGAGTGGTGAGGGGGGAGTGGTGAGGGGGGAGTGGTGAGGGGGGGGTGAGGGGGAGTGGTGAGGGGGGAGTGGTGAGGGGGAGTGGTGAGGGGGGAGTGGTGAGGGGGGGGAGTGGTGAGGGGGGAGTGGTGAGGGGGGAGTGGTGAGGGGGGAGTGGTGAGGGGGGAGTGGTGAGGGGGGAGTGGTGAGGGGGGAGTGGTGAGGGGGAGTGGTGAGGGGGGAGTGGTGAGGGGGGAGTGGTGAGGGGGGAGTGGTGAGGGGGAGTGGTGAGGGGGGAGTGGTGAGGGGGGAGTGGTGAGGGGGGAGTGGTGAGGGGGGAGTGGTGAGGGGGGAGTGGTGAGGGGGGAGTGGTGAGGGGGAGTGGTGAGGGGGGAGTGGTGAGGGGGGAGTGGTGAGGGGGGAGTCGGTGAGGGGGGAGTCGGTGAGGGGGGAGTGGTGAGGGGGGAGTGGTGAGGGGGGAGTGGTGAGGGGGAGTGGTGAGGGGGGGGAGTGGTGAGGGGGAGTGGTGAGGGGGAGTGGTGAGGGGGGAGTGGTGAGGGGGGAGTGGTGAGGGGGGAGTGGTGAGGGGGAGTGGTGAGGGGGAGTGGTGAGGGGGGGAGTGGTGAGGGGGGAGTGGTGAGGGGGGAGTGGTGAGGGGGGAGTGGTGAGGGGGGAGTGGTGAGGGGGGAGTCGGTGAGGGGGGAGTCGGTGAGGGGGGAGTGGTGAGGGGGGAGTGGTGAGGGGGGAGTGGTGAGGGGGGAGTGGTGAGGGGGGAGTCGGTGAGGGGGAGTCGGTGAGGGGGAGTGGTGAGGGGGGAGTGGTGAGGGGGAGTCGGTGAGGGGGGAGTGGTGAGGGGGAGTGGTGAGGGGGAGTGGTGAGGGGGGAGTGGTGAGGGGGGAGTGGTAAGCGGGGAGTGGTGAGCGGGGAGTGGTGAGGGGGGAGTGGTGAGCGGGGAGTGGTGAGCGGGGAGTGGTGAGCGGGGAGTGGTGAGCGGGGAGTGGTGAGCGGGGAGTGGTGAGAAAACGATGCTGACAACATGAGAGTGGGGAAGATGGGGCTTTAGGGTTTCGGGTTTAGGGTTTCGGGTTCAGGGTTTAGGGTTTCGGGTTTAGGGTAGCACCTGAAGGAGAGCAAAGGACGCAGTTGCCGCAGTGGGGTGGGCTAAGGGCGGTGAGGAGGAGGGGAGTGAAGTGGGTGGTTGGGGCGGCGCTAGCATTGCGGTGTGCGGCATGGATGGGAGGGCAGGGGCGGTGGCAGGCAGGGGGGCCGGCAGGGGGGCAGGGGAGGCGAGGGGCAGCAAGCAGCAGTTGAGGAGGCGCCACGTGTGCGAGTGCGGCTGCCACACGCAGTGCTCCGCTGACAGCACCTGGTAGCGCGGCGGGGGGGAGAGGGGGGTGTTTTTAAGGCGCCTCAAAAAGCGGCAGGGGCGGGGGGAAGTGGAGCGGCACATGGGAGGGCAGGCAAGTGAGGAGAGCAGGGGGGGGCGGGGCATCACGATTTCCAACAGCATGCGCACGTTCCTCACAGCATGCATGCGCACGTTCCTCACAGCATGCATGCGCACGTTCCTCACAGCATGCATGCGCACGTTCCTCACAGCATGCATGCGCACGTTCCTCACACCATGCATGCGCACGTTCCTCACAGCATGCATGCAGCACATCCTACTGCTACCGTGCAGTATGCTGCCCTCCCCTGCACTCACCGCCCGCACGTGACTCACCGCCCGCACTGCACGTGACTCACCGCCCGAACGTGACTCACTGCCTGCACGTGACTCACCACCCGCACGTGACTCACCACCCGCATGTGACTCCCCGCCCGCACGTGACTCACGGCCCGCACATGACTCACCGCCCGCACGTGCCCCTCGGGTGCGAGCTGCAGCAGCAGCGCCCGCCGCATGGTGCCGCCCCCCACCTCCCCCGCATACCACACCCGCCATAGCCCCGCCCCCACCGCCCCTCCCTCGCCCCCCTTGCCTGCTGCCGCCACTGCCCCCCCTGCACTGGCTGCAGGGCTGGCGGGGAGAGGAGGGGGGAAGGTGACGAGAGGTGAGGAAGGGTGCAGGTGGGTGAGGAGGAGCGCGAGGGGGTCATGGTGCTGCTGTGCCTGGTGGGGGGGATGAGAGGGGAGGGGCGAGAACGAGTTGAGGGGAGCGAGGAGAGGAGGAAGGTACGGGGGCAGGCAAGTGGTGGGGCAGCACAATGAGTGGCGGGGCAGGCAATGAGTGGCGGGGCAGGCAATGAGTGGCGGGGCAGCACACTGCACTGCACGGTGGGTGAGGGGCAGCATGGCAGGACTGGGGATGTAGAGCGGGTGGGGGGTTGGTTGGCACCCCCACTGGAGAGTGCAAACCATGGCACGCCCTCCATGCACGTGGACGCCATGCATGCTTGCAGCCAGTGCACTACACACATACATGCCATGGCGTTACTGTGCACAGCAGCACATACATGCGCACCATATTCTCGCAGCAAGACGTGCTCCTGTGATGGCAGTGATGCCATGTCCGATGTCACCGCTGCCTCCACCATCCGCTGCGCCCTGCCATGCCATGCCATGCCATGCCATGGAGGAGATAAGATGAGCAGCATGGCTTTATGGAGCATCAACATTATGTTTAAAACCATGGAGTGAAAGTGGATGGGGCGGGGGGACAGAATGCAGCAGGGCAGATATGGCATGGCATGGCATGACATGGCATGGCATGGCATGGCATGGCATGGCATGGCATGGCATGGCATGGCATGGCATGGCATGGCATGGGATGGCATGGAATAGTGAAATACCTGCCCCAGTATGCCATGCACACCTGCCCATGGCCCACGGTATCACATGCTCATGGCATGCCAGCATGAGCGCGCCTGCCGCCACCCCCACACACACTGGCGCGCGCAGCAGTCTGCCCCACGCAACCCCACCTGCCGCCAGGGCCGCCAGCTCGTTGTGCGCCTGCGGGGGGAAGTCGGGGGGCGGGGCAAAGAGGGGGCAGTCGGGGGGCGGGGCAAAGAGGGGGCAGTCGGGGGGCGGGGCAAAGAGGGGGCAGTCGGGGGGCGGGGCAAAGAGGGGGCAGTCGGGGGCGGGGCAAAGAGGGGGCAGTCGGGGGGCGGGGCAAAGAGGGGGCAGTCGGGGGGCGGGGCAAAGAGGGGCAGTCGGGGGCGGGGCAAAGAGGGGGCAGTCGGGGGGCGGGGCAAAGAGGGGGCAGTCGGGGGCGGGGCAAAGAGGGGGCAGTCGGGGGGCGGGGCAAAGAGGGGGCAGTCGGGGGGCGGGGCAAAGAGGGGGCAGTCGGGGGGCGGGGCAAAGAGGGGGCAGTCGGGGGCGGGGCAAAGAGGGGGCAGTCGGGGGGCGGGGCAAAGAGGGGGCAGTCGGGGGCGGGGCAAAGAGGGGCAGTCGGGGGGCGGGGCAAAGAGGGGGCAGTCGGGGGGCGGGGCAAAGAGGGGGCAGTCGGGGGGCGGGGCAAAGAGGGGGACAAGGCTGAGGCAGGCGGGAGGGAGGTGCGGGAAGGGCCGGGTGGCGATCACGTCACGGGAGTGGCTTCGCCGATGGCAGCCCCAAGGTAGCTGCTGCACACCACGGTACAGGGGGAACGGGGGAGGGGGAGGGGCGTAGGGGGAGGGAGGAGGGGGAGGGGCGGGGTTGGGGGGAGCGAGGGGGCGGAAAGGGGCTTACAAGGAGGCGTGAGAAGGCGAAGAGGGAGGCAGCGAGGCAGGCGGGGGGGAGGGCGAGCGCGAGGAAGCGCGGGAGGTGGTGGAGCGCAACCAGCAGCGCCAGACGGAGCGGCGCGCCCGTGTTGGCGGCCACGCGCGCCACCTCCGCCAGCGACCCCAGCGCCACGCCCACACTCGCCGCCACGCCCGCCGCCACTGCGAACGGCCCCGCCATGCTCCGCGCCAGGTACCAGTCCAGCACGCCCCACCGCCACCGCCGCCGCTTCCGCATGCCCAATTCCTCCGCCAGTTGCGCCCACAGCTTCCGCCATGCGCGCTGGGCTTGCGGTGTGGCGGCGGCGCAAGGAACTGAATCAACCGGAAAGGCGGAGGGTGGGCGGGGAAATGCGCGGGACGCGCGTGGCCCGCGCGAAAAGATTTTGAGGGGGAGAAGACGCGGCGAGACGGCGGTGAGGGGGGGATCAAAGCGGAGGGCGGAGGAGAGGCGCGAGAGGCGAGGGCGGGTGCGAGGGGAGGAGGGCCGGCAGACAGGAGCGGACTGGCGAGAGGCGATCGGGCTGACGACGGCTGAAAGGGATTCCGCCATGCCGCGCAAAGTGGCGCATGTGGTGGCGCGGCTGAGGCGCGAGAGGCAGTAGTGGCGAGGGCGAAGATGCGGGTGGCGATGGTGGGAGTGGTGATGGTGGGGAAGAAGCGCCGCAGGGAACGCGACAGGAAGCACTGCACTACAAATTTTGCTGTTACAGTACAGAACAGTGTTCTGAATTTCACAAGATTTTGTTAGATTGGTGGAGCAACGGCAGCTACCGTTTGATACGTATACTCACACATATTGTAATGTATGTTTAATCAGAGTAGCACAGAATCGAATGTCAAGGTTCAGAATAACCGAATGTCTGTCAGCTTATACATATGTTTATATGTAGATGTTATAGGCTAGATAGGTTTGTGTTCTTAGAGGGTACAACTCCAACCCTATATCTCCCCTATACTCACTTCTTCTAGTTCATTTTGTTAAGCTAACATGGTATTCAAGTAGGTTAGGTCCGCCCACCCGCTTCCGCCCTCGCCCAAGCCTACCGCCCCGTCAAACCCTAGCCGTAGCGCGCCCCGCTGGTACTTAGGGCCCCGACAACCCCGCTCCCACCTGCTGGTCCTCTACGCGCCTTGCCGCCCCTTAGCGCCCCGCCGGCCTCTAGCGCCCCGCCGGCCCCTAGCGTGCCCGCCGGCCCCTGAGTGCCTCGCCGGCCCTTAGCGCCTCGCCGATCCCTTGCGTACCTCGCCGGCCCCTTGCAGGCCTTGCCGGCCCTTAGCGTCACGCCGTCCCTTAGCGCCTCGCCGACCCCTCACGTGTCTGCTGGCCCCTCGCGTGCCCGCCGGCCCCTCGCGTACTCGCCGGCCCCTCGCGTACCCCGCCGGCCCCTTGCGCCTCGCCGGCCCTTAGCGCCCCGCCGGCCCTTCGCGCCCCGTCGGCCCCTCGCGTGCCTGCTAGCCCCTTTAGGCGCCCCGCCGGCCCTAGGCGCCCCGCCAGCCCCTCGACCCCCCTTCCCCCCCCCCCCCCCTGGCCCTAGCGCTCCGCCAGCCCTTGGCGCCCCGCCGCCCCTTTCGAGTCCCGCCGGCCCATCACGCCTCGCTGGCCTACTGCGCGCCCTGGGCCCTGTGCGCCCTGCTGGGCCTTCCGCCCGGTCTTCCCGCCGGAGAGTTCCGTCGCCACGCCGCTGTGTCGTCATGCCGCTGAGTATCTGTATCGCTGTGTCGCCGTGTCGCTGTGCCGCTGTACCACCGTGTCGCTGTGCCGCTGAGCCGTTGTGCCGCCGTGGAGCTATGACGCTGAGGTTGCACAATGGCGGACGCCGTACTTCACCTGGACGCGGAGGGGCACGCGATCGACTTCGCCGCCTGGCTAGTCGATCTTCGCCGTCACCTGACATGTCAGCGCTAGGATGGGCACTCCCTGGCTGTGCATGTTGATGGCTTGCTTCCCCGCCCCCCCCGCGTCTGATCCCCTCCCTGCTGACCCTACCACTGCTGAGAGTGAGGCCTTTTCTGCTGCTGCGCTCGCTCGCGCTGTCAGGGATTCCCGCGATGCCGTAGCGCAGCTCGACATTAGTCATGCTCTTCCCCTGTCTGAGCGTTGCTGTCGCGAACGCCAAGGATTTCCTACATGCAGTAGTTGAGCGCTACTCCATACCCGCCTCCGCCTCTGCTGGCCAGTTGATCCTCCCTATGCTATTCCCCGATCTTTCCACTTTCCCCACTGTCGCTGACCTCGCCACTCACCTTTGTGCACTAGAGACTAGCTACCGCGCCGCTAGCACTACCACCCAGCTCACTGCTTTCCCCCCACCGTTCTGCGCTACCCTGTGCCATATTTGCCATGCGCATGCCTGACTGCTTAGCCACTGCCCGCGACCACTTCCTTAGCCAACACCCTGGCGACCTCACGCTGACCGCCTTTGTTACTGCCCTGTCTGTGATAGAGACTCGCCAGCGCGCTATCGCTCAGTCAAGCGGTGTTGCGGCAGTCCCTATCTTTCTGGGTTGTGCTCCCTCCCAGTGCACGTACGCTAATGTTTCAGCCGCGGTCGCTACGGCCGCCCCTGCCGCTGAGAACGCAGCTGCGGTGTCCCCGCAAATACGACCGCGTCGGGGCCGTCGTGGCCTTAAGGGAGGGCGTGGTGGTGGTGGTGGTGGTGGTGGTAGTAGTGGTGGTGGCGGGGACAGTGGTTCTGACGAGGGGGTTGGGGCTGGTGTCCAGTAACAGCAGCAGCAGCCGCAGCCGATGCAGCAGCAGCAGTCGTAGCAGCAGCAGCAGCCGTGGGCCCGCCTCGCGACAGGGTGGCCATGAGCCTCTGGAGGTGGTGGCCGCGGTGGCGGTCCTCGCAGCTCGGCATCTACAGGCAGCTTCGGTGCTGTGAGCTGCCAGTACCCGCTCCAGACTGGCCCCTTCCGTGGCACTGTGTCCCGCCGCCCGCACCCGACCGCTCGCTGCTTCCGCCGCCTCAACGGCCTCTTTCGTCGCCGCTTTGGCCCGGCCCCGGACCTCCCTGACTGGCCCACTCTGTTGCGCCACGGTGTGCCTATTTTTGAGTTAGACATGGATGTGATTAGTTCTGCCCTGCATTCTCTGTATGCTGACGCTTCTAGTGTGTCCGGATCTTATTACCCTGTGTTCTCTAGCTTAGGCGTAACACATGTGTGTAGTACAGCCTCCCCTGCTGCATCAGGCGTAGAACCGTTTGCCTTGTCTAGCCTAGGCTCCATGTTCGCTCCTCCTTCGACTTCCACTACTGCTTCGCTATCCTTCACACTTGACTCCGGTGCGTCTGCATGCTTCTTCCACGACCACGCCACACTCACGCCGCTTGCTGCGCCTGTCGCCATCGCGCTTGCTGACCCCTCCTCTCGTCCTGTCGTTGCTCGTAGCTACACTACCCTTCCCTGTCCAGCGGTTCCCTGTACAATGTCGTACAATGGAATGACGAGGCAAGATATAGGAACACCAGAGCAATCCTAGCCACGTGATCGAACAGGTTCGTTGAGGGCATCCGAGGACGCAGAGCACTTCGGGCCGAAGCTAGGGCAGATGTCGGTGCCGTGTGGGGTTGATGTACGCGGTAGCAGTGTGGCGCGCTAAGGAATGGAAAATTCGTTACACTAACCCCCCTCTAGCGAAGGTGGTCTATATTTGCGACGTGCTTGCGGGATAAATAATCCCGGATTACAGTAGGTGACTCTACCTGTACCGAGGGAACCCACGTGTTGTCCTCACTTGTACGACGAGTCCATCGTATCAGGAAGTCAACATGTCGTTCTTGACCGTTGATTCTTACGTGATGGCTCAGGATCTTCGCTGGTTCGATGAGCATTTCTTCGGTTGGCCGAAGATCCTAGGCGATTGGCTGCCGGGCGACGTTTGATGTGTCGGCCACAAAAGGACGAAGGAAGCTTACATGTAATGAGTTACTGTATGAATTTTCCAATCGTCGGGCAGACGGAGTTGGGCGGTCATTAGTGTGATCATCTTGACGATTTTGAATGGTCCACAGTAAAGGGGTCAGAGTTTTTGCGGTATCTGAAGGCGAAGGTTTTTTGTGTCAAGGAGGACTAGTTTCCATACAGTCAAGGTAATATCTTGTCTGTGGCGGTCGGCGTATTGGCGAGCAGTGACATTGGCTTTTCATATAAATTCGATGGCTTTCGTGTGGGCGGTTTGAAGGTCTTCGACGAACTGCTGCGAGCGGAGGACTTGGCTTTCGACGTTGGTGGAAATGAGTACTTTCGGATCCATCCCGTAATTCAGGAAAATGCAAGTGATTAGTCGTGGCGGAGGGTGCATTGTTGTAGGAAAACTCAAGCATCGGTAGCAAATCTTCCCATTTGCTGATGTCCGGGCAGCTCGTGCGAATCAACTGTTCCATGGTCTGATTCGTCCGTTCTGTCTGACCGTCGGTTTGCGGGTGATAGGCGGATGAGAACTGTAGGCGGGTGCCCTATCGGTTCCACGTGTCTTGCCAAAAGCGCGAGGTGAATTTCGAGTCTCTGCCACTAATGATCGCCGTAGGGATACCATGCAGGCGAATGATGGCCAAGATGAACAGCCGCGCGGTTAGTAATTCATGAAGTAGACGATATCTCGGAACCCAAATTCGTTCCGTTCCCGCTTTCACATAATAGGGCTTCCCCCGCGGTCGTGATCTGCCAGTGGCCATTGTTAACTATTAAGGGATCGGTCGAATATCCGTGGGTAAATAGTCCGCTCAGCAACGGGTCCGTCTGGGTGATTGGTACAGCGTCGGTTTGGGCAGATGGTCTGGAGAGGGCGTCAGCAATGTTGTTGGCACCCTTCTTGTACGTGATTCGATACGTGAAGTTCGACTCCACGTAATCCAACCAGCGAATCTGCCATGGGTTGAGATTCGGCTGCGTGCGCAGGTACTGTAGGGATTTGTGATATGTTCGTACAGTCACGTCGGCTCCCGTCAGGTAGCATCTCCAGATCTTGAACGCGTGCACGATCGCCAGCATCTCTTTGTCGTGTACAGGATAATTCCGCTCGGCCGACTGTAACTTTCGCGACTCATACGCGATTGGTTGAAGGCCGTCGCCAAAATCCTGTAGCAGAACTGCTTCGATTGCGATATCACTTGCGTCTGTCACGACCTCGAATGGTCGTTCTGGGTCAGCAATCTGAAGTACTAGTGGCGAGATTAAAATAGTTTTTTATCCATCAAACACAGCTTGCTGCTTCTCCCCCTACTGATAATCAACGCCCTTATGAAGTAGGTCAATTAGTGCCCCACGTTGGGGATAAACCGGCGCACATAATTGACGAACCCCAAAAACAATTGCACCTCCTGGAGGTTGGTCGACGGCTTCCATTCCTGAATTCCCGAATTTCGCGTGGGTCAATTTTCACGCCTTTCGTCGAAATAACGTGCCCCAAAAACTCCAATTCGGGTTTTAAAAACTCGCACTTCGAGCCTTTGGTGATGAGACGATTTTGCTGCAGGCATTGAAAAACTGCTTCCAGGTCCTTTAAGTGTTGCTCCTGTGTTGTGCTGTAAATCATTATGTCATCCAGATAAATGATCACACATTTATCGAGTAGATCCCGGAATACCTCGTTCATCGTCAGCTGGAACGTCGAGGGGGCATTCGTTAATGCGAACGGCATGACAGCGTATTCCTAACTCCCGTAGCGAGTACGAAACGCGGTCTTGTGACAATCGTCGGCGAAGACTCGAATCTGGTGGTAACCGCTGCGAAGGTCGACCTTCGAGAAATAGCGGGCGCCTCGCAGCTGGTCAATCAATTCGTCCGCACGCGGGATTGGGTATCGAGACTTTATCGTAACCCGATTAAGGGCGTGATAATCAATGCACATTCAAAGGCCCCTATTCTTCTTGGGTGTGAACAAGATCGGGGCAGCGAACAAGGACGTACTTGGTGGAACGAACCCTTTGGCCAGCAAATAGTCCAGGTGGTCCCGTAGTTCCTGGAGCTCGGGCTGCGTCAGCCGCCATTGTGTCTGTACATTTGGCTACACGCCATGCTCGAGTTCGATCCAATGGACCTGAGGGCGTTCTGGTGGTAGGCCAGGTGGCAGGTCGTCCGGAACAATACCTAGGAACTGACGAATCAGTTTTGCCAGATCTTCAGGGACCGCTACACAGTGCTTATCGATGTCAGCCGGTTGATCGTCGTCCGTCAATTCCGTCAGATGGACGGCGTATAATCCCGTGCCTTTCTTGATCGCGCGTGTTAGCGTGATGGCATTGATACGTGTCGTTGGTTTTGCTCCTCGCCATGTGGGCAGTACCTGCCGACCATTCGCACACTTGAATGTGCACTCGCTTGTCGTCCAATTGATCTGCGGGTTGTGTCGCCGAAGCCAATCTTGTCCCAGCAGCACATCGTAGCCGTCGAGTGTTGTCGCCAGCATTGACGTGCGGAAACCGAAATTGGCACCACACTTCATGCGAACAGTTCGCACGCGATCGCGTATCGCAAGCGGAGTGTCGTCGACCAATCGGGCATCGATCTCAGGCAGGCACCGCTCCAGGGGTAAGTTTAATTTTTTTTCGTCGTCGTTCGGCAAATCAGGCTGTGGCTCGCGCCACCATCGATGAAGATTTTCATTTTTTTTGTCGTTAACCCTTCCTTCTACCAGCACAGGGTGATCCTCAGGTTCATCCCCGTTTCGTCCGAGAGCGGTTGATTGCGTGTACCAGTACCACTACCCGGTGGAGATGTTGTTTCTCAGATGATGCAGCCGAATTAGTAGGGGGCTCGTCTGCTACTAACGAGAGTCGTTTCCCAGCCTATCCCCATCGTTGGCTTTCCTCTGCTTCCGGTCAGGGCAGTTAGTATATCGATGACCCGGCTGGTGGCAGTGAAAGCACTGTCGCTTTTTGCGATCTTCGTCGTTCGCCACAATGTTGTTGATCGAGGGCCATTGATCCTGGCCACGAAAACGATTTCCCTCCCGGGAACCCAATCTCGCATATTTTTTATTGGCGTCGTATAGGTCCGCGATCTCCACGGCTTCTTGGAACGTCGTTGGACGTCGCATCCTCACTTCGTAGCGAACGTCGGATTTGAGTCCAACGATGAAACGGTTCTTTTTCTCGGCTTCAGATAGTCAGTGATTTGGTCACATAGTGCTTGAAATGATGCCGCGTAATCTTGGATAGAGGTCAGCGGGCGCCAGGTGTCCATCTTCGTGCGTGCGTTATCCGAGGCGGATATGGGCTCGAGTCGTTCATGCATAGCTGTACCCCACGCTTTCCACTTGCGAATCGTGGTCGATCCGAAAATTGACGTTGCATCAGTCGGGAAATTCCGAACACCCGAAAAAACCCCTGACTGTTCCTTGCCGAAGTCCCCGTCTCACTTAGCATTGATCGCCACCAATCCTGTGCAGGTCCCCTCAGTAGTGAAACAACCATTTTTATTTTTAAATCATCAACAGGAATTCCGACGGTAGCGAAATAAAGCTCCATCGCGAAAAACCAGCCCATGATGGTGGTAGTCTTGTTTATGGGATTAAACAGGGGCGGCATCGGCGGCTTTATCTTGGCCACTGGTACAATTGGTGTGGCTGCGGCTGCTGCAGAAACTGTTGCTGCTGCTTCAGGGCGGGCAGCAGCCATTGTCGCAGCTGCTGCTGCTGCCGTGGCACGTGCGGCGGCATTCGTTCTTGCTGCTGCTTCATCATCACGGCGCTCTTGGGACACTTTGCATGCGATTTTGTCCAAGCCTGTTTTGACATGTCCCGTGCTGGCGGCGTCCTCGGGGCAGGCAACTTCTGGCGCGTAGTCTCTTGCACTTGGCGAAGTTTGGCAACTTCGTCGCGAAGTTTGTCGTTGCCGTCCAGCACAGCTGTCAGCCGAGCCTCCGTGGCAGCGAATTTTGCCAGCAACTCGTCGAACTGTGCCTGGTCCATATGGCGGACACTACGTCGGGTGGGCATGGGAATATCCGTGATTACCTGTGCTCAGGTAAGAGCGCAAACGCTATCATAGTCGAGTGAATTAATTCGTCTAATTCGTGGCCGACCACTTTGCTGCTCAGTGAGTGAATCACTCCCTCCCCCCCCCCCCCCGAAAAAGTTTTCCGCCTACGGAAGCGGGTAGGTCAAGAAAGTAGCTCTGAATACCAGATAGTAGCTCAGAGTAGTGGGGAATCGAATGTCGAGGTTCAGAATAACCAAATGTTGTACAATGGAATGATGAGGCAAGATATAGGAACACCAGAGCAATCCTAGCCGCATGATCGAACAGGTTTGTAGAGGGCATCCAAGGACGCGGAGCTCTTCGGAGTGACGCGGAAATGGTTCGGTGCCGTGTTCGGGCCGAAGCTAGGGCAGATGTCGGTGCCGTGTGGGGTTGATGTATGCGGTAGCGGTGTGGCGCGCTAAGGAATGGAAAATTCTTTACACATATAGGCCCTCACTCTGTAGAGCGATTCTTCCGATATAAGCAAGTAGAGGGTGCAACTTGAAAAGCATCATTATATTGTTAAACACTTCGTGCATTTGCTTAGTTGAAGTATAAACGTGAGTTACTTTGATATGTGTCCAATCCAAGCTTGGTAGCATGAAGCTAAAAGAGCACTAACGGATGACTTTCTTCCTCTCTAATAGTTCAGCATTTGCACACAAAAAAGGGGCTAAATTTTCCACTAAAGTTTTTCGTACGAGCGCAGAAACTTGTTACAAAAAAATCGACCCTCCTTAACAGACTATCTTGCCCAGCCAGGGAATTCTGGAGAACCCTCTTTGTTTCACGTCATCAAGACTGAGCACCATGGGAACTCCGTCATTTACATAGTCACGAGAACGCTGAATACAAGGTAAAAACCACATCGCAGCGCAACCAGAGCCCAAAATATCCGGATGAAATGCCCTGATTACCTTGATTTTAAGGGTCATTTTTTGTACTAGTTCAATTTTTTAGGGTTTGAAAAAATTTAACCCTGATGTAGAAAGTGTTCCTCTTTTTTTACCCTGGCTAAATTTGGGTGTGCGCTCGGCCAACCCTCATACATCAGAGTGCCCGAAAATTACCCTTAATACGAAACAGTCAAGTGCTTTATGTGTGGCGTTTTTTCCACGCGCATCATCAGCAAATGCCATCCACATTCCTGCCACCTGCGGCAGTTTGCCACCTTGCCCACCCGCGCTGTCGAATATTCCCCTTCAGATGTCCCTGCGTCAGCTTCTGTTAGGCCCGTTTTTTGTCGCTTTGGCAGCAATACTGCCATGGTCCCAGCCGACAAGAGTTCATTGCATGTGACGCATGAAAGTGCGAGCCCGCAGTGCGAGCCTTTTAGTTCCAACATAGATGGGATAACGACAGCTCACGCTTGAAAGTGGCCCGCGTGACTGCACGAGGAATCTCACATGGGTGATGAAAGCTGGCCCTCCATCCCTTCCATCGACTTCTTTATCCCCCCCAAACCAAACCCCACTTCATCACCCTTCCCTTGGAGAACTCCCTCTCACTAGCATTCTCGAGCAGAACCAGTAGATGACAGTCGACAATGACGACGAATCCCCTCAGTCCCTTCCTCATGGCGGCCTTAGCATACTGAGGATCTTTCCTCTCAAGCCTCCCACGGTCGTACCATTGTCTCCTGGAAGTACGGGGCAAGTCTCCCGTGCTTTGCAATCCCCTCCTCCATTGAGGACTCCTCGTGCAGTCTCGTCGCCGCGCACAGAAACGACGCCAGCGAGGGGGTCGCCTCCTGCTGTCTCGCTGCCCCATGCGGATACGCCACCCTTCAGCTACCCTTTTGAGCCTAGCTCCCCCGAGACGTCTTGGTACACTCCCGCCGCCCAGCCGTGCGCATCCGCCGGTGAAGGTTCCTCGGGCCATGCTACCGAGTCTCCAACACCTGCCAAGCGTAACCGCAGTGGATACACGCAGCAGCGTCTCCCCTTTGCACCACCGCCTAAGGAATCTCCGACCCCCGTGGCACCACCGCCTCCTCCTCCTCCGCCTTGCAGTTCCTCGGGCACCGATGCCGATACGGAGTACGACATCGAAAACTACGTTGATGTCTGGTCCCGTCGCTTCCCGTGGTTGCGCCTGCATCGTATGAAGAATGGCCGCCCGTCACTGAAGTGCGCAATATGTCTGTAGTACGGTGACGTTTTGAGCAATACAAAATACGGGAGGAAAAGCGAGGGCGGACGCGACCTGCAGGTTGGCAGCATCCGCACTCATCTCGGAACCCGAGCGCACAAGGACGCTCTCGCGGCGAAAGAGACAAGGAGCGGGAGCGTGATCGCCAGCTCACCCTTGACCGGTGGCAGGGGACGGACGCTTCAACGAAGCACCTGATTCGGTGCCTCCACATCGCCCTCTTCATCTCCATGTTCGTCAAGGCGGATGCGTCGATCGCCATGTTCGTCGCGCTCTGCTTCTTCCTTGCGCGTGAAGGACTGCCAGATCTCCCGCCAGGAGGGGCGTACGGAACCTCCTATACTGAGTAAGTTGTTTTAGCCTGCATGTTTGAATAGTTCTTGGTTGTTTATCTTGCTTTCCACATGCATCAAAACTGTTCTTCACCTTACATAATGAATACTAACTCGGCTTGATGTTGCTCCCCCTGCGCCACACTCCCCACAGCAACGGATTCAAGGAGTGCTTGAAGGCTACCTCACAGTACCTTCGCGACCGCTAGGTGGAGCACATCCGGGCCTCCCTATTTGTCAGCATCTCGATCGATGAAAGCACGGATAGGGTGCATGGCAAGCACCTTATCCTGTATGCTACTTTCTTCAAGGGGTCGGCCGTAGTGACAGAGTTCGTCATGCTCCTGACCATCGACCGCACCGACGTGGCTTCCCTCACCGCCGTTCTCGTGCACTACCTCTAGTCTATCGGGCTGGATCTGCAGAGGATTGTCCGTGTTGCCACCGACGGAGCCTCCGTCATGACTGGCGAGAGGAGGGGCATGGTGGCTCGTCTTCGTGCGCAGATTGAATATATTTTTTCCGCTCACTGCATTGCTCACAGGTCTGTTTGCTGACATGGTTCAAACACTCAAATCCCCTTGCTGCCAATGCATCCTATGTTTAAATTCCATCTCCTTCTTTCCTCCAGCCTAATCACAGGGAGTCATTGGCGGCGAAGGACGCATCGATTTTAGACCCGGCGCTGCAGATCGTCAACACCATCATCCGTGGCTTTGCCGAGTTCATCGAGCGCTCAAACGTACAGCACTCGCACTTCATGAACCTGCGGATGGTGTTCTGCTTCACCAACCTTGAAGCCCAAGGGATATACGCCATCCGCTGGCTTGCAAGAGGTGAAGCAGTGTGTCGCTTCGCGGTTGTGCTCCCTGCGGCGATCGTCCTACTTTGAGAAGCCGAGAGCCACCTCTACGATATCGTGACGTCCTTCAAGTTCCACTACCTCCTTTACTTCCTCGCCGACGTCCTGGCGGAGCTCAACCACCTCAAACTCCGATTTCAACAGAGGCAGGTAAGTGGTCTTCAGAGGAGCCCTTTTTCATGCTACTGGTACTCTACTATTGCTGTGTTTAAACTCAATGTCTAGCCATTGGCATGCATCTGTGCACATGTTTAGCCTTAACTAGTTAACTCTATGCACATGATCCTATTGCCCCCCCTGTCACCAAGTGGACATCACGGTCGTCGCTGCAGTAGTGGCGAACACGTGCAACCGCATTCAAAGCCGCTACATCAACTGTGGTGATGGTCTTCAGTTCGGCAATGACGACAGCAAGCTCCTCGGGGCGTTTCTTGACTGCCATGGCTCTCCAGACAAGAGGCAGCACCGGGTGTCTGGTGTGGACAGTGATGGAAACCCCCAGTCCTTCGTCTACACTCTCCATGAGCGACAGCGGGCCGGTGACGAGACGGGCAGTGACTAGGCACCGTGCAACGTCATTGCGCAGAATTATGCTAGTAATTTAATCATCGGCATCAAGGGCCGCTTCAATGACCTCTACAAACTTGACGAAACAAAGTTCTTCAAGGTGACGGCCTACCTCAACGACGACGACCTGCGCATGGCCCGCTTCAAACAGTGGCTGAGGCAGCTGGCCAGACTCTTCAAAAACAAGCTCCCTGGTAAGTTGCGCTCTGTACATGTGTGTTCGCCATGTGAGTTTGCCCACTGTGTTTGCACCTAAAGCACCCATGTCTCACAATCCCCTCTGTTGTTTACTCCTCATTGTCCCCCTGTAGGTTGGACTACCAGAAGGCTGTGAGGGAGCTATGGATGTTCACCAGCACCATAGCCTCGCAGTACAAGGACGACGAATTCTACAGCGCACTGACCCTCACCCTCGACAACAACGACTGGCAGCGAGGCTACCCCAACGTCCTGAGGCTGTGGCAGGCGGTGGCAGTGCTACCTCTCAGCATTGTCAAGTGCGAGCGTGGGTTCTCCAAACAGAACCTAATCAAGACCTGGGGCCGGGGTAGCCTCGGGGATGACCGATTGGATGACTTGATGCGATGCAGCTCGCTGGAGTACCAGGTGGATTGGTACGCTGTCGTGGCTACAGTATCTTCCGTGCAGAGAGGCACGGTCGCCCCACCCGAGACCTTCATGGGGTGATTCCGGACCCTGCTGCACCTGCTGAGCCCCAGGGAGAGACTCAGCCTCAAGAGGAGCCAGTAGTGGTTGAGTAGGATGGCTCGTATAGCCACAGCTAGGTACATTAATGTTGCATGCTGACATCTAAGTAGCTGTAGGTAGGCTAGCTTAATAAAAGTATGTAGTTGTATGTAGGTAGGCCATGTACAGATAACTGTGCATGTTAACTTCAATAATGAAGTGCACACTTAGGTGTACTGCAATCAGTGTGTGCCAAAAAATACCTTGAACAGACAGGGTGCAGAATCATACTTGAAAAACAAGTCACCCTTTACGTCATGGTGTTTTGCCAGGCAGACCCTGATTCTAAACTGTGCTTTGTTGGAAATGATAAAAGGGCTTAAGGCATTTCCGGAGTCTCGCGTGAGTATACGAAATATGTGAAGACTACAACAGCGAGGATTACCAAATCAACACCGCTACAGTAACCCTGACAATTCACACAGATTGACGACACCTCACAAAGGTTTCGAAAGGGCAACGGCCGCAGACCATTGACCGTGCAACCCAACAGTAAGAATCGCAAGAGTCAGCGCGGCAGTAAGGACAAACAACTGTCCCGATATTACAATACGGGTGGTTACCCGAGCCGCCTTTATCGAGCTGTAAAAAGGGAATGTACCCCTCGAAGTGCAAAATAGTTAGACTCTTCATATTCTCTTGTATTATTACATGAACCTTGTATCACCTTGCTATTATCAATTACTTGTTCTCATATACCAGTACAAGGGTTCAACTCAAGACTTCCGTTGTGCTATCAAGCACTCTGTTACAAGGACTTAGCATTATGAAAATATCCTAGGGCTACTTTAAGCCCAATATGGTATCAGAAACTCAATGAGTTTCTAATCCGTTTGAAGAATCAAGTACAACTTCACCAATTATAAATTCAACATTACAAGACATGGCACCATCCAAGGGCGATGGATCCTCAACTGGATCCCCTTCTGCAACCCCAGTTTCTAGACTCCATACTGAGGCAGTTGAAGCTGCAGGAGCTTCCACGCAACCAGTGGCCTCCTCCATGGGCATGGACCCGAATCTGATGGAGAAGTTCTTCTCCTTCATGTCAACCTACGAGCAGCCCTCGGCACCTGCTCAATCGGCAAACAGCAACAACAACAGTGGGGTAGTCCCCATGAGTCTCGACGGCACATCACCGCAAGAGGCGTACAGCCTACACAACATCAATCGTACCAGCCCTCGCCAGGCTCATTCACCTTCCTGCTGACTCCCACACTGGCAGTGGACTCAACGTTGACTGACAAGCAATCAGACATCGTCAACATGCAACAGCAGTTTAACAACAACCTAAAACTACAGACGTCCTCACCTTTCAATGGGAAGGATATCTTCACCTGGAGCTTCGAGTTCGAGTTGCTGATGGATGGCGCACAGATCCTTGGCTTCTTCACCAGCTCGTAGCCCTTTCCTGCAAACGGGACTACTCAAGAAAAGAACGTCTATACTTATCAGTCGCTGATGGCTTTCACCATCCTCCTACGGAACCTGATAGCACCACGGCTTCCTGGTGTTGTGGCTCCCATTTACTGTATAGGGCGTGTTCTTCTTCAGCAGATTCGTGACTGGCGCGGCGATCTTTGCGTATTGCGGCACGAACCTGTTGTAGTAGTTAGAGAAGCCAAGAAACTGTTGTAACTCCTTCACGTTCTCGGGTGTCTTCCACGTACGCACGGCTTCGATTTTCTTGGGGTCGACGTGAACTCCTTGAGCACTTACGACATGTCCGAGGAATTGGACTTTTTCGAGGGCGAAGTTGCTCTTGGATAGTTTGACGTAGAAGCGTTCTCGTAGAAAGAATCTCGAAGACGCGTCGCAGGTGTTCGACGTGTTGTTGCATATCGCGCGAGTAGACGAGGATGTCGTCCAGGTACACCACCACGCATTCATCCAAGAGCGGGCGTAGGATATGATTCATCTCTGCTTGGAACGTTGCAGGTGCATTGGTGAGTCCGAACGGCATTACCAGATACTCGTACGATCCGTACAGAGTTCGGATGGCAGTTTTGTGAACGGAATTGTCCGCCATTCTTATCTGCCATTATCCGGACTGCAAATCTAGTTTTGAAAATACCGTGGCTCCCCGAAGCTGGTCAAGCAGATCATCGATTCGTGGAATCGGGTACTTGTTCTTCATGGTCTGCTTGTTGAGAGCCCGGTAGTCGATGCACATGCGCAGGCTTCCATCTGGTTACGGTGTGAAGAGTACTGGGGCACCGTACAGTGAAGTGGATGGTCGGATGAGTCCTTTGGCGAGGAGATACTCGATCTGCTTCTTCAAGTCAGTTATTTCTATGGGGCCTAGCCGATATGGTGCTCGGAAGGTCGATTTCGAACCTGGTTCCTCCATGATCTCGTGTTGGTGCGTTCGGTATGGCGGTAGCTCGTCCGGGAGGTCGTCGGGAAGAATGTCTTGGAACTCCTTCAGTATTTCCTTGATTTCTCTTGGAGGTTCCGAGGTCTTCTCCTCATCCCTTTCCACATCTGTTGCTAACGCCAGGAACCCGGTGTTGGTGCGTTTCACGTCCTTCTCGAATCTGGCGAGTGTCCCCACTGGGATATCTCCTGTATCGTCCCACTTGGGCAGCTGAACTCTCCTTCCTTTGTTGTAGATGCTTGCGGTGTGTTTTACCCAGTTGATCTCGGGGTTGAATTTCTTGAATAAGTCTCGCCCGAAGATCAAGTCAAGCCCTTTTCTGTTGGTGATGGGGAGAGCAGGTTTCCAGCGCAGTGGACCGATTTGTAGGTGTAGCACTGCTTCGCCGTACACTGGTAACTTGCTGCCGTCCACCATCGTTGCAGAAAACGCTTATGGCTTGTACTCTTCTCGAAGTCGGTCGATCTCCTCCTGTAGGGCGGCGATGCTTGCAAAGAGCTGCTGGGTAACTTTGACGTTGTCGAAGTTCGCCATCCTGTTCAAAACACGCGCGGAGGGGGTAATCCGAAAAAACGTGGAGCTGGTGCTTACTAGAATCGGCGTCGAATTGGTCGCCCCTGGCGGTTTTTCAAGGCAGGATCGCGCTGCTGCTGCTTAGTTGAGCGCAGCCGAGTGAGAAAAGCTCTGATTACCAAGTGTTACAGGATCAAATGTGCCGAGGAAAGGTAGCACTATCGATCAGTACAAGGCGCTTTTATACTTCCAAAGTACATCAGGTAACCAGGTTTATCCTATCCAAATGGAATAGACCCTTCTAGAAATAGAATCACCCTGCGTATAGCCACGCGAGGCTATTGGCTTTAAGGGATTACGGTAGGATTACGCTAGATAGAGTGCGTCAGTACATCCCGAGCCTGGTCGGTGATGATGGAAACCAAAGGATGAACCAAAGGATGATGGAAAAGAAGGAATAGGAATCCAAATGGAATGAGATAAAGACCAAATGAATCAGGATAAAATGAGGAATGAAATGGAAAGGGAATATGGAAAGGAGAAAGGAATGGAGCAGGGTCGTATTCTCACATTTCTGGTACTCCAACACCATACCTGAAGCATAAAGCACCCGAGCATTAGCAGTAATTCAAAGAAGGAAAGGAACGAGAAACAGAGGAACGAGAAGTAGAACCGCAAGCGCCGACAAGCCAACTTCCTAGAAGTCCCATCGCGGGACCTTCGTCGGCACGACCCGTCGAAGCAGCTCCGCCTGAACCGGAAACCGTTGAAGAGCCACCACCGACAGACATCGAGCAGCTAAAGGCGCATCCGCGCGAGCAGCATCGGAGCGCCGCGATTGTCTCCGCCTTCTACACCAACTCGGACCTATATCATCGATCTATGGGACACAAGGCAAGCGAAGAAACTTGGCATGAACGGTAAGGGCATCCTGGAAATTCAAGGCTATTCGACACGATTCGTACGAATGTCTTGGACAAGGACGCGCTCCTACTACTCGATGGCCGGGAACTTCGCCGACTGCGACGTACCTGCTTTATATGCCTGGAAGCAGTTCTTCCGCGTCACCTGTCCCTGTCTCATCACAACCCCAGCGCGCCAAAGTACACTCCCCTCGAGAAATTCTACAGCGATATACTCTAGATCCCGCGAGAAGTTGGCCGGGCCGACCTCAACTACGTAATCACCTTCGTCGATGCCGTGACAAGATACACTTGGCATCTTAACCTACCATCATGCGACCTCGCCTTCTCTGCTTTTGTTGCATGGCTTGCTGCAGCAGAACGGGAGGGAGACACGGAGCTAAAAATCTTTCAGTCCGATGGAGCGATGGAGTATCAGTTACAGCGATTCAAGGCCTACCTCGCAGAAAGGGGAATCAAGAGGCTCGTCACCCTCCCCTATGCTCACCAACAAAACGGCATAGCAGAGAGGATGAATCGGACCCTCCAGAACACCATGAGAAAGTTATTGACCGGGATGCGCCTGCCCAACTCCCAGTGGCCGGAGGCGACGAATCACGTCGTCACGCTGCAGAATCTTCTGTCGTCAAGCTCCCTGCCAAACAACGCATCACCACAACGACAAAGCAGCTTATCCCGGGGATCCAACACTCCCTCGCTACACCAAGACCGGACTTCAAATCCTATGACTGGTAGCATTCGTGCATCCTCCGTCACCGGCACCAGTCGAGGAGCCGAAGACTATCAAGCGAGCGTTGCAAGGGCCACGCAGAGAAAAATGGAGGGAGCCAATGGACAGGGAAATAGCGGCGGTACACGAATGCAACACTTGGAAGCTGATCCCGATCTCCCAAACCAAGGGAAAAACATTCCTATCGGGAAAATGGGTCTTCCTATTAAAGACCAGGGGAGATGGGACCATCGATCACTTCAAAGCATGATGGGTCATTCGCGGATTCGAACAGCAGTACGGCAGCAACTATACGGAGACGTTCGCTCCTGTCAGCTACCACACTTCCCTTCGAATCCTCCTCGCCATTGCTGCCGCTTGTCTCCTTCCCCTGCGCCAAATCGACGTCGCCACCGCCTTCCTCTACGCCCCGGTCGACGTCGACATCTTCGTCGAGCAGCCATACGCCTAGGTCAACGACCCAACGATGGTTTGCCAACTGCTCAAATCCCTCTATGGGATCAAACAGGCCCCACGCCTGTGGCAGCAGTACCTACACCGCATCCTCACCGACATGGGCTTTGCCTAGCTACCGCACGGCCAGGGCATATACCGCCTGTCCCGCAGCGGCGACTATGTCATGCTCATCGTCTACTTAGATACTCTACGTCGGCTCTACTACTTCCATCACCGTCTGGTTCGAGGGCGCGCTGGAACTCCAGCTCACGATCACGGAGTCCCCGACTGTGATGCAGTACCTCGGCATCAATGTCACCAACGGCCCCAACACTATTCATCTATCGGCCTCAAAGTACGCCGACACCATTGCTCGCCGATTCAATCTGTCCCCGCTACCTCTCGCTACTCCGTAGACCTACGCACCACCAACAACCGCGTTGACCGCCTCACTAATCACACCGGTCGGCATTCATGAGTACCAGCAGAAGCTCGGCTGTCTGCTATTCGCCGCCGTCACTTGCCATCCTGGCCTCACCTACACTGCTAGCCAGCTCGCTACCTACCTTAAGCGACCTGAAGGTGGGAATCTGGCGGAACGCGACCGCGTGCTCCACTACTTCGTCTCAACCCCGACGATCGGACTAACCTACCACAAGAACGCCGCTACTAAAACCGAACTCATCGGCTATGTCGACGCCGATCACATCGGCCATAAGGACAACTGCCGTTCACGCACCGGCTACATCTACCGCCTGGAACCTATCGAAACTATATCCTGGCACTCGGGATAGCAGGAATTAATCGCCCTCTGCGCAGCTACAAGGGAAGGAATGTACCTGCGCGAGCTGTTCGAAGAGGCAAAGATTGCTGAGTTACCGAGCTTCTCTCTCTTCTGCGATTACCAATCGGCAATTAGAATCGCCAACAAAAATGGATTCGCGAACAGGACGAAGCACATCTCGATTCGATACTTCTTCGTGAAGGACCAAATCGAGCAGGGCCGCCTCCAATTGGTCTACTGCCCCACCACCGAAATGGCAGCCGACTACTTGACCAAGAAGCTGATGAAGGCCAAGTTCTAGTACTGCATGCTGCTGACTGGACTGCAACATGTCAGCGACCTCGACCACATCGACACTCCAGAAATGAAGGAGGGTGTTGGAAATTATAAATGGACTTAAGGCATTTCTGGAGTCTCGCGTGAGTATACGAAAGACACGAAGACTACAACAGCGAGGATTACCGAGTCAAAACTGCTATAGTAACCATGACGATTCACACAGGTTGATGACACCTCACAGAGGTTTCGAAAGGGCAACTGTTGCAGACCATTGACCATGCAACCCAACAGTCAGAATCGCATGAGTCAAGAGTCAGCGCGGCAGGCTGGACAAATAACCGTCCCGATATTACAATACGGGTGGTTACCCGAGTCGCCTTTATCGAGCCTAAAAAGGGAATGTACCCCTCGAAGTGCAGAACAGTTAGACTCTTCATATTCTCTTCTATCATTATATATACCTTGTATCCCCTTGCTATTATCGATCACTTCTTCTCATGTACTAGTACAAGGGTTCAACTCAAGACTTCCACTGTGCTATCGAGTGTCAAACATATTTGTATGTGATGTTGTAGACCACATAGGGTTGTGCCTTAGAGAGTATAGCCCCCTAGGTTATAATGCCTTGTACTCTCACATTCTAGTCATTCATTCAGTTTGTTATGGTATCATGAGTAGGTTAGGTTCCCTTTCGCCCACCAGCGCTTCCGCCGTAGGTCCTAGCCGTCTCGCCTACCCCGTCCCCTAGCGGCCCCTCGGCCCTGTCGACCAGCGGCCCCGCGACCCCGTCCCCTAGCGGCCCCTCGGCCTGTCGACCAGCGGCCCCGCGGCCCCGTCCCCTAGCGGCCCCGCGGCTCCATCCCCTAGCGGCCCCTCGGCCCCGTCGACCAGCGGCCCCGCGGCCCCGTCCCCTAGCGGCCCAGCGACCCCGTCCCCTAGCGGCTCCTCGGCCCCGTTGACCAGCGGCCCCGCCGCCCCATCCCCTAGCGGCCCCGCGGCCCCGTCCCCTAGCGGCCCCGTCGACCAGCGGCCCCGCGGCCCCGTCCCCTAGCGGCCCCGTCGACCAGCGGCCCCGCGGCCCCGTCCCCTAGCGGCCCCGCGGCCCCGTCCCCTAGCGGCCCCTCGGCCCCGTCGACCAGCGGCCCCACGGCCCCGTCGACCAGCGGCCCCATGGCCCCGTCCCATAGCAGCCCCGCGGCCCCATCCCCTTGTAGCCCCTCACCCCCGTCGACCAGCGGCCCCGCGGCCCCGTCCCCTAGCGGCCCTGCGGCCCCGTCCCCGTGGCCGGCCCCGTCCTGCCGCGGGCCCGTTCCCCTAGCCGGCCTCGTTCCGTCGCCGGCCCCGTCCCAAAGCCGACCCCGTCGAGTAGCTAACCATGCCGAGTCGACTTCGCCAGGTAGCTGGCCCCGTCACCTAGCCGACCTTGTCGCCGCGTTGGCCCCGTCGCCCAGCCGACCTTGCCTTCCAGCCAGCCCACACTGACCCCGCACCGCACTGCACCGCCCTGCACTGCACTGCACTGCACCGCACAGCACCGCCTTGCACCGCACTGCACCGCCTTGCACCGCATTGCACCGCACTCTACCGCACTCTACCGCACTACACCGCACTGCAGTGTACTGCCCCGCTCTTCTGCCGCCACATCGACCCTGATGGCGGACTCGGTGCTGCGCTTCGACACGGAGGGCCAGCCGGTCGAGTTAGACACGTGGCTCGTCGACCTCCACCGTCACCTCACTGGTCAGCGGCAGGACGGCCACTCCTTGGCTGTCCACCTCGACGGTACGTTCCCCTGCCCTGACCCCCCTGCTGCCCTGCCCGCTGACCCGTCGTCTGCTAACCGTCAGTCCGCTGCCGCTGCCGCCCTTGCCCTCTCAGTCTGGCTGTCGCGTGACGCAGTCGCACAGCTCGCGATCAGTCATGCCCTCCCCCTGTCTGAGCGCCCACGGTTTTGGTTAGTCAGGACTCCGCAGGAGTTCCTCGAGGCTGTTGTCGCGCGCTACTCCGCCCCACCCGCTACCTCAGTCGGTTGTCTGATCCTGCCCATGCTCTTTCCCGATCTCGCATCTTTCCCCACGGTCGCTGACTTGGCCGCCAACCTACGCACGCTAGATGCGACTTGGCGCGGTGCCTGCACTGAGTCCCAGCTTCGTGTCTTTCAGCCACCCATCTGCTCTACCCTCTACCTGCTTGCCGCACGCCTTCCTGACCGCCTTGCTACCGCCCGTGATCACTTCCTTAGTCTCCACCCCGCTGACCTCACCCTCACTGACTTTGTCGACACCCTGTCTGCCATAGAGGCCTGTCAGTGCTCTATCGCCCAGTCTAGGGGTTTTAGCTGTAAGTGTTCTCTGACGGTTCAGCTGCTGTCGCTGACACAGCGCCTGCTGTGGCGACAGCCGCCGCAGCGCAGTTCCGTCCGGGGAAGGGTCGCCGCCCCAAGGATGGGCGCGGCGGCGGTAGTGGAGGAGGGGGTGGAGGAGGTGGTGGAGCCAGGCCGCCCGCTGGTAGTACGGACGAGGGGACTGGGGCCGGTGCCTCCGAGCAGCAGGACTAGCAGCAGCAGCAGCAAGCGCCGCAGCAGCAGCCGCAGCAGTAGCAGCAGCAGCAACAGCGGTGGGCTAGTGGTCTCTTGCCCGGATGGCCTGGCGCTGGTGGTGGCGGTGGACGTGGTGGTCGTGTGTGCAGTGTGCCATCGGGTGGTATTTCGGGTGACGGGCGCTATCAGAACCAGCTCCAGACAGGCCCTCGCCGCGGCTCCATGTGCTGTAAGATCGGTCATATCCCCGCCGGCCTTTTTCGTCGCCTGCACGACCTGTTTCGTCTCCACTTCGGCCCGTCCCCGACCTCCCCGACTGGCACAGCTTGCTTTGCCGTAGTGTTCAGATCTTTGATATGGACATGGATGAGATTAGCTCTGCTTTGTATGTGTTGTATGTCGATGACTCAAGTGTGACTAGTTCCTACTACCCCTTGTTGCCTAGTGTAGGTGTGCCTAGTACGGCCTCCCCTGCTGCGTCAGGCATAGGATTCCCTGCCTTGTTTAGTCTTGGCTCCTCCCTCGCCACTCCGACCCCGGCCGCCATTGCTGTGCTCTCCTTTACCCTGGACTCTGGCGCTTCCCGGTGTTCTTTCGCGACTCCACTACGCTGACGCCGCTTTCTGCTCCCGCCGCAGTTTCCCTTGCCGACCCCTCCTCAGGTCCGGTAATCGCCCATAGCTCCACCACCCTTCCCTGTCTAGCGGTTCCTTCGCGCTCTCTTATAGGCCTGCACATCCCCTCATTCTCTACGAACCTAGTTGGTGTCGGCTGCCTCCAGGACCTTGGCGTCACCACTACGTTTCCTGGTCACGAGCGGTACGCTGTCTGTACCGACGTTGCCCCCTGGAGAGCCGCCTGTGTTCAAGGCGTGCTACGTGGCTAGAGGCTTCGGTCAGCGTGAGGGGGTGGACTTCTTCCAGACCTTCGCCCCGACCCCGAAGATGACTACTCTTTGGGCACTGCTACACGTAGCAGTACAGTGTGACTACGAGTTACACTCCCTCGACTTCTCCACTGCTTTTCTTCAGGGCAGCCTACATGAGCAGGTCTACCTGCGCCGCCCTCAGGGCTTCACTGGTACCTTCCCTCCTGGGACCCAGTGGCTACTGCAGCGCCCAGTCTACGGCTTGCGACAGGCGCCCCGTGAGTGGTACAACACACTGCGTGCTACCCTTGCTGACCTGCAGTTCTTTCCCTCCTATGCAGACCCCTCGCTCTTCGTTCGTGCTGGCCAGACCCCGTTCTACATTCTTGTTCACGTAGACAACCTGGTCTTCGCCACTGCAGACAGGGACGCACTAGCCTTGGTGAAGGCAAAGCTGCTGAAGAGACACATCTGCACTGACCTAGGAGAACTGCGCCACTACCTTGTCCTCCAGATCTCTAGGGACAGAGCAGCGTGCACCATCACTCTCACCCACTCACACTTGGTGCGCCAGGTCCTTCAGAGGTTCGGTCTTCAGTTCTCCTCTGCACAGCCCACACCTCTGCCAGTAGATCACAGGCTCTCACCTCCAGTTCCTGAGGAGTCAGTAGAGCCCAGTGGTCCTTGCGCAGAGCCGGTGGGTTGCCTCATGTACCTGATGACTTGCACTCGTCCAGATCTCGCATACCCTCTTAGCATCCTGGCTCGCTTTGTGGCCATAGGCAGACACCGACCACAGCACTGGTCGGCCGCTAAGAGGGTTTTGCATTATCTAGCAAGTACATCGGGCATGGGGCTAGTGCCAGGAGGACACAGGCCAATGTTCCTTACTGGGCACACAGACGCTTCTTGGGCAGACGTTGCTGAGACCCTCACGTCCTCGCAGGGCTACTGCTTTAGCCTTGGTTCAGGTTCCATCTCGTGCAGAGCTACTCGCTCCTCGTCGATTGCCCAGTCCAGGTGTGAGGCCGAGATCTACGCTGGTGCCATGGCGGCATAGGAGCTCCGCTGGCTGACCTTCTTGCTCACTGACTTAGGTGAGCGGCCTAGCTCTGCCCCCGTCCTGTACGCTGACAACAGGGCCATGATCCTCCTGTGCCAGGAGCCTCGACTTGAGGGCAGAGCGAAGCACATCCAGCTGCGGTACTTCCTCCTGCGCGAGCTACAGCAGTGCCGCCAGGCTCGCGTAGTACACTTGGCCTCCGGTGCCAACACAGCTGATATCTTTACGAAGGCGCTTGCGCCTAAAGATCATCAGCGGCACTGTGTACAGCTAGGTCTCGTTCCTGTAGCCTCTCACTTGCTAGGGCCTTGATTATGTACATACCTTTATATATATTTTACCCTGACTGGCTTTGTGGCCTCTCCTAGTGGCTGGAGTAGTAGTGCCGCCCTGGTCTTGCTCTTGCCTTGGTTTGTACTTGTTTGACTGGTCTTTAGACCCTTGCCTCAGAGGTTGGACTAGTAGTGCCACCCTGAGCTGCTTGTCTCTCAACAGACACTGCCCCTATCCAGTCTAGGGGGTGTGTCTGTCAAACATGTGTATCTGTTATGTTTGCATAGACTGTATAGGGTCACCTCTTAGAGGGTACAACACTTTATATTCATTTGTACTGTCTCACTACTCCATCCATTATTCAGTTCTAAGATGGTATCAGCAGTAGGTAGGTCACGCCGCCCGCCCATGCTTCCGCCGTAGGCCCTAGCCGCCCCCGCGCCCATCCTAGTCGACCCCGCACTCGTCCTAGCTGGCACCGCGCCCGTCCTAGCTGGCCCCGCGCCCGTCCTCACGGCCCCCGCACCCGTCCTAGCCGGCCCCGCGTTCGTCCTAGCTGGCCCTGCGCCCGTCCTAGCTGGCCCCGCGCCCGTCCTGGCATCTCCCGCGCCCGTCCCAGCCGGCCCCGCGCCCGTCCTAGCTGGCCTCCGCGCCCGTCGTCCAGGCCCCCGCGCCCGTCCTACCGACCCCCGCGCCCGTCCTAGCTGGCCCTCGCGCCTGTCCTAGCCGGCCCCGCGCCCGTCCTACTGGCCCCTGCGCCCGTCCTAGCTGGCCCCCGCGCCCGTCCTACACGCCCCCGCGCCCGTCCTATCCGGCCCCGCACCCATCCTACAGGCCCCCGCGCCCGTCCTAGCCGGCCCCGCGCCCGTCCTACCGGCCCCCGCGCCCGTCCTAGCTGGCCCCCGCGCCCGTCCTACAGGCCCCTGCGCCTGTCCTAGCCGACCCCGCGCCCATCCTACAAGCCCCCGCGCCCGTCCTAGCTGGCCCCGCGCCCGTCCTACCGACCCCCGCGCCTGTCCTAGCTGGCCCCCGCGCCCGTCCTACAGGCCCCCGCGCCCGTTCCAGGCCCGTCCTCTCCGGCCCCACGCCCATCCCAGGCCCGTCCTAGCCGGCCCCGCGCCCGTCCTACCTGGCCCCCGCACCCGTCCACGCCGGCTCGGCGCCCGCCGCTAGTGGCCCACGTGCTCACCTTCCCGCCGGATGACCGCCGATCTGCGTGCGGCCCGCTCTCCGTCCCTGCTCTGCACTGCCTCACCTGGCCCTGCCCTGCACTGTTCCTGATGGCGGCGGAGCTTCGCTTCGACGCTGAAGGCCAGCCTCTGCAGTTCGAGGTCTGGCTAGCCGACCTCCGACGCCACCTCACTGGCCAACGGCAGGATGGCCACCCGCTCTCGGCACACCTTGACGGTACGCTTCCCTGCCCAGACCCCCCTGCTGTGCTGCCCGCTGACCCCACACCTGCTGAGCGCGAGTCTGCTGCGGCCGTCGCCCTCGCTCGATCTGTCTGGCTTTCCCGTAACGCTGTCACCCAGCTTGCCATTAGCAACGCCCTTCCCCCGTCTGAGCGTCCTCGCTTTAGGTCTATCACCACCGCCCAGGCTTTCTTAGACGCGGTTATCCGGCGCTATTCCGCCCCGCCTGCTACCTCGGTGGGTCGCCTGATCTTACCGATGCTCTTTCCTGACCTTACGTCTTTCCCCACTGTCGCTGACCTGGCTGCCCACCTGCGCACGATAGATGAGACCTGGCGCGCTTCCTGCACTGACGCACAGCTTAGAGCCCACCAGCCGCCCCTTACCTCTACCCTCTACCTCCTTGCTACCCACCTCCCTGACCACCTTGCCGCTGCTCGTGATCGCTTCCTTAGCATTCACCCTGGTGACCTCACCCTCACAGACTTCGTAGACACCCTGACTGTTATTGAGACCCGCCACCGCTCTATCGCCCAGGTGAGCGGTACAGTGCCGGTCCCTATCTTTCAGGGTTGTGCCCCCGCTCAGTGCACCTTCTCCGATGGTTCTGCAGCTATGGCTGAGACCGCCGATGCAGCGCAGTTTCGTCTGGGGAAGGGCCGCCGCCCCAAGGCTGGGGGCGGCGGAGGTAGTGGGGGTGCCAGTCGAGGTGGTGGTGGAGTCGGGTCGTCTGGTGGTGGAGTGGATGAGGGGACCCTGCCAAGTCCAGTTGGAGCAGCCACCCCAGCAGTCGCAGTAGCCGCACCAGCCGCAGCAGCCGCCACACACGAGGCAGGCGAGTGCCCTCCCGCCCGGGTGGCCTGGCGCTGGTGGTGGTCGTGCGCGTGGTGGTGTACCGGATGGCGGTTCGGGAGGCGTGCGCTGTCAGTACCAGATCCATACCGATCCTCGCCGCGGCTTCGTTTGCGGTAAGATCGGTCACGCCAGTGCTCACTGTTTTCGTCGCCTGGACAACCTGTTTCGTCAGTGCTTCGGCCCGTCGCCCGACCTCCCGGAGTGGCACAGTTTGCTTAGTCGTAGAGTTCAGATTTTTTACATGGACATGGATGCCATTGTTTATGCTCTGCATGTGATGTATGCTAATGACTCTAGTGTGCTCCCTTCCTATTATTCCTTGTCGCCTAGTGTAGGTGTGCCTAGCTTAGCCTCCCCTGCTGCGTCAGGCGTAGGAGCTTCTGCTTTGTTTAGCCTTGGTGCTTCTGCCGTCGCCCCATCGCCAGATGCCACTGCTTCGCTTTCCTTCACCTTGGACTCTGGCGCTTCCCGGTGTTTCTTCCGCGACTCTACTACGCTGACGCCGCTTCCTGTTCCTGCTGCAGTTTGTCTTGCTGACCCCTCCGGCGGTCTAGTAGTCTCTCGTAGTTCCACCACCCTCCCCTGTCCAGCGGTTCCTTCGGGCTCTCTCACAGGTTGCTGCTGCCTGCTCCTGTCGGTCCCTCACTCACCTGACTCTCCTTTGGCACCACCGCCTAGGTCACCCTATGCTTTCACGTCTGCGTCACATGTCCCAGCACGGTCTCGTCCTTGGTCTCCCTGGTTCTTTCCCGGCTTTTCCCTCCTCCCCCGCCCCACCTTGCACGCCTTGTGTCGAGGGTCGGCTTCGCCGTGCCCCTCACTCCTCCTTGTTTCCCCCTACCGCTACGCCGCTGCAGACCCTGCACATGGACGTCTGGGGCCCCGCCCCCGTCCATGGGCCGCGTCGAGAGCGCTACTTCCTCGTGCTTGTCGACGACTTCACTCGCTACACCACAGTCTTTCCCCTGGAGCGCAAGGCCGACGTGCCTGACACTCTCATCCCCTGGCTTGTCTCTGCCCGTGTCCACACAGGTCTCCCTGTCCTGCGTCTTCACTCCGACCGTGGTGGCGAGTTTGCCTCAGGTGTCCTTGGTCGCTTCTGTCGTGCGGAGGGCATCACCCAGACGTTCACCCTACCGGACTCCCCACAGCAGAATGGGGTCGCTGAGCGACGCATCGGTTTGGTCATGGAGGTGGCTCGCACCTCCATGATCCATGCCGGTGCACCCCATTTTCTGTGGCCGTTCACCGTGCGCAAAACTGCTCACCAGCTTAACTTGTGGCCGCACCCCCAGCGGCCGCAGGTTTCGCCGACCCTTCTTTCGACTGGGTCCCCTGGTGACGCGTCTGCGTTCCACGTCTGGGGCTGCCTTGCTCACGTTCGTGCCTCTGGCACGGACAAACTTACTGCCCGCACCCTTCCCTGTGTCTTCCTCGGTTACCACCTTGACGCGTCCGACTGGCACTTCTACCACCCGCCGTCTCACTGGTTCTTTCACTCTACCACTCTTTCACTTCTACCGTTGCTTCCCCTACCGTGGTCCCCCGGTTACTCCACCCCTGTTCCTGGTCACTCCTTCCCCGGTGGTCCCTGCCCCCCCCCCTCCCCCTCCCCGTCCTGCCCCCTCTGGTGTGTCCCACGTCACCCCTCTCCTGTCGGTTGTCCCGGTCGAGGAGTCCTCTGACTCTGGTGGTCCTGCGGCGCAGTCCTCGCCGTCTGCTCCCCCCCAGGTGTCTCCTCCTCCACAGCCTCTGCAGCCGACGTCGCCTCTGCTGTCGCAGCCGTCGTCTCCGCCGCCGCCGCCGCCGCACCCGTCGTTACCGCCGCCGCCGCCGCTGCCGTCGCTGCCTCAGTTCGTCGACTCTGGTGGTGCTCGCGTTGGGGTGGGTGCTCGTCCTGGGGTTCCAGTTGTAGCCTGCCCCGGTGCCCCTTCGGGTGGCACTGGTGCTCGAGGGGTTTCGGGCTCTGGGGGTGTTCCTTCTTGGGGTGCCGGAGTGGAGTGTCCCGGAGCTAGCCGAGGAGCAGCTTGCGGTCCCGGTGTTGGTGTTGTGCCACCGCAGCCGCAGTCCCCGTCGGTGTCAACCCTTCGCCTGCTCGGCCTTCCATCCCCTGACCCTGCGTCTGTTCCCCTCTTGCCGTCTCCTCCTCTTCCTATCTACGGCCCTGTGTTCCCTCCGCCGGACTCGTCCCCGGCTCGTCTTCCCCCCCGCTCCCCCCTTGTGTCCCCTCCTCTGTCTCCTGACCCGACGCCTCTGTCTCACGTCTGGTCCCACTGTCCCTCCCTCGCTCGTCCTGTCACGCGCTCTCACCCTATGTTGCTCCGTTCCGACGCATCTCGTCCTCCCCTTCTACCGTCGCCTCCTCTGTCCTCTCTTACCGTTGCGCCTCCTCCTCTGTCTGACTACCTTCGTGCCGCTCGTCCTCTTGTTCCTCGGGTCCTCGCCTCTCTCGTTACCGACCCGTCTGTTCCTCTCTCGTGTCTTGACGCTCTTGTCGCTGCGGTCGCTGACTTCACCTCTACCCGCCACCTTGACTACGCCACCGCTCTGGTCTCTGACCCTGCCTGTCCTCCGTCTGTCGGGGGTGCTCCTACCCTCGGCAGTGACGTCCTGGAGGACCGCCAGTTCGAGCTTGCTTTCCTGTCCGAGGCTGCTCCCTATCTCTGTTCCATGCTGCTAGTCCTTGAGGGTGACCCAGATGCTTTCGACATCCCGACCCCTCGCACTTACGCTGAGGCGACCTCGGGACCATGGGCCTCGCAATGGATAGCTGCCATGGAGCAGAAGATGGCATCTTGGAGATCCACCGGCACCTTTGTCGACGCAGTTCCCCCGCCTGGGGTGAACGTAGTCGATGGCCGCTGGCTCTTCAAGCTGAAGCGCCCTCCTTGAGAGCCGTCTGTGTTCAAGGTGCGCTACGTGGCTAGTGGCTTCAGTCAGCGTGAGGGGGTGGACTTCTTCCAGACCTTCGCTCCGACCCCGAAGATGACTACTCTTCGGGTTCTGTTACACCTAGCTGCTCAGCATGACTACGAGCTTCACTCCCTTGACATCTCCACTGCTTTCCTTCAGGGCAGCCTACACGAGCAGGTCTACCTGCGTCGCCCTCAGGGCTTTACTGGCACCTTCCCTCCTGGGACCCAGTGGCTCCTGCGGCGTCCCGTCTACGGCCTGCGGCAGGCCCCCCGTGAGTGGCACGACACGTTGCGTGCTACCCTTGCTGACCTGCAGTTCTTTCCGTCTTCCGCAGACCCCTCACTCTTCGTTCGTGCTGGCCAGACTCCGTTCTACATCCTTGTTTACGTGGACGATCTGGCCTTTGCCACAGCAGACAGGGACGCACTAGCCTCCGTGAAGGCAGAGCTGCTGAAGAGACACACTTGCACTGACCTTGGAGAACTGCGCCGTTACCTTGGCTTGCAGATCTCCAGGGACAGAGCAGCGCGCACCATCACCTTGACTTAGTCACACTTGGTGCGCCAGGTCCTTCAGAGGTTCGGCCTTAAGTTCTCCTCTGCACAGCCCACCCCTCTGCCTGTAGCCCACAGACTCTGTGCTCCGGTTCCTGAGGAGTCAGTAGAGCCCAGTGGCCCTTACGCAGAGCTGGTGGGTTGCCTCATGTACCTGATGACTTGCACTCGCCCAGATCTCGCATACCCTCTCAACATCTTGGCTCGCTTTGTGGCCACAAGCAGACACCGACCGCAGCACTGGTCTGCCGCTAAGAGGGTTTTGCGTTATCTTGCAAGTACATCGGGCATGGGGTTAGTGCTAGGAGGACGCAGGCTAGTGGTCCTTACAGGACACACAGACGCTTCTTGGGCAGACGACGCCGAGACACTCAGGTCTACCCAGGGCTACTGCTTCAGCCTTGGTTCACGTGTCGTCTCGTGGAGAGCTAACCGCTCCTCGTCTGTTGCCCAGTCCAGGTGTGAGGCCGAGATCTACGCTGGTGCCATGGCGGCACAGGAGCTCCGCTGGCTGACCTTCTTGCTCACTGACTTAGGTGAGCGGCCTAGCTCTGCCCCGGTCCTGTACGCTGACAACAGGGCCATGATCCTTCTGTGTCAGGAGCCTCGACTCGAGGGCAGAGCGAAGCATATCCAGCTGCGGTACTTCCTCCTGCGTGAGCTACAGCAGCACCGCTAGGCATGCGTAGTACACTTGGCCTCCGGTGCCAACACAGCTGATATCTTTACGAAGGCGCTTGCGCCTAAAGATCATCAGCGGCACTGTGTATTGCTCGGTCTAGTTCCTGTAGCCTCTCACTTGCTAGGGCCTTGACTTTGTACTGTCCTATATATCTATATGTACTCAGACTGGACTTGTGTCCTCTCCCAGTGGCTGGACTAGTAGTGCCGCCTTGGTCTTGATCTTGCCTTTCCTGTACTCCTTCTGACTGGTCTTTTAGACCCTTGTCTCAGTGGCTTGACTAGTAGTGCCGCCATGAGCTGCTTCTTCACGACTTGCCCCTATGCAGTCTAGGGGGTGTGTCAAACATGTGTATCTGTTATGTTTGCATAGACTGTATAGGGTCACCTCTTAGAGGGTACAACACTTCGGTATATTCACTTGTACTCTCTCGCTACTCCATCCATTATTCAGTTCTAAGAGTGTCAAACATATTTGTGTGTGATGTTGTAGACCATATAGGATTGTGCTTTAGGAAGTACAGCCCCCTTGGTTATAATGCCTTCTACTCTCACATTCTAGTCATTCATTCAGTTTGTGATCGAGCACTCTGTTGCAAGGACTTAGCATTCTGAAAAGATCCTAGGGCTATTATCAGCCCACATACTCTGAAACCAATTTTGGGCCCTGAGCGCAACCTCTAAACTACACTCCATATCTACCAAATGGTGGTTGTAAATCCTCTGGTGTAACGTTCAGCACATGATCTGACATGGCCGCCACGTCATCAACAATGATGCCATCCACGCCATGGTACTGCTGGAAATGGGCTGCATCCACGTCATCACTGCCATCAGCATAACACATGTAAATGTGAAAGATAGAGGAGCAGGTGTCAATACTCAAGAGATAACGTGCGGAAGATGGAAACTGTGGTGAAGCGTCACTCATGCAGTGGGTGGCACATGAGCAATCCGCTAGCACACATGGATCAAGGAAGTATCCTCACAAACAGAAGCATCCATCTCTGGGTGTACTCGCAACCAATAGAGCATGGACCAGCAGGTGTTCTTGCAACGACAAGCACAGGCTCACAAGGTTAGGTGTACTGACTTGAACGCATTTCACAATGTAAGGTGTACTGACTTGGCCACATGTCGCAAGGCTAGGTGTACTGGCTTGGCCACACGTCACAAGGCTAGGTGTACTGGCTTGGCCGACTTGGCCACATGTCACTTGGTGGTGGGAGAAGAGCAACAACCAGTGTCCTTCACCAGATAGCTCATGAATAAAAAGCATGGATTAACAAGTGGTGTGTGCATCAATGGAAGCAACAGGTCACCATGTTCACTCACATAGTGGTGCCGTAGGAGTAGAGCAGCAGGCCAGCATCCTTCACCAGATGAGATCACGATAGAGAGCATGGGTCACCACGTGTAAGCATTGGTGAAACAGTCAGCGACCATCATGTGTGCACTCACTTGGTGGTGCCATAGGAGTAGAGCAGCAGGCCAGCATCCTTCACCAATCGAATGGTGGCTGAGTCAGCCAGGAGTGTCTTCACTTCCGACACAATGCCAGATAAGGCATCTGAGCACAGTAGGGATTCACAGGGTGGTATGGAGCACAAGGTGAGTCAGCAAGGTGAGTCAGCAAGGTGAGTCAGCAAGGTGAGTCAGCAAGGGGAGTCAGCAAGGGGAGTCAGCAAGGGGAGTCAGCAAGGAGAGTCAGCAAGGGGAGTCTTCACTTTGGACACAACGCCCGATAGGGCATCTGAGCGCAGTTTGGGTTGTGGGATGGCATGGAGCACAAGGAGAGTGCTCGAATGGTGGCCCAGACAATATGCCTGCTAAGGCTTTGAAGCGTAGGGGTTTGTTGGATGGCAAGGAAAACGGAGAGTGTTTGAAAGGTGGCTGAGTCAGAAAGGGGAAGCTTCACATCAGACACAATGCCGGATAGGCCACCTGAGCGCAATAGGGGTTTGCGGGATCACATGGAGTGCAAGGCGAGTGCTCGAATGGTGGCTCAGGCAGCAAGGAGAGGCAGCAAGGAGAGTCTTCACTTCAGACACAACGCCAGATAAACCTTCTGAGCAGAGGAGTTTGAAAAACACGCGCATTGGGCACGTGCATTACAGGCTAAGAAGAGTGTGGGGTGAAGGCTCGACGAAGGAAAGAGCAGGATGCGAAGGGGCAGACAAAAAAAAAGCGCACGTGAGCTGGGGTTTCATATGGGCGCGGAACTTATCACTCGGTTCATTTGCGGGTGCTCGATTTTTTTCCGGGTAACCTCCCTCATTTAAGTTGTAAATCTGTTATCCTTTCCATCATAATAACGCAAATTTGGAAGTCCGAAAACTGCACCAGATGTTGGCAGGCTTCGTTCAAACGTTCCCATTTAAACATGATCTCACGAGATGGTTTCGTCGAGGCCGAAACGCTTTTGCAAGATCGCTTTGGCCCAAGAAAAAAGGGTGTTTGCAAAGCCTTGCTTTGCTTTGAGGCGCCTCAAAACTAGACTCCTATCGCGCGCTTTTGAGGCGCCTCAAAAAAGGGTGTTGGCAAGCCTTGCTTTGCGGACACTCGCCACTGTTTCTCGTTCTGAAAATCACTACTGCTTCTCGTTCTGACGGATGCTGGCTCTGTTCGCCTGCAAAGTTCGATTGGAGGTAATTGCACTGTTTGCTGCTCGCACACCCAGATCAATAAAAGCACCAGTTATGCGCCCTAAGTTCATCTGATTCATTCGTCTGAGGGTACACGCGCGTTCTTCGCTAACAAGGCAGATTCTAGTGGGTGTTTTAATCCCACAAGCATCCATTCGCACGGATAGACTCACGGGCTTTGCAGTGCGCCACAGCAGCCTGAACAGAGTTCATCCTGTCGTCACTGAAGCTGCCACTCCCCACAGTCAGAAAGAGGACCTTGTGGCACGCGGAACAGCACAGCACCACACAGAATAGCACGGGAGTGGAAGGAAAGGCAGCAGAAAGGGACGCACAAGACACTGGGTGAGAGCATGACAAGCAGCAGCCTGCACGGAACTCATCCTCTCGTCGCTGAAGCTGCCGCTCCCCCAGTCAGAAAGAGAGCCTATATAAGCACACGTGATGCACGTGCTTGGTTCAACTGCCCTCACCTCGTGCTTGGTTTGCCTCTTCCTCAGCGCCACTACAGCATCTGGCGCAAAGGAGGAGAAGAAGGGCGCGAGCAGAGTCTCCCCAGGTGTCAGGGCTTACCCTGCCCCCACCTCTCCTCACCTCGCGCTTTGTTTAACTGCCCTCACCTCGTGCTTTGTTCAACTGCCCTCACCTCGTGCTTTGTTCAACTGCCCTCACCTCGTGCTTGGTTTGCCTCTTCCTCAGCGCCACTACAGCATCAGGCATAAAAGAGGAGAAGAAGAGAGGGCGCGAGCCACAATGCGAATCCACCACCTGCACGCAACAGAAGAGAGGCACGCAGCACGAGTGGTCAACCACCCGCAGCACACAGCGAGTGGTCAACCACCCGCAGCAAGCAGCACACAGCATGAGTGGTCAATCCCTCGCAGCACACAGCATGAGTGGTCAATCACTCGCAGCACACAGCATGAGTGGTCAATCGCTCGCAGCACACAGCATGAGTGGTCAATCACTCGCAGCACACAGCATGAGTGGTCAATCACTCGCAGCACACAGCATGAGTGGTCAATCACTCGCAGCACACAGCACGAGTTTGGAAGCGAAATTTGCCTTGATATTGCACCCAATGGCGTGGCCACCGCAGTCACCGCAGTCAATCAATGGAGTCACCGCGGTCACCGCAGTCACCGCAGTCACCGCAGTCACCGCAGTCAACGCATTCAACACAGGTCCAAATGGGGTCAAACGGAGCTTACAGGGAGTAATGCTGAGAGAATCCGATCGATTTCTTCAGGGCCCCCAGCATCCTTAGAATCATCCGCAGCGAATTTGACCTCAACATTAAAGCCAATGCGGGGGTCAACGCAGTCAAACAGGTCAACGAGGGTCGGCATCGCGTCCTCCTCCTCTGCCACCCACGTGTATGTGTTGCCGTCCTTTCGCCTCCTGATCAGCTGCCTGCCCATCTGAGGCAAAGGATGGAGGGGGGAGGGGAAGGGAGGAAGGGGGGGGGAGGGGGTAAAGAGAACAAGCTGCATGGCTTGCATGGCGTCCTCATCCTCTGCCACCCATGTACATGTGCTGCCGCCTCCGTATAAGCTGCCTTCCCATCTGAGTAGCGCATGAGGGTTAGAGAAAGACACAGGGAAGATAAAGCAACAGGCACCACCCATGTGTACGTGCTACCCTCCTTTCGCTTTCTCATCAAACGCCTTCCCATCTGGGTGACAAGGCAAGGAAGAATGGGAAGGCTTATGAATGGGAACAAGGTCAATCAGGTCAACGCGGTCAAACAGGTCAACGAGGGTCGGCATCGCGTCCTCCTCCTCTGCCACCCACGAGGGTCTCGTGTACGTGCTGCTGCGTCCTTACGCCTTCTCATCAGCTGCCTTCCCGTCTGAGGGCAGGGAAGGGGAGGGGGCCCGGGGGGGGAGGGGGAGGGGGAGGAGGAGTGAGAACACTGAATCTGCAGCTCCTGCTGGCACCTGCTTTTGAGAGAACGACTACACTCAAAAGAATTGGAAGTGGATGAAAGCGAGGCCAGAGACCTGCAAGTCGTTGAATGTACCCAGATAAGCTGGCCAGAGAGGCCAGATGAGCTGGCCAGAGAGCTGGCCAGAGAGCTGGCCAGAGAGCTGGCCAGAGGGCTGGCCAGAGGGCTGGCCAGAAAGCTAGCGAGAGAGCTGGCCAGAGAGCTGGCCAGAGGGCTGGTGAGAGAGCAGGCCAGAGGGCTGGTGAGAGAGCAGGCCTGGCTTTCAACGACTTTCAATTCTTTTGAGTTCCAGCTGCACCTCCTGCTGGCACCTGTGTGAGCATCCAACCACCCACCCACCGTCTGATCCCAACCAAACCTCATACCCCTCCAGATGAATTTAAAGCTGACAAAAAAACCCTCCCTCTTACCTCCCTATGGGTCTTGGACGGCCCGCCCAATCAATTGGAATTAGACCAGTGTGGGCCTGCGCCCGAGGTCTTGCAGTCGAGCTGGCACCTGTCTGTCTATACATAAACCTACCGTTTCACCCCACCCTCTTACCTTCCCAAAGGTCTATGACTCTATTTTTTAGGCGCCCCAATTTCAGGTGGCACCTGTCTATCTATACATCCACCTACTGTTTCATCCCACCCTCATACCTCCCCAGGGGTCTCCCCAAGGATCTCGGGCTCTATTTTTGAGACACCTATACAATGGATGGCACCTGTCTCTCTATACATCCACCCATCTACTGTTTCATCCCACCCTCATACCTCCCCAGGGGTCTTGGACGGCCCAATTGATTGGAACTCAGCCAGTGTGAGGTCGGAGATCTTGCAGTCGAGCTGAAAGGAGGGAGAAAAAGAGGAGGAGAGGGGGGGGGGGGAAGGACGGCATTAATAACACAATTACAGTAGATCTCAGTCCCATATTGCGTGTCGAAGTGTGTGAGAGCTCACGGACATATTAAGTTTGCTTCCACGTGTCGTATTGAGATGAGAGAGTAGACAGGTATGTATTCTAGCGGGTTCCAACAATGTCCATGAGGTAAGTGAGAGGCGTTAGCAGTTAGAATGCCACTGACAATGGCGTAAAAGACTATATGCCATCTATGGTGGTGTTTAATAACGTCGAGTCGAACGGTGATGGCCGAAGCAATGGCTGAGTGAGGAACGGTAGTGTCTAATAAAGTTTCTGACTTAAGAGACAAGTTTGCCGATTGACACAGATTGGTGGGTTTGAGACAAATATGCCTGTTGCACGCCATTCACTGGGCTTGATACATATAAGTCATACCTTATTTCAACTTCTGCTGTGATATTATTCTGCTTGGAGATATCAGTCATATCTCACTCACCCCATCTGCTGTGAGAATGTGATTATCGTGAAAGATGACAGGGATGCCGTCTTTAGTCACCTGCACAGTAAATGGAAGATAAAAAGATTCGGCAAATGGATATTTCAACCAGACACTACAACGGGGGAAGAAAAAGTGAAGTGCACTAACATCTGCAGTGCACCTGACAGCTGACCTGCAGAGTGGTGATGGATGGCTTGAATCCGATGCACCACTCTGCATCTCAAAATAAGCAATCCGAACTCACCTGAACATCAAACTCCACGAAATCTACTCCAAGCTTCGCCGCCCGGTTTATCGACAGAACCGTGTTCTCCCTAATATCCGGCGACACTCTAGAAGTTCCCGTCGCCACGGACGCTGCTTCCGTCGCCGCGGTGGCGACCGGGGGAGGTCGGTTCTGGCCGACGCCTCTGTGTCCGACGAACACGAGACGCGCATGGCCTGCTGCTGTTGTCAGGCTGG
>BQMB01000623.1:0-45000 GCA_027943415.1 Closterium sp. NIES-67 | reverse complement strand
ACACCTTGAGCCTGACAGAGGAACACAACTTTTCAGGGTGCCGGTAGACAAAAACGCGCACAGGTTTCGCACGGCATCGTCACGGGCATGTGGGCCTTTCGCACGGGCACGAAGGTTACCATTTTGATGTTTTGCGGGGTAGGTTTGAGTGGCATATTTTGGCGAGCCATTGTTCACTTAGTTACCCTATGTTAAGTTTCGGCGCTTTCAAGCGAGAGTGAGTTTCTCTGGTGTAGCACCAGAGTGGTGGTTGATGGGTGAGATGTTGAGTGATTTTTTCTGGTTTGGTTTGCTCCCTTTTATACTCAGAGTGATGGGGTGAGGTGTTGGAGTCGCATTTCAGCTCCAAATATTACGGACGTGTTCTAAATATTTCTTACATTACGAACTGAAGGTTCGTGTCGCAACAATAACTACTGCGTAGATTGTGGGAATTTGTTTTCGAGTCTGTTCCTGGGTTGGCTGTCGGATGTTGAGAACGACCCCTGGCATCGGGACATCGTGACTCCATTTCGCTGCCAAGTCAGCGTTCGGTTTCATGCGGCGATGCTCAAGCCACAAACAAACCCAGCGAGGCGTGTGTAATTTTGCGAGCTCAACGAAAGGCTCGCTGACCTTCGCAGGAGCGCTATTCCGAGCGCGGCTGGAAGTTTGTGGCGAAAACGGTTGCGGCGCACATCTTTCGTCTTGTGCCGCATGTTTGTCACCGCTGTCATGATGACGCTGCACTGCTGGCTTTGTTCACGGCCCACGTTGAGTGGGCCGTTGCCCGTGTGACAACGCTAATGGGCGATGGTTCCTGATTGGGCCACGTATTGAGCTAGGCCTCCGGCGGGCACCATGTGTAACGTGACTCTCGTCACTCAGGGGTGTTGTTCAAGTTCAGCGCGAAGGTTATTCTGGAACACTGAGTGCCCGGCGTTTTTTGTCTGTCCATTGTTTTGCAGATTCCCATCGGACGGCGCGAAATCCAAACTTTCCCCCAGTCAATGCGGAATCTAATCGCAGCCGCCAAATTGCGTTTATGCAAATCTGACGGGCAAATCTGACGGCCCAAGAACTACTTCCAATTCGCAACCTCAGCTCAAAGTTCATACGCAGTGCGTTTGAACAATTTGGGATGCGGGTTTTTAACGTGTACAGTCAGTCCGCGCCACAGTAATGATAATTTTGCTTTGTCAACATGCACAAATACAGTGTTAGGAATGTTCTTATGCAATGCATGAATACACAACTTTTAAATGTATATCCGATTTTTTCTTTAGGGTTAGCCGCCTCAAAGGGATACAATAAAATTACGTAGGAAAAAAACACAAATTACCATGGTTATATTATTCAGCCAATACCACCACCAACCAAAACCAATCCAATACCATATATGGGCAACATTGCGGCAAAAAATGACAAAACAAGGGTTTATGACAAATCTTCTAGAGAAACGAGAGCTTATAAATACGTAGGGTTTCGAACACCCTTTTAGTGTCAAGTTTGACACGATCTAGCGATACATTGTGTTTTAGCATACGTGTAAACTCTCGATTGTGTTACGGTTGTGTTATTAGACCGTTTTAAAACGTACTCAACCGTACTGGTGACAGGAGGCGGGATGAGGAGGGGAGGAACACATATGCTCCCACGATCTGTCGTTAGTCGCGCATATGTCGCGCGTCCTGGGGGGGCGTTCGCTGGCCAATTTTTCACTGGCACGGCGAGGGAAATCAGGCATGTGGAACATCGATCAAGGCTTCGTGGGTTCGCCGAACCCAATTTGCGAAACGTGACGTCAGCATGCGACATCGTCGCGTCGGTTCGGTTTCCCCAAACCAAGAGCCCCCAAATCGCGTGCCCTTTCTCATGCCAAACCGAAAGCGCAGCCATCAGCCGCCCAGAGCTGCCAGGCAAACATCAACGTCACTCAGTGCCACACCTCAGGGCGTGTTTTTAGTAGGCGCCATCCTGAGAAAGTGTCATCCGAGAATGCTGGAAACCCATCACAACCGTTATTTCAAAACTTCAACGATTGCGATGTGTTTCCAACATGCTCGGATGACACTTTCTCGGGATGACACTTATTTGAAACACGCCCTCATACTGCAAAATCGTGGTATTAGGCAGGCCAAGATTGGCATGCCTCTTGGCTGGGCAGGTTTACGAAACCAAAAAAAAAAAAAAAAAAAAAAAAAAAAAAAAAAAAAAAAAAAACGCAGCTCACACTTGTCCCTCACAGGCACCTCTCTCACAACCAGCGAACAACACAGCCACTTCCCCTCCAACCCTACCTGTCAATCTGCGCAATTGCGCCAGCTTGTACCCATCCAACTGGCCACATTTTGAAATGTTAAGAAAGTGGGCATTTTCTCTGCTAGATTTTAGACGAATGTGCAATGGGCTAACAAGGCTTTTGATGGGCCCCACACTTCACTGCCCGCGAGTTTGTCGTATCCAGGCCTGCAGTCGTGGCCAACGTAATCATGAGCCGGCGACGTTACGTTTACCAAAGTATTGGGGCACACAAAGAAAAAATTACGTAGGTTTGGCGGCTTCGCAAATTCCACGCGCGCGGGATTTGGTCGCCCGTTCCCCTTCCCATTCCCCTAGGCAAATTGCCAGCGAACGGCCCCCTGATCTCCCACTTCCAAAAGCCGACATACACGGCCTCGCTATGCGCTTCCCAGAATCATTACAGGCGTTTCCCAATTTCTCGAGTCCGCATTTCCTGGGGCTCCCCTCGACTGCGTTTCACTTTGCTAATTATTGCTTCCCGTACCAGCACACCATTTTCACAACGATACGCCTTTCCTATCTGTACAACGCGCGCCGATGGGCCCCGCGTCGTTCGACTCCGCCGCGCCGTTTCTCCTTCCGCAGCCCGCGTACGCGCTCGACCCCGACGACGACGGCGCGCACCCAGTGTCCGCGCTGCCCCCCGCGGCGCAGCTGGCGCTGCCCGTGCTCGAGCTCGTCGCGGCGGAGGAGGGCGCCAACCCCAGCCCCTGGACCGAGCCGCTCGAGATCAATGGCGTCGCCGAGCGGCGCGAGCGCATGTGGCAGCAGCTGCGAGTCGCGTGCCAGAAGGTGATTATAACAAGGGCGGATACTGGTGCGAGGGAACGAGGGGGATTTTCCGTAGCGTGTGAGATGGTTTGGGATATCTGCGTCCCCTTCGCCCTACCTTATAACGCGGACTCGCATTTCTGACGGCTGTTGTCGATTCGTATTCGTCCCGCCCGCCCCGTTGCACGTCAGGCTCAAGAGGCGGAGCGGCGAGCAGAGGCGGAATCCCAAGCCCCTCTGGCGCACGGGCCAACGGCGACTGGGGGAGCATCGGCAGCAGCAGAGGGGGAGAGCAGCGCCCAGCCGAAATCTCCTGGAGCCCATGCCAGTGGTGCTTCTGCTGCTGCTGCTGGCGCGGCAGCAGGCGCGCACAGGCTGCCTCCCGGCCTGCTGCACTTCGGGCGCTCCATCGCGCGCCTGGTGGGCGCGGGGGGGGGCGCGCGGGTGGCGCCAGAGTGGATGGCGGAGGACGGAGAGAGGGGGGAGGCGGGGGAGAGAGACGAGGGGACGGGTGAGGGGAGAGTGGGGGGCGGTGACGGTGGAGCGGACAATCTGGCCACGTCTGTAGGGAGTGAGGGGAGTGTGAGTGCCACTGGTGCAGGTGATGCTGATGCTGGCGCTGCTGGCTATACTGCTGCTGCGGGGCGTGCAGTGCGTCGTGCGTTTAGTAACGAGGATGCTCTTAGCGGGTTGGAGGGCGGGCAGGCAGCAGCAAGAAGCGGAAGACTAACGCTCCAGCAGTGGCAGCAGGGAGGGGCACAGGCGGGCCCTCGGGCACAGGCGGACCCTCAGGCAGGCGCGCAGGGGGGATTGCCGGGCGGAGTGGGGGGGGGGAGAGGGATGCGCGTGGCGGTGGGCATGCAGGTGCAGCTGCCGCGGACTGTCTCGCCCAGAATCCGCGGCTCCATAACGCCGCGCTCGGGCAGGCTCAGGCGCCGGGGAGGGGCAGCAGGGGGCGCGGATGTGCCTCTGGGACTGGCGAGCCCGGGTGGGGCTGGTGTGGGCGATGAGAGCGCAAGGCGGGGCGGTGGGGTCCTGCTGGAGGATGTGATGGAGACGACAGAAGATGTGATTGTAGCAAGGGGTGGTGGCCGGGAGGTGGAACGGGCGGGGTCGTGGGGTGTGCTGCTGGGGGGCGTGGGGTTGGTGCAGCAGCGCGAGGAGAAGGAGAGGGAGTGGGCGCGAGCAGCAGCAGAGGCCGAGGCGCAAGCAGCAGCGCTGGCAGCGGCGGCGGCGGCGGAGAGAACAGCGGTGGCACGGAAGAGAGCAGGGCTTGACGGGCTGGAGGTGACTGTAACGAAGGGGGATGTAGCGGCGACAGGGGCTGAGGTTGGGTGGGGCGTTGTGGGGTTCATTCAGGTGGCGGGGGGGGGGGAGGAGGAGGAGGAGAGGAGGTTTGAAGTGGCGTGCGCCATCCGAGTGAGGGACGTGCGCACGGGGCAGGAGTACCTGGTGGAGAACCCTGCGGTCCTGCTCTGGGGGGGAGGGGGCCAGGGGACAGGTGTGGAAAGCACGGGGCGGGGATTTGGGGGGAGGCTGATGAGGGGGAGAGGGCAAGCAGGGGGAACTGCAGGGGGGGGAGTGTGGGCGGGGGGGTGATAGAGGGGGTGGCGGAGGGGGAGAACGTGGGGGCGCTGTTTGCGCTGAGAGGGGTGAGGGAGGCGGTGAGGGATGAGAGGATGACGGAGAGGAAAAGGAAAAAGAAGGTGCCACCTGCTGCCGCTGCTGCTGCCGCTGCTACTGTCGCTTCTGCTGGTGCTGGTGCTGCTGCTGCCGTTTCCACAGCAGGTGCAGGGGAAGGGGAGGAAGAGGGCTCAGCAGAAGGCGCAGTGGGCGGTGCAGCAGGTGCAGGTGCGGGGCGGATGGCGTTAGACACTGGGGATGCGCGGGGGCACGGAGTGGTGGGGGGGCAGGGAGAGGCGGGCGGAAGAGAGGGGACAGCAGGAGCAGAGGCTGGAAGAGCAGGGAAGGAGGGGAGGGAGGGGAGGGATGACGGGGGGCAGGGGGAGGTGGGGAAGCGAGACGAGAGCGACTCCGAGGCGGAGTACCGAGACGGGCTGCGCTTCGTGAGCGCTCGGCGCGACACACTGAGCCTGTCGGACGATGAGGAAGAGGGGCGACGGGATGGGGCGAGGGGAGGGGCGAGGGGCGAGGATGGAGAGGAGCAGAACCATTCTGAGGCGTTTGCGGATATTGAGGAGGAAGGGGAGGAGGAGGGGGAGGAAGAGGAGGATGAGGAGGAGGAGGAGGAGGAGGAGGAGGAGGAGGAAGATGGAGAGGAGGGAGACGAAGAGAGGGAGGGAGTTTCAGCGGAGGGGGGAGGGAAAGGGAGCGGTGAGCGGGAGGAGGAGCGAGAGGGGAAGAGTGGAGGCAAGACTGCTTCGCCTGAGAGTGGGCGGAAGTCCAGGTGGGGGCGCAGGGCAGGGAAGGGGAAGGCAGGCACAGGTGGGGTCAAGGGCGATGAGGAAAAGGACGGGGAGGAGGAGGAGGGCGTGGAGGGGAGCAGGGAAGTTAGGGGGGGGTTGGAGGATAGTGCTGAGGGGGCGCGCAGGGCAGGCCCAAGTCGAGCCGAGGGAGGGGGTGGCTGAAGGCCATCAAGCGCGCTGCGGGGTATGGCGGCAGCGGCAAGGACAGCGGCAGCACGCGAGGCGGGGGGAAGGGGAAGGAGGGCGGGAAGAGCAAGGGGGGACAGGGGGAGGGCAGAGAGGCCGGTGCAGGGGCAGCAGGGGGAGGGATGGGGGGAGAGGGTGAGGGGGATGGGGGCATGTGGGGAGGGGAAGGGGAGAGGCCGAGTGAGCCTTCAGCACAGCCAGGGGATCGCATCGACCAGCCGTCCACAGGAGCAGCAGCAGGCTCGGGCCAAGCCTCGTCCGGACTATCAGGCTCGGGATCAGGCATGGGGAAGGCAGCAGCAGCAGGGGGGGCAGCAGGTAGCTCGTGTGTGCCCCCCCTGGGCCCGGTGCGTGTGAAGGTGTCGGCGGTCAAGAAGCCCGTGCGCCAGCTCTCGGACCTCTGGCTGCGCCAGGAGGTCAGGGGCGCGCATGAAGGGGCCGTGTGGACCGCCAGGTTCAGCTCGTGTGGGCGGTATCTGGCCACGGGCGGGCAGGATGGCACTGTGAAGGTGTGGCAGGCGGTATGCGAGGGAGGTAGAGCTGGGGAGGGTGCAGGCGGAGGAGAGGAGGTGGTTGGGGTGTGGGAGAGGCGAGGCGGGAGGCTGGGCGGAGCAGGGGGGAGTGGGGGTGTGGAAGTGAGAGGGGCGGCTGCTGCTGGGGGGACAGGTGGGAGGGGGTGGGAGGATGCACAGGCGCGTGGGAGGGGGTACCCCCGGGAGAGGTTCGATGGCTCGCCGGCCTTCGCATCGGACGAGATCGCCCCTCCTCCCCTGCCCCAGGCGTCCTCCCTGTCGTCGGGGTTCCGCTCCGTGCCGTCCTCGCCCATGCACCCGCTCTTCAAGCAAGCGGCAGCAGACTCAGCAGCGGGCATGGGCGGGGCGGGTAGCAGTGGTGGAGGCGGGGGCGGGGGGTTGAGTGTGGGGCGTGCGGTGCCGCTGTTCTGGCTGCAGGAGGCGCCGCTGTGCTGCTTCACGGGGCACTCCGCTGATGTGCTCGACCTCGCGTGGGCGCCCAATGGGGTACAGTCCCGATCGCCTTGCACTGCCTCGATCCTCTCTTCCCTCCTTCCCTGTGCATGGCATGCATGGCATGCATGCATGGATGGATGCATGCATGGATGGATGGATGGATGGATGGATGGATGGATGGATGGATGGATGGATGGATGGATGGATGGATGGATGGATGGATGGATGGATGGATGGATGGATGGATGGATGGATGGATGGATGGATGGATGGATGGATGGATGGATGGATGGATGGATGGATGGATGGATGGATGGATGGATGGATGGATGGATGGATGGATGGATGGATGGATGGATGGATGGATGGGATGGATGGATGGATGGATGGATGGATGGATGGATGGATGGATGGATGGATGGATGGATGGATGATGGATGGATGGATGGATGGATGGATGGATGGATGGATGGATGGATGGATGGATGGATGGATGGATGGATGGATGGATGGATGGATGGATGGATGGATGGATGGATGGATGGATGGATGGATGGATGGATGGATGGATGGATGGATGGATGGATGGATGGATGGATGGATGGATGGATGGATGGATGGGATGGATGGATGGATGGATGGATGGATGGATGGATGGATGGATGGATGGATGGATGGATGGATGGATGGATGGATGGATGGATGGATGGATGGATGGATGGATGGATGGATGGATGGATGGATGGGGATGGATGGATGGATGGATGGATGGATGGATGGATGGATGGATGGATGGATGGATGGATGGATGGATGGATGGATGGATGGATGGATGGATGGATGGATGGATGGATGCCTTGCTGCTTGGAGCCATGGCTCTCGCCCTCTGCACCAATGCGTCCTGCAACTGCCGTCTCTCACCGTCCCACCCATGCGTCTCTCGCGTTCTTCTCCTGTCCCTCCAGCGCCCCGTGCTGGTGTCCGCATCAGCAGACAGGACCGTGCGCCTGTGGCACGTGGGGAGCAAGCAGTGTCTGCGCGTCTACCCGCATCCTGAAATTGGCAAGTGCATTGTACCTTGACGTTACGTACACTACATATAGTGGCCATCTGGGTATACTTCACGTGGAGATCTTCTTGGTGCATTGCATCTGAACGTGGTCCAGACGTGCTCTCAAGGTATGGATGTGGGCGTCTTTTAACCCAGTGCCGGCCGGCACACATCCCTGCCCCGCCCCCCTCTTCTCCCCTGCACACACTCACCATGGTGGCGGTCCACCTGCTGCACGCCAGCGTCTTTTTGCCGGGCACGTTGGACGACATGGTGCGCATGTGGGCAGCAACGCGCCATTCCCCTCACCTGTGACTCCTCCCCCCCTTCCCCCCTCTCTCCCTCCCAACAGTGACCACAGTGGCCTTCCACCCGGTGCACCCCAACACCTTTCTGTCGGGGTCACTGGACGAGAAGGTGCGCATGTGGGCGGCGGCACAGGGCTCAGTGCTGGACTGGGTGGACGTGGGCGAGATGGTCACTGCGGCCAACTTCACACCTAATGGGCAGGTGAGTGCATGCTGCAAGGACTCTGGGCGGTGCATGCATGGCAGGTGGGCGGGCAGTGGTGGGCTCGGTGGACGTGGGCGAGGTGGGCGACTGGGTTCAGTGCACATGCTGCGGTCATCTGTGCTTGCTGACGTCATCCGTGCTTGCTGCGGTCATCCGTGCTTGCTGACGTCTGTGCTTGCTGGCATCATCCGTGCTTGCTGCGGTCATCGGTGCTTGCTGACGTCTGTACTTGCTGGCATCATCTGTGCTTGCTGGGGTCAGCCCGTGTGGACCTCGGTGGGTGCATGGGGTCCTGATGGTCGCAGCTGCTTACTGCCCTACGGATGGGCAGCTGGGTGCTCAGCTGCTCAGCTCAGTGCCTCGCTGCTTGCTTGGCTCGCACAAGACACGGCAGTGCACATGTGAAGTGGGGTGTGAACTGCTGCAAGAGTGGGGAGTGATGTGCTGCCATGGTACTGCCATGGTACTGCCATGGTACTGCCATGGTAGTGCAGCATGGCAGCAGCCGTGCGCTGTGGTTGCTTCTTATAGTAGGATCAGCCTTCCTTGGCCGGAACATGTGTTGATGCTGTGGGCCTCAAGCTGTGGCGCCTTGGGCCTTGGTGGAGGAGCTCATTGCGTTGCCCAGCTCATCGCTTTACCCAGCTCACCGCTTTACCCAGCTCACCGCTTTACCCAGCTCACCGCTTTACCCAGCTCACCGCTTTACCCAGCTCACCGCTTTACCCAGCTCATCGCTGTGCCCGGCTCATACGCCTGTATTCCCTACCGTCTGTACTTTCAGGGCATAGCAGTGGGAACAGCCATCGGCAACTGTCGCTTCTACTCCATATCTGGTAACCCGATGCTCTACTGCTGTAACCATAGCATCCTGTGCCGCACGGCTTTGCCTGCTCTCATCCCTCTCAGTGATCACTTGCTAAGTCACCCTTTCCCCCATCACCCATCACTGCCTTGGCAGTGGATGGCGAGCTGAGTCTCGACGAGTCAGTGGACCTGCGAGGAGCCAAGTCTAAGAAGCTTCCCCCGAAGAAGGTGACGGGCATCCAGCACGTGCCCGGCTCCTCGTCCCTCGTGCTCGTGTCCGCCGCCGACTCGCGCCTGCAGCTCTTCCAGGCGGCGCAGCTGCGCTGCAAGCTGCAGGGCCACAAGAACGTTGCTAGCCACCTGGCCGCTGCTGTCAGCGCGTCAGGAGATTTCATCGTGTGCCCCAGTGAGGACGGCAGCATTTTTCTGTACAACCCACCTGGGCTGCTTGCAAAAACCGGGCAGCCGAATGACCGGCAGAAAGCGTACGAGTATTTTGCCTGCCCGAGCGCGAGCAGTGCGGTGGCGGTGTGGCCGCTGGGCATGGAGAGGCGGCGAGTGGGTCCATCGCAGGCGCCCCGGGGTGGTGTCACGAGCAGCATCGCGACCTCTTCATCCGGCCTACTCCCCGATCAGCCTCGGCTTGTTCCCAGAGGCACCAGCAACGCATCTCCCTCTGCCATCCTCTCGGCCCGGCCTGGGACCGCTACTGCTGGTGGTTCTGTTAGTGGTGCGGCGGCTGGTGGTGGCGGTGGCGGCAGCACAGTAGGGCTGTTCTACGGAGGCGGTGCTACCCTCACACCAATACTACCGTCTCCCTCGCCGTCGTTCGCCGACACGGACTGGGAGCAGAGCAACCGGGGCAGCCAGGCGGACAGCGACACAAGCCGACCTGCTACCAGCGCCAGCGTGGGCAGCGCCACGGAGGCGTCCGTGGCCCAGGGCAGCACGGGTGCCACGGTGTTTCAGTACAGCACGTCCACGGATCTGGGGGGGTCGGGTGAGGCCGGGAAGGCTATGAGGGAGCGCTTTGAGGCTGCTGTGGCGGCCATTGGGGATGGGGAAGGAGGGGGGGCGCCCACCGCCGCTGCTGCTGCTGCTGGCGGTGATGCTGGTGCTAAGGTGTCGGGGCAGGGGGTGCAAGAGGGAGGGTCATCAGTGGCGGCAGTGGCAGCAGCAGAAGTGGCGGTAGCAGCCACAGGTGCGTCCAAGCCCCCCCTGCACTCTGCTGCATCAGGCGCTTCACGGAGCCCTCTTCGTCTTTTCTCGCCCTCCTGGACGGCAAGCGATGAGTTGGCAGGTGCCAGTGCCAGCTCAGCAGACAGTCTGCAAGCAGCGGCGGCAGCAGTGGCGGGCACAGAGGGTCCTTTGGCAGCGCAGGGACAGACAGGGGCAGCGGCAGCAGGAGGAACAGCAGCTGCAGTCGCAGCAACGGCAACGGCAACAGCAGCCACGGTGACAGCAGCAGCGCCAGCGCCCAAAAGGAAAGAACAGATGCCGTCTGCTGCATCAACAGCCGGGCCCACACAGGTGAAGGGCAGAGCAGGGGCTGCAGGGGTAGGGGGAGGGGGAGGCGAGGGGGGAGGGTGGCAGTGGGGCGATGGCACAGCAGAGAGGGCGTCGGCTCTGGGACTGGTGATAGTGACGGCCAGCTTCACTGGCGAACTGCGGGTGTACCAGAACATGGCAGGGCCCTCCAAGGGCTAAGGCCGAGAAGTAATGTGCCGCTCAAGGAAGAGGAGGGGAGGGTTAGGGTTACAACTTACATGCGTCCGCTATGGGTGGGGCAGCTAACTTCACTGGAGAACAGAGGGTGTACCAAAACATACCCGTATTCGCCCGGATAAAAGACCCATGGGTCTTGTCCAATATCCCCTAAGAATTTGGAAGTTTGTCTTATAAACAGAAGGAATGGGGGTCTTTTAATTCTTATAAATGGAACACATTTAACTTTACGAAATATGCATGTATAATGTCCTATTACTGCCTCATGTCCATATCGAGTGGTGGGCCGACAGGAACGTTGCGAATTGGCCGCAATGATTACGGCATGGTGCGCTTGCGTGGGTTGCCTAAGCAATTTCTGGCAGCGAATGTTGGACCATTTTTGGCCAGCTGCGGTAGCATTGCGGCAGCAAATTCCGAATACATGACCCAGGGAGCGGGGCTGACGTTATCAGGGTATTTTATCCTGAATCCCTGATTTCACATGGTATGTTTTTTGGCCACCCACCCTTAAAGCCCAGGTCCCAGATTAGAAAAACGAGTCAGGTCAACGCTGGTTGAGGCTCGGCAATGGTTGGGGATGAGGTTTGGTACTTTGGCGAATTCCCATTGTCGCGAAAACGATTTACGAAACCAAACCCAGGGTCGCGAAGGCACGGAACTCGCCAGGACGCTGCCTCAAACTATCCATGCAAATTGTGACACGACCTCAGAGGAGTGTGCAGTGCAGTCGTCATAGGTGCAGTGCAGTCGTCATAGCATATCATAGCTCCATAGTACAGCACACTAGATAGGGCAAATACATGGCAAGGGAACAAGGGTGAGCAGGCCATGCTAGTTATCAAAGCATGGGAGGGAAGGGTGGGCAAGTTGGAACAGAAAAATGCAAATGAGACTAGGTGGCAGATCTGAAAGACCTGCCGATAGATGAAGGAGTTTGTCTCCTTTACAGCAAACTCCTCTTCTAGTCGAATCACAATCTGTAAATTTTTTACTACAAAAAAATTTCTCATATTGTGACACGACCTCAGAGGAGTGTGCAGTGCAGTCGTCATAGGTCAAACGAGACATCAAGTGGTAGGTCGTCGGCGGTGGCGCTCGAGGGTGGCCTGGTATTGATCGGTCGCGCTCGAGCGAGTAGGATCTTGTAGCGCGCGAGAAGCAGCCACTAGCTCGCGGTCAAGCTGAGTAATGTAAAGCTCCTTGGCTGTATCACTTCGCCAGCGACCTAGGGCCTTGAAAAGCCGGTCGGGGACTCCAATATCAACGGCGACCGTCGCAGCCGCCTTGCGGAAAGAATGGGTGCCCAGGAGGGCCGGGTTAAGGCCTACACGGGAGAAAGCATCTCGACACCAACCCCGAATGGCGGCGTACGAGGGAGAGCGATCTGAGGGGGAAGCTCGGGCACCCGGCTGAAATATACGAATAAGGGGGCCAAGGGTCCGCGGAGAATAGCCAGCCAGGAAGAGGAATTGTTGGACACGCGACACCGGACAGTGGCGGGCAGAAGAAGCAGCCACTGGGACCCAAACACCGGTGCCAGCTTGGTCGGTCTTCGAACGAGGGATGAACAACCACATGCAGTCCCGATCGAACTCGATCTGGTGCCACTGGAGGGAGACGAGATCAGAGAAACGAAGGAAGGCTGCGAACATGAGGAGGGGAATAAGGCCCCGCTGGAATGTGGCCGGATCATGCGATGAGAAGTAGATGTCACAGATATCGTAAATCTTGGCTGGAGGAATGGGCTCCTTAGCTTGAGGTGGCTTGCCACAATGACGCATGGCATAATCCTTGACTTGCGAAGAAAAGGGGCCGCGAATCGGGGAGGGGTGGCCAACCAGCCAATGGGCGCAGGATATGGCGGAACACGCAGTGCGCACAGCTGAGACAGTAGCGCCGCGACGGACCGAGTGCAGCAGAAAGAGGGACGCTGTCAGGTCGGTGGCGGGAAGGAAGGGAAGTGAGTGCGCCAAACAGAAGGCTCGAAACTGTCGCCAGTAGGGTTCGTAAGTGCGAAGGGTAGACTTCGCCCGAAGATCAACGGTGAGTGTGAGAAGGTCCGACAATAATCGACCAATATATGAGCCTGCGCAGTGAAATAAATTGATACATTAGTTGAATGCAAAACGAAGCGCATACATCGGAGAGTTCGGAAGACCAGCACCGCTAAAGGCATGACGGTCACTGCCAACGCGTAAACAACGAGCACCAAGGGTAAGGCGAAGGGCCATAACGACCTCCGGGCCCCAAGTGGAGCCGTCCAAGCTTAGCAAAGGCCACCAAAAGGCACTGGGCCAATATGGGATCACGAGAGTGAGAGAAGTGCGCGAGCGACGGGCATGAGCTAGGACAGCCGGGATGAGGGTGGGTGGAGGAAAGGCGAAGCAATTCTCGTGGCCCCAATTGATAGAAAAAGCGTCTTGCGCAACCGCAGAGTGTGAGAACTCGAGGGAGCAGAAACGAGCGAGCTGCGCATTGGCAGGGGATGCGAACAAGTCGATAGTATGAGGCCCCCAATGCCTCTCAAGCAGCCGGAACCAAGGTCGTGTCAAGGAGTAGTCGTCGTGGAGCTCAATCTTGGACAGAGCGTCAGCCTCGGTATTCAGCGCACGGGGAATCCATTGGACCGTAAGACGGATCATATGGCGCACGCACAATTGAATAATCGCGCGGCATACGAAGGTAAGCTCGGGACGGCGAGAGCCTCCCTTCTGGAGGATGTAGTAGGCCGCCTGACTGTCGCTGCGGAGCAAGATGTGCGAACGTCGGATTTCGACAGAAAAGGCCGAAAGGGACCAAAAGATTCCGGCCAGCTCGCGAAGGGTACTGGACGAGCCCAAGAGGGCTAGAGGCAGCGGGGAGGAGAGCGAGCCGACACGACCATCCGGCGCTGAATAACAAGCCCCCCAAGCATGGTCGCTAGCATCCACGTACATGACCACGTCGTACAAATGCGGGTTGTGGAAGCGGGCGCCGTTGAAAACGTCGAACTGTGTAAGCCAAAATCGCAGTTCTTCAACAGACTCAGGGGTGAGGAGAATGGCCGCCCCCCATGAGTGGCATTCGGCGATCTGCGTAAGAAGGTGGTGGGAGAAAGCGCGCGCGACAGTGCCAAGCGCCAAGGACATGGAGGCCAACATGCCGGTGATGCGGGCAGCGCGGCGAACAGGGATGCGACGCCCGTTAGTGCCGAGTGTGCCTAATTCATCCAGCTCGGCAAAAAGCCGGTTGCGCCGATCCGCATCGACCGAGAAAGTGGTGGTGCGCGTGTCCAGCAAGAGGCCCAAGAACTTCAAAGATTGTGCCGGTGCGAGTTGTGATTTTTTGAAATTCACAACAAAGCCCGCGGCTGCGAGGTCGGCAATGATTATGGAGCGGTTGTGAAGAGCCTCCGCTCGAGTGGCACTGATGAATAGGATATCATCGACGTATGGAATAAGGCGGATGCCACGGCTACGCCAGCGTTTGGCGAGTTGCTTAATTAACTGGGTAAACACAAACGGCGCTGTAGCCAGCCCGAAAGGCAAAGAGAGGAATTGGTAGTCCTGCCCTTGCAAGGAGAATCCGAGAAACTGCCAGAAAGCGGGGTGAATGTCGACGTGGTGGTATCCAGATTTGAGATCGATCGTGAATAGCCAATCGCCTTCTTGCACCAAATCAGGAACGCGAGTAAGTCCTTCGTATCGAAAACGAGGTACTGAGAGGAATGAGTTGACATGCCGCAAATCCAGTATCAGTCTCTTTTTTGAGGGTTGGACAATCACGTTTAAGGGGCTAACGCATGTGAGGGTTGTGGAAGGAGGAACGACCCGAGCTGCGCCGGTGGCGAGAAGCTCGGCCACTGCGCCTACGGCGAAAGAGGTGAATTGCAAAGCACCGGCATGGTTCTTAGTACGAGACGGAGGGGGCTCAGAGGCAACCCATGGTAGGCGATATCCAGATGTAATCACCGATAGAATCAAGCGGCTGTCGCACCAGGCGGACCACCATGCAGCGCGGTCACGGAGGCGGCCTTGCATGCGGGTAATCTTGGTTGCGTCATCGGCATAGGCCGAAATGGTTCCGAGCTCTGGTAGGAGAGGGAACACAAATAGGGACGGTAGAGAATCAGGAAGGTACCTCATGTAGTTCCGAACGCAACGATTTTTTTTTTTTTTTTTTATTTTTTTTTTTTTGGAAGGAAGGCAAACGCTAGATATAGGTGCCCGCTTGCTCGCTATTATTCGGTCACGTCATCCCTTAAGTGATAAACTATGGGTTGGGAATGTGAACTTGGCATTTTGGGCTGTAGTTGGTCGTCATATATTCCTTGTCGTGAACCAAAAAGTGTTTCGGGAAATGTTGCCAAAGCATTTGCCAAGTGTTCTAATCTTAGTCCGCCAGGAGTGTTCACCCACATGTTCGCAAAACGTTTGCAAAGCATTTGCGCAAATGCTACGCAATCGTTTTGCGAGCATACGGTTTTTTTTTTTTTTTTTTTTTTTTTTTTTTTGCGATGGACATAGAAATCTTGTGATGAATCTTATCAACGTCAGTCTTTAAAGGACGCACACACATTGTGTATGCGTCTTGTGGGCACGCTCACGTCTTCTTGCACGGGCCCAACGTGCAAGACCATGTGGCCGTATGACGCGCGTATTAATCTTGCTTGAATGCACAAATGTGCGTGTGTGTGTTTTTTTTTTTTTTTTTTTTTTTTTTTAATTAAGAACGCTACAACATCGGAGAGGTTAAGCAAACTTTACACAATCTTAGCTGGCCGATTGGCCCCTTGGCCCCTTTGGGGGCAATTAGCCATCCCATGCCCGGGTTCACGGCAATAGAAACAACGGCCGTCGCCGTCCCTACGCCATGTGTTCCAAAGGCGCTCCCCTTGGCCGCGAGGGCGAAGAGGGGGTTCAGGACGGGAGGTGGGATGGGTGGGCCGAGTCGGCCTCTTCTTGCTGGCCGCTACAATCTGAGAAGCGGCCTTCACATTCTTATCCTCTACCACTTCCCCATACTTAATCTTAAGGGCCATATTGGCCACTTCGAAACCGCGTTGATCGGCGGTAAACAAAAAATGAATCTTCTCTTCCGCCTCCTCTACTATCTGCTGGAGATAGTCGGCGGCTTGTTCTCCACCGTCAAGTGGTAAAACCGAGATAGCATGACGTGCAATAGCTTGAATGCGCTCAAAACTAAAAAGTTGCGTACGAATTCCATCGCTTTTAACTAAGGAAGAGCGCAACTGAGGACGTGCAGGTGGAATAGGAGCGAGGGTGAGCGATGCAGAAGCGGATTTCGGGCGGGCGGCATTACCTTCGTCGAGCGTGGCATGGGGTGCTTCCTCGTCCATTTCGTCGTCAACGGGCTCGGGGGCGGGCGCCGGGAGGCGAGAGCGTGGGGCCACCGTCGCTGCGACGCGTGCTGGTTCCGGTGGCGGTGCAGGATCGGCGCCATTGCCACGCTGGAGCGCCGCGAGAAGACCAAGAACGTGGTGAATGGCCTCGTTGTTGGTGCCGGCGTTAACATTGTTGTCGGTGTAGCGAGCAGAATTATGTTCTGCAGAATGAGGCGCTGTAGATGCAGTGGAGCGTGCTGTAACGCGTTCGCCAGCAGCTCCTGTGAAGATTCGCTGGAGATTGCGCTGGGCTGCAGGATCCAGGCGCGCAATCATTTCGGCGATTTCTGCTGCTCCAGGGGTCGAGATCTGCGGAATCCCGCGCGGATTCACTGCGGCAGGAGCAAAATCTGTGCGGCGATCTGCGCGATCCCGGTCCCGATCCTGGCGATCCTGGCGAATCTGGGGCGCTGGGGCGTTGAGATCGCGCTCATGATGACGCCCTGCGCGCGCAGTATCACGATCATGATTGTGGTCCTCGCGCGCAGGACCGTCATGATTGCGTTCGGTAGGTGGGGGCCGGGAGGGGGCGTTTTCGGCAGTCGGGTTCGTGTCGACGCGGTTCTGCTCGTTACGCCGCTCGCCTTGAAATCCGGGGGGGAAATCGCGATTGCGTGACGTGTTACGATCCGCGTCACCTGCCGTGTTTTCGACGTGCTGAACAGGGTCTTGACGCGCGCCACTCAGCAAATCCAAAGCGGTAACTGCGCCGTTACCTCCGCCAGAACGAGGAGAACGAGATCGTTCTCTATGCTGAGATGAAGAGTTTCGGTCCCCCTCACGTACAGGGGACCCACGCCTTCCACCACTCCTAGTATTCACACGAGGAGCAGGAGGCCTACCACTTGCAGCGGAAATGAGTCCGCTAACCATTGTAGAGTATCTAACAGAAATAACGTCTTGCAGCAAGAGACTTCTATGCCCAGATCTGGGCATAGAGGTTTAGAGTGTGCTGGTGGTATACAAGTTGGAACAGAAAAATGCAAATGAGACTAGGTGGCAGATCTGAAAGACCTGCCGATAGATGAAGGAGTTTGTCTCCTTTACAGCAAACTCCTCTTCTAGTCGAATCACAATCTGTAAATTTTTTACTACAAAAAAATTTCTCATGTTCCCACCCCACTACTTGGCGAACAGTGGGAGGGGAATGCAATCGCAAACACCTCCACCGCCCTGAACCACTGTCCAATTTGTCGGCAGAACTGAAACTCATCCACCACACCTCCCCATCGCCACACCTCCAAAAACACCGAGGCACAGAGACCAGGGCCTAAGATATCAACCTTAAAGCCCTGGTTTGCTTAATTTCAATGGCTGTTTTTTCTGTTGTCTATGATTTTCCTGTGTTTGCAAACTGCCCATTGAGACTTATTCTTGAACAACAGGTCCCTCAAAAGCATTTGTATCATTTGCATTAGCCAATACCAAGATATGGCCTGGACCTGAAACCCAAATCAGCCTAAAAAGCCTGATATCTGAGGGCCTGACAGAGACGCAGTCTGACTAAGAGACTAGGGGAACCCATAGTAGGCGGACCTAAAATCACAACCCAGACTGCCAGCGACGCCAACGCTGTACCTCGTATAGGAACAGGGCGGTGTGAGTGGCAACCATTTCAGCAGGCCTCTACTGCTGTACCGGCCTTCCACGCAACCTAGCCCCGACCAACAACACGCGTGAGTCCAACAATTTAGTGTAATGGTCGTTAGGGTGATGAAGAAAAGGGCCGGAGGGGGAACGGCAAAAGAAGATAGAGAACTGCTGGATGGTAGATTGGGCACAATACGAGACAGGAAGGCGGAACAACTATAGAGAACGCGTTGTAGCAGACAGCATGGCGGAGGTAAAATGGGAAATAGCACGGCCGAACAAGGGGAAGGTGGAATTAAAGATATCAAGCGGAACTGAGCAACGTCAAGGCGGCATGGGGTGTGAAATGCAGAGTGAGAGGGGAACTGCGGCAATGGAGGGGAAATGCGGAATGATAGGGGAAATGCGGCAATGGAGGGGAAATGCGGAATGATAGGGGAAATGCGGAATGATAGGGGAGATGCGGACTGATAGGGGAAATGCGGAATGATAGGGGAAATGCGGAATGATAGGGGAAATGCGGAGTGATAGGGGAAATGCGGAATCCGCACGGGGAAGCGCACAAATAGAGGGGGGAAGGCGGAAGTAGTGGGAGAAGGCGGATTGAGAGGGGGAAGGCAGAATGAGAGGGGGGAGGAGGAATGGGAGAGGGGAAGTCAGAAAGAAATAATGGGAAGTCGGAATGAGAGGGAGGGAAAGTCAGACTGAGCGGGAGGGGAAATCGGAATGAGAGGGAGGGGAAATCGGAATGAGAGGGAGGGGAAGGCGGGATGGTGAATGAGGGAGGGGAAGGCGGGATGAGGGAGAGGAATGAGGAATGGGGGAGGGGGAGGCGGGATGAGGGAGAGGAATGAGGAATGGGGGAGGGGAAGGCGGGATGAGGGAGATGAATGAGGAATGGGGGAGGGGAAGGCTGGATGGGGGAGAGGAATGAGCAATGAGGGAGGAAGAGGCGGGATGAGGGAGAGGAATGAGGAATGGGGGAGGGGAAGGCGGGATGAGGGAGATGAATGAGGAATGGGGGAGGGGAAGGCGGGATGGGGGAGAGGAATGAGGAATGGGGGAGGGGAAGGCGGGATGAGGGAGAGGAATGAGGAATGGGGGAGGGGAAGGCGGGATGAGGGAGAGGAATGAGGAATGGGGGAGGGGGAGGCGGGATGAGGGAGAGGAATGAGGAATGGGGGAGGGGAAGGCGGGATGAGGGAGATGAATGAGGAATGGGGGAGGGGAAGGCTGGATGAGGGAGAGGAATGAGGAATGGGGGAGGGGAAGGCTGGATGGGGGAGAGGAATGAGCAATGAGGGAGGAAGAGGCGGGATGAGGGAGAGGAATGAGGAATGGGGGAGGGGAAGGCGGGATGAGGGAGAGGAATGAGGAATGGGGGAGGGGAAGGCAGGATGAGGGAGAGGAATGAGGAATGGGGGAGGGGAAGGCGGGATGAGGGAGAGGAATGAGGAATGGGGGAGGGGAAGGCGGGATGAGGGAGATGAATGAGGAATGGGGGAGGGGAAGGCGGGATGAGGGAGAGGAATGAGGAATGGGGGAGGGGGAGGCGGGATGAGGGAGAGGAATGAGGAATGGGGGAGGGGAAGGCGGGATGAGGGAGAGGAATGAGGAATGGGGGAGGGGAAGGCTGGATGAGGGAGAGGAATGAGGAATGGGGGAGGGGAAGGCTGGATGGGGGAGAGGAATGAGCAATGAGGGAGGAAGAGGCGGGATGAGGGAGAGGAATGAGGAATGGGGGAGGGGAAGGCGGGATGAGGGAGAGGAATGAGGAATGGGGGAGGGGAAGGCAGGATGAGGGAGAGGAATGAGGAATGGGGGAGGGGAAGGCGGGATGAGGGAGAGGAATGAGGAATGGGGGAGGGGAAGGCGGGATGAGGGAGATGAATGAGGAATGGGGGAGGGGAAGGCGGGATGAGGGAGAGGAATGAGGAATGGGGGAGGGGAAGGCGGGATGAGGGAGAGGAATGAGGAATGGGGGAGGGGAAGGCGGGATGAGGGAGATGAATGAGGAATGGGGGAGGGGAAGGCTGGATGGGGGAGAGGAATGAGCAATGAGGGAGGAAGAGGCGGGATGAGGGAGAGGAATGAGGAATGGGGGAGGGGAAGGCTGGATGAGGGAGAGGAATGAGGAATGGGGGAGGGGAAGGCGGGATGAGGGAGAGGAATGAGGAATGGGGGAGGGGAAGGCGGGATGAGGGAGATGAATGAGGAATGGGGGAGGGGAAGGCTGGATGGGGGAGAGGAATGAGCAATGAGGGAGGAAGAGGCGGGATGAGGGAGAGGAATGAGGAATGGGGGAGGGGAAGGCGGGATGAGGGAGAGGAATGAGAAATGGGGGAGGGGAAGGCGGGATGAGGGAGAGGAATGAGGAATGGGGGAGGGGGAGGCGGGATGAGGGAGAGGAATGAGGAATGGGGGAGGGGAAGGCGGGATGAGGGAGATGAATGAGGAATGGGGGAGGGGAAGGCTGGATGGGGGAGAGGAATGAGCAATGAGGGAGGAAGAGGCGTGATGAGGGAGAGGAATGAGGAATGGGGGAGGGGAAGGCGGGATGAGGGAGAGGAATGAGGAATGGGGGAGGGGAAGGCGGGATGAGGGAGAGGAATGAGGAATGGGGGAGGGGGAGGCGGGATGAGGGAGAGGAATGAGGAATGGGGGAGGGGAAGGCGGGATGAGGGAGATGAATGAGGAATGGGGGAGGGGAAGGCTGGATGGGGGAGAGGAATGAGCAATGAGGGAGGAAGAGGCGGGATGAGGGAGAGGAATGAGGAATGGGGGAGGGGAAGGCGGGATGAGGGAGAGGAATGAGGAATGGGGGAGGGGAAGGCGGGATGAGGGAGAGGAATGAGGAATGGGGGAGGGGGAGGCGGGATGAGGGAGAGGAATGAGGAATGGGGGAGGGGAAGGCGGAATGAGGGAGATGAATGAGGAATGGGGGAGGCGAAGGCTGGATGAGGGAGAGGAATGAGGAATGGGGGAAGGGAAGGCTGGTTGAGGGAGAGGAATGAGGAATGGGGGAGGGGAAGGCGGGATGAGGGAGCGGAATGAGCAATGAGGGAGGAAGAGGCGGGATGAGGGAGAGGAATGAGGAATGCGGGAGGGGAAGGCGGGATGAGGGAGAGGAATGAGGAATGGGGGAGGGGAAGGCTGGATGGGGGAGGAATGTGGAGTGAGGGAGGGGAAGGCTGGTTGAGGGAGAGGAATGAGGAATGGGGGAGGGGAATGCGGGATGAGGGAGGGGAATGAGGAATGGGGGAGGGGATGGGGGGATGAGGGAGGTGGACGAGGAATGGGGGAGGGGAAAGCGGGATGAGGGAGGGGAATGAGGAATGGGGGAGGGGAAGGCGGGTTGAGAGAAAGGAATGAGGAATGGGGGAGGGGAAGGCGGGATGGGGGAGAGGAATGAGGAATGGGGGAGGGGAAGGCTGGATGAGGGAGAGGAACGAGGAATGAGGGAGGAAGAGGCGGGATGAGGGAGAGGAATGAGGAATAGGGGAGGGGAAGGCTGGATGAGGGAGAGGAATGAGGAATGGGGGAGGGGAAGGCTGGATGGGGGAGAGGAATGAGCAATGAGGGAGGAAGAGGCGGGATGAGGGAGAGGAATGAGGAATGGGGGAGGGGAAGGCGGGATGAGGGAGATGAATGAGGAATGGGGGAGGGGAAGGCTGGATGGGGGAGAGGAATGAGCAATGAGGGAGGAAGAGGCGGGATGAGGGAGAGGAATGAGGAATGGGGGAGGGGAAGGCGGGATGAGGGAGAGGAATGAGGAATGGGGGAGGGGAAGGCGGGATGAGGGAGAGGAATGAGGAATGGGGGAGGGGGAGGCGGGATGAGGGAGAGGAATGAGGAATGGGGGAGGGGAAGGCGGGATGAGGGAGATGAATGAGGAATGGGGGAGGGGAAGGCTGGATGGGGGAGAGGAATGAGCAATGAGGGAGGAAGAGGCGGGATGAGGGAGAGGAATGAGGAATGGGGGAGGGGAATGCGGGATGAGGGAGGGGAATGAGGAATGGGGGAGGGGAAGGCGGGATGAGGGAGGGGGATGAGGAATGGGGGAGGGGAAGGCGGGATGAGGGAGGGGAATGAGGAATGGGGGAGGGGAAGGCGGGTTGAGAGAAAGGAATGAGGAATGGGGGAGGGGAAGGCGGGATGGGGGAGAGGAATGAGGAATGGGGGAGGGGAAGGCTGGATGAGGGAGAGGAATGAGCAATGAGGGAGGAAGAGGCGGGATGAGGGAGAGGAATGAGGAATGGGGGAGGGGAAGGCTGGATGACGGAGAGGAATGAGGAATGGGGGAGGGGAAGGCTGGATGGGGGAGGAATGGGGAGTGAGGGAGGGGAAGGCTGGTTGAGGGAGAGGAATGAGGATCGGGGGAGGGGAAGGCTGGTTGAGGGAGAGGAATGAGGAATGGGGGAGGGGAAGGCTGGTTGAGGGATAGGAATGAGGACTGGGGGAGGGGAAGGCAGGATGAGTGAGGGGAATGAGGAATGGGGGAGGGGAATGCAGAATATGGGAAGGGAATGCGGAGTAAAGAATCAACATTTAGAATGAGGGAGGGGACGGCATGCCGAGAGAGGGGAAGGCGGAATGAGGGAGGGGAATTCGGAATGAGACTGGGGAAGGGCACGGAATGAGGGAGGCGAGGTCGGAATGATGCATGGGAATTTAGAATGAGGGAGGAGAATGTGGAAGACAAGGGAGGGGAAGATGGAATCAGGGAAGGAAGGCGGGTTGAGGGGGAGGAGGGCGGAATGAGGGAGAGGAAGGCGGAATGAGGGAGGGGAAGGCGGTATGACGGTGGGAAATATTTGAGGGATGAGATGAGATGGTGGGGGGTGAGAAAAAGGGGGGGGGGGGACGCGGGGAGGGGGGTGTGGCACAAAGGCAGCAAAAGAGTTGGGAGGACTCTACCAGCGAGCGCATGCAAAGCCAGCCTCCTCTATGCAAACGAAGCATGATAGGCGGAAACGCAGGAGGGGGATTGAGCATGAGGTGGGGGACGGCGGAATGACAGATGGTACGGTTGAAAGATAGAGGGTAAAGTGGGATGACCCACAAGAATGCCATACGGAAGGAGGGGGTGGTAGAATAATAGTTGTTCCGGGTGGTGGCCTGAGAGCGTTCGAATGCGAAATGAGAGAGGTTGTTTCGAAGGAAATATGGGCGCGCGGAATAGGAGAGCGGGGGGCGAAATGGGAGAGGGGGAAGGGGAGAAGGGAAGGCGGGTCGAGTGCGGGATGGGTGTGTCCGAGGAATGGTTAGGGCAGCGAAATGAGAGAAGTTGAGGCGAAGTGGTGTACTGTTTCGTGGATGGACAGACAGACCCGTAAAATTGTGTTGGTAAAAAATACGAGGCGGGGGAGGGACGACGATTCATCGGTGGGGCTTGAGCGAGTTGCATTCCACCAGGGTATGGATGAGTTAGAGGGAGGTGGATTTCATGTCGAAGGCATCATTACCGATGAGGGTGCTAGTTTCAAGAGTGCGGCGAGAGATAGAGGGTTGAGGCATCAGGTGGATTGGTGGCACAAGTGTGGCACAGAGGTGGGTAGCTTCAAAAAAGATGTGCAGGACAAGTTGCGGATAGTGGGTACAGTCGATGGGGCGTCTGAATGTGAGGACCTAAATCTGATCACTGTAGATCGGCTCGTGTCGTGGTTGAGGCATCCTACAAATGGTGGTCGGAGGTGCAGTCGTGCCATGGGAAAAAAAGAGCTGGTGCGTGTAGTATGTGAGGCACGTGGCCTGGTCTTCAAGGACATGGAGCTGGCCGACGCTAAGTATTTGCACCCCGAGTTGCAGCAGGTGCTGCGGGTGGACGGTAGTGGCAATACTGCTGGGAGTGCACGGCAAGAGGAGGATGTGGGAGAGTCTGAAAGGGCATACATGGCCACAGACGGGGATGGCGATGGTGCAGCAGAGGAAGCTCTACATGGTGAGGTTCCTGTTGCCGAGGTCCGTTGGGCCGATGTGGATGAGTTATGGGGATACGATGCGCATCCCGTGCACGGGGTACGACCCTCGTCACATGCATCAATGCTACTTGTGCAAGCTTGGAGCAAAATAGGTGATAATACACACTTCATGGGAGATGGCGCGGATGATGAAGAGACCATTAGGGGTAAGCATATGCATCTGTACGCATAGTGCCCATAGTGCGTACCCTATATCCCGCCTTACATGTTCTATTCGAACCCCCTTTTCTTGATTGTGGGCAGGGCAAGGCGACCACACCGGCGCCACAGTAACAGACATCGGTGCGGGGTCTGGCAGGGTGGCGGCCGAGGGAGACGAAAATATCAACTCCGAGGGTGCCGCTAGGGAAGTGACCACAAGGAGGTGGGGAAGGCGAGCACCACGTAGGCGTGGGACGGGTGGGGATGGCACAGGTGCTGGTGATGCAGGGCCAAGGGTAAAGGAGGTGACAGTGGCCGACCGGCTAGGTGTTCATTTCTACCATTGCATGATGCGCTGCAGTGCATCAGCAGAGGGGGGTCACCCACGATCCCCCGAGGTACTTTCAGAGGAGTTATGCTGCGCGGCTGATCATTGGGCTGGTGATCATTCACGCTGCCATAGGGCAGGCGAGCGTGCTCCGAGGTGTGTGTCAGAGAATTGGGGTGTGGAGAGTGCTGTGTACTTACCCAATTCTCTGACCCACAAGGCAGTGCAGGATTGGTGCCAACTACACTTTAGTCCCGCCAAGGTCGCGTGCATTGTGGAGGGAGCAACTAGTTCAATGAACGAGTCGTTTCACTCGCTTATCATAAAGTATGCGCCTAAACGCATTAGGTTCCAGGGGAGTTATGATGCGCGAGTAGCCCTGGTTGTCCTGCACTGGAACAATACCATGGACCGCATCGTCAGAGCTTACGTCACCAGGGTGCGGCATACAACACGTGTGCGGCGGGGCCGGCGGGACCGGGTGCTTGGCCCAATGGAATGGGGATGGGTCGACAACATCTTGCAGGAATGGCGTTGCGCAACGGACGAATTCGGGGAAGGGGGTGCAGAGGGGGAGGACTCAGAAGAACCTGTGGCAGTAAGGGCTCGGACAGAGGTGGCATCCCGGTTTCCATCTGGCAATGGTGTGGAGAATCCGATAACTCCAGTGATCCCGCGGGCTACAAGGCGCATGACGCATGGGACGCGCCCCGGGGTGCGACGCAGTCTAGCTGGTGAGTGGTTGCACGCTTGTGCCCATGTCGTCGCACGCATTTAATGATGGACAAGTGTGTGGGTATCGCTAGTGGAGATTGTTTCGAATCATTCATCTCTAACTACGACATGAGTGACCTACTAAAAATGGAGCCCATACGTTCTTGCTTTTCCATGCCCCTCACTACTCTTGCGGTTTACAAGGTGTCATGTCGGGCCTACATCGCTGACCGTGAGCGCTTTCGTACCCTGTACACGGTGTGTGTGCTGTCGCATCCCAATCGGTGTGGGGGAGCAAAGACACCAGGGTGGCCTACGTTTACATGATCCCATAGCGGAATGTTGTGAGTCCGCAGTTGCTCCGTGGGCCCTCTGTATCCCATCTCTCTCCCCTCACATCAGTGCTCATCTCCGAATGCCCAAAATCTGTTCTTCTATTCTTGAGAACATTCCAGTTCAAGGGTCCTGCTCAGACCGGACCCGGACAAATAAGGGGGACGAAACTGCTGATCACCCTGTGTTGGTGGAGGGGTGACGTGCTGCTGGGACGGGTTTGGCTGCGACAGTACAACCCGAAGATCAACTGGACGACGGGCGGCTGCAGCATAAAACTCGATGGGATCCCCCGCGAGCTACCGAAATGGACGGGGCCTCGCATGCAAAGCACCCAAGTCCATGCGATAACTTTCAAGCGCGCGATAAAAGCGGGAGCTTCAGCGTACGCCGTTGATCTTCGCGAGGTGACGTCGACGACAACAGCCGAAGATATCGCGAAGCTGTGCGAAGCCGTTCCTCCGGATTTAGCGGACCTGATTCGAAAATACCCCGAGATCTTCCCGGACGACCTGCCAGCTGGACTCCTGCCGAGCCGACCAGAAGACCATCGCATCGAGCTGGAACCAGGCACCCAACCAACGGTACAGCGACAATTTTGGCTCAGCCAACCAGAACTGGAAGTATTGCAGCAGCAGCTGGATAACCTTCTGACGAAGGGATTTATCCGGCATAGCACGTCCACATACGCCGCCCCGATACTATTCACACTGAAGAAGGATGGAGGATTCCGCGTGTGCATCGACTACTGCGCACTCAACAGGATCACCATCAAGTCGCGTTACCCGATCCCGCGAGCCGACGAACTACTCGACCAACTTCGCAGAGCCAAGTTCTTCTCGAAAATCGACTTGCGAGGAGGTTACCATCGAATTCGCGTCGCAGCCGAGGATTGTCACAAGACGGCTTTTCAAACCTGCTAACGCAGCTACGAGTACCTGGTGATGTCTTTTGGCCTCACGAACACGCCCTCGATTTTCCAGATGACCATGAACGGAATTTTCAGGGAACTCTTGGACAAATGAGTTATTATCTACCTCGACGACATCCCAATCTACAGCCGAAGCAGGGAGCAGCACTTAAAGGATCTTGATGCAGTCTTCACGCTGCTGCACAAGAATCGCCTCATTACAAAAGGGTCTAAGTGTGACTTTCTTAAGCAGGAGTTGGAGTTTTTGGGCCACATCGTTTCTACCGAAGGAGTGAAAATCGACCCCAAGAAAATCAAGACCATACAGGAGTGGAAGCCGCCAAGCAACATCAAGGAACTGCAAAGTTTTTTGGGTTTCGTCAACTACGTCCGCCGTTTTATCCCACATGTGGCTGGGTTATCTCCCCCGCTAACCGACCGACTCAAGGATCACGATCGTTTTTGGTGGGGAGAGAAGCAGGAAGCTGCATTCGACGGATTACAGCAGGTCGCCTACGAATCACGGAAGCTGCAGGGCGCGGAAAAAAACTATACGTACACGACAAGGAAATGCTGGCAATCTTCCATGCGTTCAAGACCTGGCGGTGCTACCTGACAAGCGCTGACGTCACGGTGCAGACCGAACACAAATCCCTCCAGTACCTGCGAGCCCAACCGAATCTCAACTCGCGACAGATCCGATGGCTCGATTTCCTCGAGTCAAATTTCCACTACACCATCACCTACAAACGGGGCGCCAATAATATCGCCGATGCCCTGACTCGACCCACTGCTCATACAGCCGCCATACTAGTCGCCCAGACCAGCCCACTGCTTACCAGACTATTTACCCACGGCTATAAAATCGACCCTGTCTTCCGCTCCGCTATTCATCAACAGCATACCACCGCCACCGGACACTATTTTAATAAGCGCGACACTTCCCGCATCTGGGTACCCGGCTACGATTTACTCCATACCCTGCTAATCCAGGAATCCCACGACAACCCTACTTCCGGGCATTTCGGAGTCGACAAAACGCTGAAGACATTGCAGCGCAATTATTATTGGCCGAACATGGCCGACGGCGTGCGCAAGTACGTGTCCTCCTGCACCGCCTACCAGATCATGAAATCATCCCATCAGCGGGCAGCCGGACTACTACAGCCGTTGGATCCGCCCGAGCGACCTTGGCAACACATCACGATGGACTACGTGACAGGATTGCCGGCCGGTCAAAGTGGAAACGACGCCATCCTCGTGGTCGTTGATCGACTCACAAAAATGGTGCACTTCATTGCCTGCCAACAGACGATCACAGCTGAGAAAACTGCCCAACTGTTCATCGCCAACGTCATTCGACTACACGGACTGCCTACCGCCATCATTTCAGACCGAGACCCAAAATTCACATCGAATTTCTGGCGCCACCAGTGGGACCCGTTTGGCACCAAACTACAGTTTTCCTCAGCCTACCACCCACAAACCGACGGGCAGACCGAACGAGTCAACCCAACTTTGGAGCAACTCATTTGGACTACCTGCACTGACCCACAGACATGGGAGAAATCCCTTCCGCTGCTAGACTTCGCATATAATAACGCGCCCTCCGCCACAACCCATCATTCCCCATTTTTCCTCAACTACGGACAGGACCCCGTGGTACCCTCTACCCCGAACATCGAGACACCCGTGCCCCGGTCCCAAAAAATTGCTTAAGACATTCTCGCCGCCCGACAAAAAGCAGCTGAGGCAATCAGGAAAGCCAACCTGGTCGCAAGCCGACAAGCCGATCGCCATCGACGTGACGTCACTTACAAAGTGGGAGATCTCGTCCTCCTCGACAGTCGCAATTTGTGGCTGCCGATCTCGAGCAAACTCCGACCCAGATTCTGTGGGCCTTTTCAAGTGACCAATATGGTGACACCTGTCACTGCTCACCTCCGACTTCCGGCTGAATGGCGTCACCACCCGGCTTTCCACGTCAGCCTCTTATGGCCCTACGTCCCCAGTTCGTCGGAATTAGCACACCAACGCGGTGTACCGTAGCTGACGCCCCTGCAGGAACCGACGACTGAGCCCTTGAAAATTCTTGGCCATCGAGTCACGACACGGCTCAACCATCAAATGGTGGATTTTCTCTTCCGCTGGCGCGATCGCACGTCAGAAGATGACAGCTGGGTGCCGCTCGCTGAGCTAGAATCACACCCGATTCTAACAGCGGATTATCAGCGTCGGAATGTCTCCGATGCCCGCAGTCTCGTTTAGGGGGGGGGGGTTTAATGTAAGGAATTTCCATTCCTTACTGAGTTGTACGCTAGCGCGTACACCCGAACTCCTCGACTCGTCATGTTCGGCCTCGTTTATCGGCCCAACCCTTTCCCGAGTCGCGTCCGGCACTGTCGCCACACTGCCGAACCTAACCATGTTCCGAGGTTATCGCCCTAGAACGCCAACCCCTATATAGCTTCGTGCCTTCATTACAATAGCGACTTTGTATTCTTACGTTATAGTACATTGACACTTCCTATATCAAACCACAACCGACAGAATCGGATTCGAAATTCGTTATTGGACAATTTCGATTGTGGTTCAAAATTACGACCGAATAATACGACCGTATGTTTTAACCAAAGCACTTAACACCATTTCGGCCGGATTTTTTGGTATTATACGACCGTATCGTTATAAACCGTATCATATGGGAGAATCCTTAAAAAAACGACCCTTTTTTTAACCTTGCCCGTAGTGCCTCACTCCCTTCCTACCCCCCTGCCTCACCATATAGTGCCATATGCCCAAGCATTTTGGTGCATGTGCACATGCACGCCATACGCCCAAGCACGATACTGCATGTGCCCATGCACGCCATACGCCCATGCACACTGGTGCATGTGCCCATGCACGCCATACGCCCAAGCACTTTGGTGCATGTGCCCATGCACGCAATACGCCCACGCACGCTCGTGCATGTGCACATGCTACACCAACCCCCTTGCACGCTGGTGCATGTGCACATGCACGCCATATGCCCAAGCACGCTGGTGCATGTGCACATGCACGCCATACGCCCACGCACGCTGGTGCATGTGCACATGCACGCCATATGCCCAAGCACGCTGGTGCATGTGCACATGCACGCCATACGCCCACGCACGCTGGTGCATGTGCACATGCTACACCAATGCCCAAGCACGCTGGTGCATGTGCACATGCTACTCCAATGCCCAAGCACGCTGGTGCATGTGCACATGCAAGCCATATGCCCAAGCACGCTGGTGCATGTGCATGTGCACCCCATATGCCCAAGCATGCTGGTGCATGTGCACATGCACGCCATATGCCCAAGCACGCTGGTGCATGTGCACATGCACGCCATATGCCCAAGCACGCTGGTGCATGTGCACATGCCACACAAACACCCAAGCACTCTAGTGCATGTGCACATGCGCGCCATATGCCCAAGCATATTGGTGCATGCGCACATGCACGCCATACGCCCAAGCACGATGCTGCATGTGCCCATGCACGCCATACGCCCATGCACGCTGGTACATGTGCCCATGCACGCCATATGCCCAAGCACTTTGGTGCATGTGCCCATGCACGCAATACGCCCACGCACGCTCGTGCATGTGCACATGCTACACCAACCCCCTTGCATGCTGGTGCATGTGCACATGCACGCCATATGCCCAAGCACGCTGGTGCATGTGCACATGCTACACCAACGCCCACGCACGCTGGTGCATGTGCACATGCACGCCATATGCCCAAGCACGCTGGTGCATGTGCACATGCCACACAAACACCCAAGCACGCTGGTGCATGTGCATATGCGTGCCATATGCAGAAGCACTTTGGCGCACATGGCTGCAGCGACATTTCAACGAACAGAAGATGGCTGCTTTTGTGCTGGGGGCATCAAGTTGGCTCAATGAGTCGTTCCACTCGCTCATTTGCAAGTATGCCCCCAAGCAGACACGCTTCCAGGGCAGCATGGAGGCCCGTGTTGCCCTATCGGTCATCCACTGGAACAACAAGGTTTAGAGAGAGGTGAAGCGCCACATTACGAGGTTTCGACGCGTCACAAGGGTGAAACGCAGGCGTCGGGATCACATTCTAGGGCCTATGAACTGGCAGTGGGCAGATGATATTCTGCTGGATTAGAGGGTCTCCAGCACTGAGACACCTATGACATTCACAGCCAGCGCTGCCCGATCCCCTTCACGCCGCCGGATGAGCCCGCTTAGGCATTCTGTTGATTATTTGAAAAACCAGCGTTCCATGTTACTGTGCTTCCCTTGTTTTGCGCTCTGCTTCCAGGACTTGTGTGCGAAACTCATCTCCGTTAGCACCCTCTAATTTCACAGATGCGCAGCGCGCCTCCATGAGAAGGCCGCTTCTCCCTCCACGTCCAGCCCTCTCAGCACCCCCCAGTGGTTTGTCGATTGCCGGCAGCCAGATAGGTTGATAGCTGCAGCAGTGTGAACCTAATACCATCAGTAATCATGTATGTCCATTCTGCAACAAGTCCTTATCCTCCCTGAGTACAGCCACCCCCATGGATATCCTCACCAGTTTACCAGCTAATCCCTTTCCCCTGCCTCCTGTCTTTGTCACAGTGTTCCCTCCTTCCCGTGTATCTCCTGCCCCATGGTTCTTGCCTCCCTTACGACCCTTCGTGAAGTCCATCACCTTCACACGCCCTTCTTGGAGGCCATGCCCCTTCTCCAATTCCCCCTAAAACATTTATGTTCTACCCCATTCTCGAGTCTGGCTAGCCCTCTGCTCACCCTCCTATGTCCCGGCTTCTCCTTTCTTGCTCTCTTACGGGTCCTCACTTCCTCGTCCCATAGCCCACGTCTTAAGAATGATGCACGTCGGAGCAAGTGCAGGTACCCGGGCCCGGGCCCGGATCAGGAGTGGTAGAGGAGGGAAGGTCAGGGGTGGAAGAGGAGGGAAGGTCAGGGGTGTTAGAGGGAAGATCACGGGTGGTAGAGGATGGGCTGACTGCGCTGTCCCTTTGTCCAGCTCCCCTCCCCCACTCCCCCCCCCTCACAGCCTGGTGCACATGATGTGGGGGGAGATCTGGTTGGAGAGCGAGCCCAGCCAGGGCTCATCGTCCTTCCTTTTGCTCCACCAATCCTTGTCTTCTCTTCCCCTCCCCCGCCCACACCCCCTAGCCTGGTGCACGTGATGGGCGGGGAGATCTGGCTAGAGAGCGAGCCCAACCAGGGCTCGTCCTTCTTCTTCACGGCTCGCCTCAGCAGGGCCGCGCCCGGCTCCGCTCCCATCTTCGGCAGCTTGCTCACCTCATCCATCATCCCTGATCCAGTCCCCACCTCCCCCTCTCACGTCTCCTCCCCTGCCCGCTCTGTTGATGCCACTCCTTCTGGGAATCACCAGCAGCAGCACTACCACCACCACAACCACCATTACCAGCAGCACCAGCAACAGGTGCTCCAGCAAGGCCGCTACTCCAACCTTGCCTCCCCTTCACCCTCCCCCGCCCATACCGCCACCACCGCCCCGTTCGGCATGCGGTATGCTCCTCTTTCCACCCCCTCCCCATCATCGGCGGGCATATGGAGGGATCTGGAGCCTTCTCCGCATTGGTCAAGGCCTGTGAGTCGGAAGGGGAGGGCCAGGGCGACTCGAATGGCACCTGGGGGAGGGTTTACTGGTGTGGGGATTGCAGGGGGGGGAGGTGGGAGAGGTGGGGATGTTGGGTCTGGTGGGGGTGTGGGGGTGGGAGGAGGGGGTGAGAGGGAGTTGGTTGAGGCAGAGTGTGGGAGGGGATTCAGCTGGAAGGCAGTCAGGGGGGGAGAGTCAAGGAGGGGAGACTCAGGGAGGGGAGATTCAGGGGAGGGTGGGCTGCTGGAGGTCACAGTGTCTGGTGCTGCTGGTGGCTTGGCAACTGCTGTTGCTGTCGCCGCTGCGGCTGGCTCTATTGCAGCAGCTGATGCTGCTGCTGCTGCAGGGATGGGTCAGAAAGCAGGAGGCAGGGGAGGAGTACAAATAGCATGAGTACCATCAGGGGCAGCAGCGTTGAGGGTGGGAGGAGGTGAAAGGGATACCACCAGCTGCAGCAGCAGCAGCAGCAGGGGCTGGTTGGGTCTGCCACAAACCCAGCGTCAGCTGGAGTGCAGAGGTAGGCGCTATTGCTGCAATTGCAGCCACCGCCATTTAATGATAGGGATGATGTTGCATTTCTTTTTTAGGCAGTGGAACATGTATGGAGGGTTTCGGGCGGGGGAAGAAGCAGAGCCAAACTAGAGATCGATCACCATCTCCTGCTGCTCACTTGAAACGCTCCTCCCACTCGTGCTCTCAGCACCACCTCTGCTCCCACTCTTGCAGCTATTGGTAGTGCCGTGTTCCTCTGCTGGTGATAGCCATGCTGTTGTGGATAGAGTATGGAACGTTGGTGGTTTCTGAAATTATTGATAATTAACATAAACAGGTGAAGATATATTGAATCTTTAACAGCAACAGAGTGGAGAAAGTGTAGGAGGAGGTGGCAGCCCCAGCAGCAGTGCTAGCAGCAGCACTAGCAGCAGGAGCCGCTGCCCCTACCCCTCTATCGTTTGGTGGCACCCCCCTGCCCCTGAAAGTGGGCGTCTCGCACTCCGGGCCCTCCATAAAGGGGCCCGAGTGCGGCGCAGGCAGCACCAGGGAGCTGCCGCTGCTGCTGCTGCTGCTGCTGCTATCCTCGAGGTGAGAAGAGGGGTGTGATGGTGGGAGAGTGGGGTGATGAGGGGGGAGAGCGTGGTGGGGCAGAGGGTTGAAGGAAGAGGAGGTAAACGCTGCACTCTCCTCCTCGCCTCTCCTCCTCCCCTCTCCTACTCGCCTCTCTGCCTCACCTCTCCTCCCCACCTCTCCTCCTCCCCTCTCCTCCTCCCCTCTCCTCCTCGCCTCTCCTCTCCTCCCCACCTCTCCTCCTCCCCTCTCCTCCTCGCCTCTCCGCCTCACCTCTCCTCCCCACCTCTCCTCCTCCCCTCTCCTCCTCGCCTCTCCGACTCACCTCTCCTCCCCACCTCTACTCCTCCCCTCTCCTCCTCGCCTCTCCGCCTCACCTCTCCTCCCACCTCTCCTCCTCCCCTCTCCTCCTCGCCTCTCCGCCTCACCTCTCCTCCCCACCTCTCCTCCTCCCCTCTCATCCTCGCCTCTCCGCCTCACCTCTCCTCCCCACCTCTCCTCCTCCCCTCTCCTCCTCGCCTCTCCGCCTCACCTCTCCTCCCCACCTCTCCTCCTCCCCTCTCCTCCTCGCCTCTCCGCCTCACCTCTCCTCCCCACCTCTCCTCCTCACCTCTCCTCCTCCCCTCTCCTCCTCGCCTCTCCTCTCCTCCCCACCTCTCCTCCTCCCCTCTCCTCCTCGCCTCTCCGCCTCACCTCTCCTCCCCACCTCTCCTCCTCCCCTCTCCTCCTCGCCTCTCCGCCTCACCTCTCCTCCCCACCTCTCCTCCTCCCCTCTCCTCCTCGCCTCTCCGCCTCACCTCTCCTCCCCACCTTTCCTCCTCCCCTCTCCTCCTCGCCACTCCGCCTCACCTGTCCTCCCCACCTCTCCTCCTCACCTCTCCTCCTCGCCTCTCCGCCTCACCTCTCCTCCCCACCTCTCCTCCTCACCTCTCCTCCTCCCCTCTCCTCCTCGCCTCACCTCTCCTCCCCACCTCCCCTCCTCCCCTCTCCTCCTCGACACTCCGCCTCACCTCTCCTCCCCACCTCTCCTCCTCCCCTCTCCTCCTCGCCTCTCCGCCTCACGTCTCCTCCCCACCTCTCCTCCTCCCCTCTCCTCCTCGCCTCTCCGCCTCACCTCTCCTCCCGACCTCTCCTCCTCACCTCTCCTCCTCCCCTCTCCTCCTCGCCTCTCCTCTCCTCCCCACCTCTCCTCCTCCCCTCTCCTCCTCGCCTCTCCGCCTCACCTCTCCTCCCCACCTCTCCTCCTCCCCTCTCCTCCTCGCCTCTCCGCCTCACCTCTCCTCCCCACCTCTCCTCCTCCCCTCTCCTCCTCGCCACTCCGCCTCACCTCTCCTCCCCACCTCTCCACCTCCCCTCTCCTCCTCGCCTCTCCGCCTCACCTCTCCTCCCCACCTCTCCTCCTCCCCTCTCCTCCTCGCCTCTCCGCCTCACCTCTCCTCCCCACCTCTCCTCCTCACCTCTCCTCCCCACCTCTCCTCCTCACCTCTCCTCCTCCCCTCTCCTCCTCGCCTCACCTCTCCTCCCCACCTCCCTCCTCCCCTCTCCTCCTCGACACTCCGCCTCACCTCTCCTCCCCACCTCTCCTCCTCCCCTCTCCTCCTCGCCTCTCCGCCTCACGTCTCCTCCCCACCTCTCCTCCTCCCCTCTCCTCCTCGCCTCTCCGCCTCACCTCTCCTCCCCACCTCTCCTCCTCACCTCTCCTCCTCCCCTCTCCTCCTCGCCTCTCCTCTCCTCCCCACCTCTCCTCCTCCCCTCTCCTCCTCGCCTCTCCGCCTCACCTCTCCTCCCCACCTCTCCTCCTCCCCTCTCCTCCTCGCCTCTCCGCCTCACCTCTCCTCCCCACCTCTCCTCCTCCCTCTCCTCCTCGCCACTTCCGCCTCACCTCTCCTCCCCACCTCTCCACCTCCCCTCTCCTCCTCGCCACTCCGCCTCACCTCTCTCCCCACCTCTCCACCTCCCCTCTCCTCCTCGCCTCTCCGCCTCACTCTCCTCCCCACCTCTCCTCCTCCCCTCTCCTCCTCGCCTCTCCGCCTCACCTCTCCTCCCCACCTCTCCTCCTCCCCTCTCCTCCTCGCCTCTCCGCCTCACCTCTCCTCCCCACCTCTCCTCCTCCCCTCTCCTCCTCGCCTCTCCGCCTCACCTCTCCTCCCCACCTCTCCTCCTCCCTCTCCTCCTCGCCTCTCCGCCTCACCTCTCCTCCCCACCTCTCCTCCTCCCCTCTCCTCCTCGCCTCTCCGCCTCACCTCTCCTCCCCACCTCTCCTCCTCACCTCTCCTCCTCCCTCTCCTCCTCGCCTCTCCTCTCCTCCCCACCTCTCCTCCTCCCCTCTCCTCCTCGCCTCTCCGCCTCACCTCTCCTCCCCACCTCTCCTCCTCCCCTCTCCTCCTCGCCTCTCCGCCTCACCTCTCCTCCTCCCCTCTCCTCCTCGCCTCTCCGCCTCACCTCTCCTCCCCACCTTTCCTCCTCCCCTCTCCTCCTCGCCACTCCGCCTCACCTCTCCTCCCCACCTCTCCTCCTCACCTCTCCTCCTCGCCTCTCCGCCTCACCTCTCCTCCCACCTCTCCTCCTCACCTCTCCTCCTCCCCTCTCCTCCTCGCCTCACCTCTCCTCCCACCTCCCCTCCTCCCCTCTCCTCCTCGACACTCCGCCTCACCTCTCCTCCCCACCTCTCCTCCTCCCTCTCCTCCTCGCCTCTCCGCCTCACCTCTCCTCCCACCTCTCCTCCTCACCTCTCCTCCTCCCCACTCCTCCTCGCCTCTCCTCTCCTCCCCACCTCTCCTCCTCCCCTCTCCTCCTCGCCTCTCCGCCTCACCTCTCCTCCCACCTCTCCTCCTCCCTCTCCTCCTCGCCTCTCCGCCTCACCTCTCCTCCCCACCTCTCCTCCTCCCCTCCCCTCCTCGCCTCTCCGCCTCACCTCTCCTCCCCACCTCTCCTCCTCCCCTCTCCTCCTCGCCTCTCCGCCTCACCTCTCCTCCCCACCTCTCCTCCTCCCCTCTCCTCCTCGCCTCTCCGCCTCACCTCTCCTCCCCACCTCTCCTCCTCCCCTCTCCTCCTCGCCACTCCGCCTCACCTCTCCTCACCACCTCTCCTCCTCCCCTCTAATCGTCGCCTCTCCGCCTCACCTCTCCTCCCCACCTCTCCTCCTCCCCTCTCCTCCTCGCCACTCCGCCTCACCTCTCCTCACGACCTCTCCTCCTCCCCTCTCCTCCTCGCCTCTCCGCCTCACCTCTCCTCCCCACCTCTCCTCCTCACCTCTCCTCCTCGCCTCTCCGCCTCACCTCTCCTCCCCACCTCTCCTCCTCCCCTCTCCTCCTCGCCTCTCCGCCTCACCTCTCCTCCCCACCTCTCCTCCTCCCCTCTCCTCCTCGCCTCTCCGCCTCACCTCTCCTCCCCACCTCTCCTCCTCCCCTCTCCTCCTCGCCACTCCGCCTCACCTCTCCTCACCACCTCTCCTCCTCCCCTCTCCTCCTCGCCTCTCCGCCTCACCTCTCCTCCCCACCTCTCCTCCTCCCCTCTCCTCCTTGCCACTCCGCCTCACCTCTCCTCACCACCTCTCCTCCTCCCCTCTCCTCCTCGCCTCTCCGCCTCACCTCTCCTCCCCACCTCCCCTCCTCCCCTCTCCTCCTCGCCACTCCGCCTCACCTCTCCTCCCCACCTCTCCTCCTCCCCTCTCCTCCTCGCCTCTCCGCCTCACCTCTCCTCCCCACCTCTCCTCCTCACCTCTCCTCCTCCCCTCTCCTCCTCGCCTCACCTCTCCTCCCCACCTCCCCTCCTCCCCTCTCCTCCTCGACACTCCCGCCTCACCTCTCCTCCCCACCTCTCCTCCTCCCCTCTCCTCCTCGCCTCTCCGCCTCACGTCTCCTCCCCACCTCTCCTCCTCCCCTCTCCTCCTCGCCTCTCCGCCTCACCTCTCCTCCCGACCTCTCCTCCTCACCTCTCCTCCTCCCCTCTCCTCCTCGCCTCTCCTCTCCTCCCCACCTCTCCTCCTCCCCTCTCCTCCTCGCCTCTCCGCCTCACCTCTCCTCCCCACCTCTCCTCCTCCCCTCTCCTCCTCGCCTCTCCGCCTCACCTCTCCTCCCCACCTCTCCTCCTCCCCTCTCCTCCTCGCCACTCCGCCTCACCTCTCCTCCCCACCTCTCCACCTCCCCTCTCCTCCTCGCCTCTCCGCCTCACCTCTCCTCCCCACCTCTCCTCCTCCCCTCTCCTCCTCGCCTCTCCGCCTCACCTCTCCTCCCCACCTCTCCTCCTCACCTCTCCTCCCCACCTCTCCTCCTCACCTCTCCTCCTCCCCTCTCCTCCTCGCCTCACCTCTCCTCCCCACCTCCCCTCCTCCCCTCTCCTCCTCGACACTCCGCCTCACCTCTCCTCCCCACCTCTCCTCCTCCCCTCTCCTCCTCGCCTCTCCGCCTCACGTCTCCTCCCCACCTCTCCTCCTCCCCTCTCCTCCTCGCCTCTCCGCCTCACCTCTCCTCCCCACCTCTCCTCCTCACCTCTCCTCCTCCCCTCTCCTCCTCGCCTCTCCTCTCCTCCCCACCTCTCCTCCTCCCCTCTCCTCCTCGCTCTCCGCCTCACCTCTCCTCCCCACCTCTCCTCCTCCCCTCTCCTCCTCGCCTCTCCGCCTCACCTCTCCTCCCCACCTCTCCTCCTCCCCTCTCCTCCTCGCCACTCCGCCTCACCTCTCCTCCCCACCTCTCCACCTCCCCTCTCCTCCTCGCCACTCCGCCTCACCTCTCCTCCCCACCTCTCCACCTCCCCTCTCCTCCTCGCCTCTCCGCCTCACCTCTCCTCCCCACCTCTCCTCCTCCCCTCTCCTCCTCGCCTCTCCGCCTCACCTCTCCTCCCCACCTCTCCTCCTCCCCTCTCCTCCTCGCCTCTCCGCCTCACCTCTCCTCCCCACCTCTCCTCCTCCCCTCTCCTCCTCGCCTCTCCGCCTCACCTCTCCTCCCCACTCTCCTCCTCCCCTCTCCTCCTCGCCTCTCCGCCTCACCTCTCCTCCCCACCTCTCCTCCTCCCCTCTCCTCCTCGCCTCTCCGCCTCACCTCTCCTCCCCACCTCTCCTCCTCACCTCTCCTCCTCCCCTCTCCTCCTCGCCTCTCCGCCTCACCTCTCCTCCCCACCTCTCCTCCTCCCCTCTCCTCCTCGCCTCTCCGCCTCACCTCTCCTCCCCACCTCTCCTCCTCACCTCTCCTCCTCCCTCTCCTCCTCGCCTCTCCTCTCCTCCCCACCTCTCCTCCTCCCTCTCCTCCTCGCCTCTCCGCCTCACCTCTCCTCCCCACCTCTCCTCCTCCCCTCTCCTCCTCGCCTCTCCGCCTCACCTCTCCTCCTCCCCTCTCCTCCTCGCCTCTCCGCCTCACCTCTCCTCCCCACCTTTCCTCCTCCCCTCTCCTCCTCGCCACTCCGCCTCACCTCTCCTCCCCACCTCTCCTCCTCACCTCTCCTCCTCGCCTCTCCGCCTCACCTCTCCTCCCCACCTCTCCTCCTCACCTCTCCTCCTCCCCTCTCCTCCTCGCCTCACCTCTCCTCCCCACCTCCCTCCTCCCCTCTCCTCCTCGACACTCCGCCTCACCTCTCCTCCCCACCTCTCCTCCTCCCCTCTCCTCCTCGCCTCTCCGCCTCACCTCTCCTCCCCACCTCTCCTCCTCACCTCTCCTCCTCCCCACTCCTCCTCGCCTCTCCTCTCCTCCCCACCTCTCCTCCTCCCCTCTCCTCCTCGCCTCTCCGCCTCACCTCTCCTCCCCACCTCTCCTCCTCCCCTCTCCTCCTCGCCTCTCCGCCTCACCTCTCCTCCCCACCTCTCCTCCTCCCCTCCCCTCCTCGCCTCTCCGCCTCACCTCTCCTCCCCACCTCTCCTCCTCCCCTCTCCTCCTCGCCTCTCCGCCTCACCTCTCCTCCCCACCTCTCCTCCTCCCCTCTCCTCCTCGCCTCTCCGCCTCACCTCTCCTCCCCACCTCTCCTCCTCCCCTCTCCTCCTCGCCACTCCGCCTCACCTCTCCTCACCACCTCTCCTCCTCCCCTCTAATCGTCGCCTCTCCGCCTCACCTCTCCTCCCCACCTCTCCTCCTCCCCTCTCCTCCTCGCCACTCCGCCTCACCTCTCCTCACGACCTCTCCTCCTCCCCTCTCCTCCTCGCCTCTCCGCCTCACCTCTCCTCCCCACCTCTCCTCCTCACCTCTCCTCCTCGCCTCTCCGCCTCACCTCTCCTCCCCACCTCTCCTCCTCCCCTCTCCTCCTCGCCTCTCCGCCTCACCTCTCCTCCCCACCTCTCCTCCTCCCCTCTCCTCCTCGCCTCTCCGCCTCACCTCTCCTCCCCACCTCTCCTCCTCCCCTCTCCTCCTCGCCACTCCGCCTCACCTCTCCTCACCACCTCTCCTCCTCCCCTCTCCTCCTCGCCTCTCCGCCTCACCTCTCCTCCCCACCTCTCCTCCTCCCCTCTCCTCCTTGCCACTCCGCCTCACCTCTCCTCACCACCTCTCCTCCTCCCCTCTCCTCCTCGCCTCTCCGCCTCACCTCTCCTCCCCACCTCCCTCCTCCCCTCTCCTCCTCGCCACTCCGCCTCACCTCTCCTCCCCACCTCTCCTCCTCCCCTCTCCTCCTCGCCTCTCCGCCTCACCTCTCCTCCCCACCTCTCCTCCTCACCTCTCCTCCTCCCCTCTCCTCCTCGCCTCACCTCTCCTCCCACCTCCCCTCCTCCCCTCTCCTCCTCGACACTCCGCCTCACCTCTCCTCCCACCTCTCCTCCTCCCCTCTCCTCCTCGCCTCTCCGCCTCACGTCTCCTCCCCACCTCTCCTCCTCCCCTCTCCTCCTCGCCTCTCCGCCTCACCTCTCCTCCCGACCTCTCTCCTCACCTCTCCTCCTCCCCTCTCCTCCTCGCCTCTCCTCTCCTCCCCACCTCTCCTCCTCCCCTCTCCTCCTCGCCTCTCCGCCTCACCTCTCCTCCCCACCTCTCCTCCTCCCCTCTCCTCCTCGCCTCTCCGCCTCACCTCTCCTCCCCACCTCTCCTCCTCCCCTCTCCTCCTCGCCACTCCGCCTCACCTCTCCTCCCCACCTCTCCACCTCCCCTCTCCTCCTCGCCTCTCCGCCTCACTCTCCTCCCCACCTCTCCTCCTCCCTCTCCTCCTCGCCTCTCCGCCTCACCTCTCCTCCCCACCTCTCCTCCTCACCTCTCCTCCCCACCTCTCCTCCTCACCTCTCCTCCTCCCCTCTCCTCCTCGCCTCACCTCTCCTCCCCACCTCCCCTCCTCCCCTCTCCTCCTCGACACTCCGCCTCACCTCTCCTCCCCACCTCTCCTCCTCCCCTCTCCTCCTCGCCTCTCCGCCTCCACGTCTCCTCCCCACCTCTCCTCCTCCCCTCTCCTCCTCGCCTCTCCGCCTCACCTCTCCTCCCCACCTCTCCTCCTCACCTCTCCTCCTCCCCTCTCCTCCTCGCCTCTCCTCTCCTCCCCACCTCTCCTCCTCCCCTCTCCTCCTCGCCTCTCCGCCTCACCTCTCCTCCCCACCTCTCCTCCTCCCCTCTCCTCCTCGCCTCTCCGCCTCACCTCTCCTCCCCACCTCTCCTCCTCCCCTCTCCTCCTCGCCACTCCGCCTCACCTCTCCTCCCACCTCTCCACCTCCCCTCTCCTCCTCGCCACTCCGCCTCACCTCTCCTCCCCACCTCTCCACCTCCCCTCTCCTCCTCGCCTCTCCGCCTCACCTCTCCTCCCCCACCTCTCCTCCTCCCTCTCCTCCTCGCCTCTCCGCCTCAACCTCTCCTCCCCACCTCTCCTCCTCCCCTCTCCTCCTCGCCTCTCCGCCTCACCTCTCCTCCCCACCTCTCCTCCTCCCCTCTCCTCCTCGCCTCTCCGCCTCACCTCTCCTCCCCACCTCTCCTCCTCCCCTCTCCTCCTCGCCTCTCCGCCTCACCTCTCCTCCCCACCTCTCCTCCTCCCCTCTCCTCCTCGCCTCTCCGCCTCACCTCTCCTCCCCACTCTCCTCCTCACCTCTCCTCCTCCCCTCTCCTCCTCGCCTCTCCTCTCCTCCCCACCTCTCCTCCTCCCTCTCCTCCTCGCCTCTCCGCCTCACCTCTCCTCCCCACCTCTCCTCCTCCCCTCTCCTCCTCGCCTCTCCGCCTCACCTCTCCTCCTCCCCTCTCCTCCTCGCCTCTCCGCCTCACCTCTCCTCCCCACCTTTCCTCCTCCCCTCTCCTCCTCGCCACTCCGCCTCACCTCTCCTCCCCACCTCTCCTCCTCACCTCTCCTCCTCGCCTCTCCGCCTCACCTCTCCTCCCCACCTCTCCTCCTCACCTCTCCTCCTCCCCTCTCCTCCTCGCCTCACCTCTCCTCCCCACCTCCCCTCCTCCCTCTCCTCCTCGACACTCCGCCTCACCTCTCCTCCCCACCTCTCCTCCTCCCCTCTCCTCCTCGCCTCTCCGCCTCACCTCTCCTCCCCACCTCTCCTCCTCACCTCTCCTCCTCCCCACTCCTCCTCGCCTCTCCTCTCCTCCCCACCTCTCCTCCTCCCCTCTCCTCCTCGCCTCTCCGCCTCACCTCTCCTCCCCACCTCTCCTCCTCCCTCTCCTCCTCGCCTCTCCGCCTCACCTCTCCTCCCCACCTCTCCTCCTCCCTCCCCTCCTCGCCTCTCCGCCTCACCTCTCCTCCCCCTCTCCTCCTCCCCTCCCTCCTCGCCTCTCCGCCTCACCTCTCCTCCCCACTCTCCTCCTCCCCTCTCCTCCTCGCCTCTCCGCCTCACCTTCTCCTCCCCACCTCTCCTCCTCCCCTCTCCTCCTCGCCACTCCGCTCACCTCTCCTCACCACCTCTCCTCCTCCCCTCTAATCGTCGCCTCTCCGCCTCACCTCTCCTCCCCACCTCTCCTCCTCCCTCTCCTCCTCGCCACTCCGCCTCACCTCTCCTCACGACCTCTCTCCTCCCCTCTCCTCCTCGCCTCTCCGCCTCACCTCTCCTCCCCACCTCTCCTCCTCACCTCTCCTCCTCGCCTCTCCGCCTCACCTCTCCTCCCCACCTCTCCTCCTCCCCTCCTCCTCGCCTCTCCGCCTCACCTCTCCTCCCCACCTCTCCTCCTCCCTCTCCTCCTCGCCTCTCCGCCTCACCTCTCCTCCCCACCTCTCCTCCTCCCCTCTCTCCTCGCCACTCCGCCTCACCTCTCCTCACCACCTCTCCTCCTCCCCTCTCCTCCTCGCCTCTCCGCTCACCTCTCCTCCCCACCTCTCCTCCTCCCCTCTCCTCCTTGCCACTCCCCTCACCTCTCCTCACCACCTCTCCTCCTCCCCTCTCCTCCTCGCCTCTCCGCCTCACCTCTCCTCCCCCACCTCCCTCCTCCCCTCTCCTCCTCGCCACTCCGCCTCACCTCTCCTCCCCACCTCTCCTCCTCCCCTCTCCTCCTCGCCTCTCCGCCTCACCTCTCCTCCCCACCTCTCCTCCTCCCCTCTCCTCCTCGCCACCTCCGCCTCACCTCTCCTCCCCACCTCTCCTCCTCCCCTCTCCTCCTCGCCACTCCGCCTCACCTCTCCTCCCCACCTCTCCTCCTCCCTATCCTCCTCGCCTCTCCGCCTCACCTCTCCTCCCACCTCTCCTCCTCCCTCTCCTCCTCGCCTCCGCCTCACCTCTCCTCCCCACCTCTCCTCCTCCCCTCTCCTCCTCGCCTCTCCGCCTCACCTCTCCTCCCCACCTCTCCTCCTCACCTCTCCTCCTCCCTCTCCTCCTCGCCTCTCTCCTCCCCACCTCTCCTCCTCCCTCTCCTCCTCGCCTCTCCGCCTCACCTCTCCTCCCCACCTCTCCTCCTCCCCTCTCCTCCTCGCCACTCCGCCTCACCTCTCCTCACCACCTCTCCTCCTCCCCTCTCCTCCTCGCCTCTCCGCCTCACCTCTCCTCCCACCTCCTCCTCCCCTCTCCTCCTCGCCTCTCCGCCTCACCTCTCCTCCCCACCTCCCCTCTCCCCTCTCCTCCTCGCCTCTCCGCCTCACCTCTCCTCCTCACCTCTCCTCCTCCCCTCTCCTCCTGCCTCTCCGCCTCACCTCTCCTCACCACCTCTCCTCCTCCCCTCTCCTCCTCGCCTCTCCGCCTCACCTCTCCTCCCCACCTCTCCTCCTCCCCTCTCCTCCTCGCCACTCCGCCTCACCTCTCCTCACCACCTCTCCTCCTCCCCTCTCCTCCTCGCCTCTCCGCCTCACCTCTCCTCCCCACCTCTCCTCCTCCCCTCTCCTCCTCGCCACTCCGCCTCACCTCTCCTCACCACCTCTCCTCCTCCCTCTAATCCTCGCCTCTCCGCCTCACCTCTCCTCCCCACCTCTCCTCCTCCCCTCTCCTCGCCACTCCGCCTCACCTCTCCTCACGACCTCTCCTCCTCCCTCTCCTCCTCGCCTCTCCGCCTCACCTCTCCTCCCCCACCTCTCCTCCTCACCTCTCTCCTCGCCTCTCCGCCTCACCTCTCCTCCCCACCTCTCCTCCTCCCTCTCCTCCTCGCCTCTCCGCCTCACCTCTCCTCCCCACCTCTCCTCCTCCCTCTCCTCCTCGCCTCTCCGCCTCACCTCTCCTCCCCACCTCTCCTCCTCCCTCTCCTCCTTGCCACTTCCGCCTCACCTCTCCTCACCACCTCTCCTCCTCCCTCTCCTCCTCGCCTCTCCGCCTCACCTCTCCTCCCACCCCCTCCTCCCCTCTCCTCCTCGCCACTCTCCGCCTCACCTCTCCTCCCACCTCTCCTCCTCCTCTCCTCCTCGCCTCTCCGCCTCACCTCTCCTCCCCACCTCTCCTCCTCCCTCTCCTCCTCGCCACTCCGCCTCACCTCTCCTCCCCACCTCTCCTCCTCCCCTTCTCCTCGCCACTCCGCCTCACCTCTCCTCCCACCTCTCCTCCTCCCCTATCCTCCTCGCCTCTCCGCCTCACCTCTCCTCCCACCTCTCCTCCTCCCCTCTCCTCCTCGCCTCTCCGCCTCACCTCTCCTCCCCACCTCTCCTCCTCCCCTCTCCTCGCCTCTCCGCCTCACCTCTCCTCCCACCTCTCCTCCTCACCTCTCCTCCTCCCCTCTCCTCCTCGCCTCTCCTCTCCTCCCACCTCTCCTCCTCCCCTCTCCTCCTCGCTCTCCGCCTCACCTCTCCTCCCCACCTCTCCTCCTCCCCTCTCCTCCTCGCCACTCTCCGCCTCAACCTCTCCACCACCTCTCCTCCTCCCCTCTCCTCCTCGCCTCTCCGCCTCACCTCTCCTCCCCACTCTCCTCCTCCCCTCTCCTCCTCGCCACTCCGCTCACCTCTCCTCACCACCTCTCCTCCTCCCCTCTAATCCTCGCCTCTCCGCCTCACCTCTCCTCCCCACTCTCCTCCTCCCCTCTCCTCCTCGCCACTCCGCCTCAACCTCTCCTCACGACCTCTCCTCCTCCCCTCTCCTCCTCCGCCTCTCCGCCTCACCTCTCCTCCCCCACCTCTCTCCTCACCTCTCCTCCTCGCCTCTCCCTTCACCTCTCCTCCCACCTCTCCTCCTCCCTCTCCTCCTCGCCTCTCCGCCTCACCTCTCCTCCCCACCTCTCCTCCTCCCTCTCCTCCTCGCCTCTCCGCCTCACCTCTCCTCCCCACCTCTCCTCCTCCCCTCTCCTCCTTGCCACTCCGCCTCACTCTCCTCACCACCTCTCCTCCTCGCCTCTCCGCCTCACCTCTCCTCACCCACCTCTCCTCCTCGCCTCTCCGCCTCACCTCTCCTCCCCACCTTCCTCCTCCCCTCTCCTCCTCGCCACTCCGCTCACCTCTCCTCCCCACCTCTCCTCCTCCCCTCTCCTCCTCGCCTTCCGCCTCACCTCTCCTCCCACCTCTCCTCCTCCCCTCTCTCCTCGCCACTCCGCCTCACCTCTCCTCCCACCTCTCCTCCTCCCTCTCCTCCTCGCCACTTCCGCTCACCTCTCCTCCACCTCTCCTCCTCCCCTCTCCTCCTCGCCTCTCCGCCTCACCTCTCCTCCCACCTCTCCTCCTCCCCTCTCCTCCTCGCCACTCCGCCTCACCTCTCCTCCCCACCTCTCCTCCTCCCTCTCCTCCTCGCCACTCGCCTCACCTCTCCTCCCACCTCTCCTCCTCCCCTATCCTCCTCGCCTCTCCGCCTCACCTCTCCTCCCCACCTCTCCTCCTCCCTCTCCTCCTCGCCTCTCCGCCTCACCTCTCCTCCCCACCTCTCCTCTCTCTCCTCCTCGCCTCTCCGCCTCACCTCTCCT